>JAABNY020000108.1:9704912-9723557 GCA_015164015.2 Brevimyrus niger
GAGACAGACACAGAGAGTGACACAGACAGGCAGAGAGAGACAGACACAGAGAGTGACACAGACAGGCAGAGAGAAACTGAGACAGACACAGAGAGTGACACAGACAGACACGTGCGTGTGCTGAAGTTGGGCCCCAGCACAGTCCTCACAGAGCAGCCCCACCAGAGGATGCCAAAGGCTGCACTGGTTTTGATGCCCCACCCATAGCTGCCCTCTAATTAAGCGCCTGGATTTAGCCTTGACATCCCGCTGACGGTGTGCCACGCTGGAACGCCACCCCCCCCCTGACACAGGCAGGCAGCCTGCATACCCACCTGCAAAGCCAGCCTCCACTGTGGACCAAAAACTAACTGCCCAATCTGTGCTTAGATCCCAACAAGGAACTCCTCCACACCACCCCCTAAAGGCCAAGGTGACAAAATTATGCCATCAGAGGATGCCCGGTTATTTAAGGTTACAGGAGGTGCCGCCCTGCAGGGAGCCGCAGGGCCTGAATGCATATTACTGCGCATGACATACATGTGGCAGCCAGTGCCAGCATAACAACAACCGCCACTGTAATCAGAGCCCAGCGGCCCGGCGGACCGGCACAGGTCACACAGCTGTCTCTCGACTGGCCTCCGAGCTACAAAGCCAAGGAAAACGGCCAATGGCAGATTAATCAAACTGCAAAAAAGGGAGGGGAAAGGAGGGGGCGCAGAGCCCCCCCAGACACTCTCCCAGAAAACCTGCCCCCTCCCCCCCAAGAAGCTTCGCTTTACTCTCAGATCTGTGTAACTATTCCATTCCGTTCTCTTTTGAAACTGGTGGAAACGTGGGCAGTTTCTCAAAAGGCACCAAGCGAGAACCAGCCCAGAACCGGCACCGGTCTCCCTCATTCCCCCTCTCACCCCCCCCTTCTAACCAGCCGACCTGCTCCCGCTCAGCACACACACCCAGACGGACGGTAGAAACATCATTTGAGCACCAGCGGAAACCCAAGGCAGGTCATGACCGGAGAGCATTCTTCCAGTCGAGCTGTTACCCAGGACCGCTGCTCCTCTGCGGCAGCCTGGCGCCTCGGCGGGCAGGCAGATCGATGTGTGGAGGAAGCCGGCAAGGTGCATTAACGCATCACGCCCGGCACTCTGAGGGGTCAGGCTTCCCAGGGGTCGGCATACAAGGAGGAGTGTCGTGATAAGGCCGCGAAGAGGAGCTCACTCTCCCTCTCTCACTCTCCCCGGCTCCCAGGTCATCGCCCAGCCCGCTAACAGGTACCCGAGTACACATCCAAATCCTGAGGGGCAGCCTCCCCCCCCCCAGCAGCATCTTAATTAACCAGTTTCCACTGCTGTGGTGACAGCAGTACAGAGCAGGGGGAGGAAACCTGATAGAGACTGTCATAGCACCAGCCCCTGCAGGTTTCCATGGCGACAGCCGCACAGAGCAGGTAGCGGGGCCGTCTCCTGGGACTCCGCTCGGGTGGCCCTGTCACTTTTATCCCTCTCGGCTCCTGTACTCTTCTTTCTCTGCTACTCCCCCGCTCCCCCACCGCCCCCAAACCCCGGCAAGTGTCATCCACGTCGACAGTCCGCAGTCACCTGACAGATCACCCCTCTCCCGTTTCCCCAAAAAAGGAAAAGCAAGTCAAGCACCTGGCAGCACAGGTCCGGCTGATGTCCACACACCTGGCCACTGCACTGTCCCTCGCACCACTCCCCCCCCTCATCCCCCAAGCAATGATCGCGGACCCCATCTCCACCGTTTCATGCCCCGCACTTTCCCAGTGGCTCCAGGAGATTGACACTGGGGTGGCCACAAGGTGCGCACTCATGAGCGTTACGGGCGTGAGCGTTACGGGCGTGAGCATTACGGGCGTGAGCGTTACGGGCGTGAGCATGGAACATGCCGGTGCTGACGGCAGCGCCAGCACACGTAGGTGCTTTCCGAGACAGCGAGGGACATCGCTTCACACGTCTCCGCACCACACATTCCTTACCGCCCCCCTCCCCCCCATTCTCCCTCTATAGCACCCTTCATGCCCAGATTCACAGCACAAAACAGTGATTCATGGTAAGCTCCTGCCAATGGTGGTCGACACTCTAGCGTGATGTCGGCACTGAGCCTCCTGCACATATATTTATATGCACACAGGCTCTCGCACGCCCACGCACACGCATGCCCTGCCGGCTTCTTACATACACAGTGTCTGTGTCTCTCCCACTTGTGAAAATGTTCTTTTCATCTCTCCAGGAAGTTGTCCCCCCCCCACCACACCCCCAGTACAGTGTGGTGTGGCTGAAACATCCCTCACTGCCCCCAGAGGCATTAGGAGGACAGGCTGGGAGGGGCCTGCCCACAGACGCAACCACACACGCAACCGCACACGCAACCGCAGCAGGCAGAAAAAAGCTGGGGGGGGGGGGGGTGTTCCCACCAGAAACCCCACCTTGATGGAAAATGGCTGAAGCTGCAGCCTTGTGCTTCATTCCTCAAGTGAGACTACACCGCCAAGCCCGGGCTGAGAGGCATCATCCCCAACGTGACACTACCCCGGAGGACAGAGCGTTGCGCTCCACCTCAGCCCCATCGATCGGCGACCGCCTCACACCCCTGAGCGTGCTGGTATGCGCTTATCCAAATGAGCGAAGACAGCAGCTAGACTGGGAACCAGTGAGAACAAAGAGCTGAACTGGAAACTGTGGTCCTGCTACTGGATTAGCTAGGATTTCAAACAGTGGAAACTGGAACTGCAATGGGAACAGGGAAGAGGAGCATGCAACCTGCTCCCCCGTCTGGCTTCCTTTAGAGGGATTTATATTGAGGTCATTACATATGGACCACTGTGTGTGTTTGTGTGTGTGTGTGTAACGTTTCTAAAAATATTTCAAACATACTTTATATATACACAAACATCCAGGAAAATGTGCACTTCTTGCAAACCAGCATTAAACAGCCACCGACATTAAGTTGAATGACAAAAATCACGGAGCAGCATGCAAAGGATGCACAGGTAAAGCACAGTCAGCACAGAAACGCAGGCGGCCGTACACGTCACCGGTCTGCCCGCGATAGTTACTGACGGGAGGCTGCCGTAACGTGACAGCCATCCCAGCGAGCCGGTCACAAATACATACCTCCCAATACAATATAAGGCAAGAAAAACACATTCATATATTTTATGCCGTAAAGCAAGCAGTCATTAACATAATCAGGATGAATACCGTACCACCTCGTCAGAGGACGGCTATGAAATGTATGTCTCGTATCTGCTTTTTTTTTTACCTAAACGTCTCGATCACTCCCCCCTTATTCACTTGATCGCTCAGGTTGTAGGGAAGCTCGTTTCGAGACAGTTTTACCTGCTGCGATTTGCAATGACATCACCTCTTTCTCCCTCCCCGCACCCGCCCTCCCCTTCCCCCTCTCTCCCACCGTCCCCCCCTTCCCACCTTCTCGGCTCGCCAGCCGTCTCCCAACCCCCAGAAACATAGCGACACACAGCAAAGTGACACTTTGGCTCTGGCCCTGACCCCGGCCGAGGCTTTGGGGGGGATCGGAGAGACGCATGGCCGCCTCGCAGCTGACAAACGTGCATGTGCGCCCATACAACAATAAGCAAATAATGATGGATGGCCGGGGCTTCAATTAAAGCTCGAACAGCAAGAGGGAAACCCTGACCCCCGGAAGCGCACAAAGCCTTGTAATTAGGCCTTAATTGGAGTCGACGCGCTAATTGCGTTTCTTACAAGCATTATCACAACATTTCGACTCCCCTCTGCGGGTTTCCCAAAGCGGCGACAAATACTGGCAATTTACCGCGGAGCCCAGACCCCGACAAAGATCCTATGTGTTTTATTTTAATCGTATATGAAAAGAGGGCAGTGTGGTTAGCGGAGCGTACATGCTGATGCAGAAAGATGGGGGGTAACTCGTGTGCTACCCGACCGCAGCCCGGGGTGAATAAAGCTGAGGCCGGAACCATGCAAATAGACAGAGAACGTGGAGTGAGCGATGAAAAAAAAATACGACGATGCAAGTCGGTGCTATTAGGGTAAAATATAGTCGCCAAAGATGTTAGAGTGTGTGGGGGGAAGCCTTCATGGAAGAGTGAAATATGGGTCGGTTCAGTACTAGCCGACCCCCCCAGCAGCAGCTCGTGTACCCTCCTCACGATCGGTGTCCCTAACGCACACACACCGGCCAGGCTGCACCTTGTCATATTCATCCCCTAAAATCTGCGATCTTACGGATCTCTCCGCCGTGTCGCCTTTATCCAGACAGCGACAACAGGACACAATAAACGACGGAGCGGCTCCCGCTTACCAACGCGAGGTCTCCCAGCGCCAGGAGGAGCGACGCCAGCGCCATCCAGCAGGGCAGCTTCATGGTGCTCCGAGCTCGAGCAGCAGTGCGGGGGTTGCGCCTTCGCCTCGATCCGCGCTCCCGAGCGATGTAACACGCTTTCCCCTCTTATTCAATCTCCAACTTCAGTCCGAGCGTTTCGCTGTAACATGCATCCGTTTTGATAAGCGATCTCGGATTTTAATCCCTCTACAGCTGCCTCGCCCTGGCCTCTGTACTCCGAAAAGCAGCTGAATAAAGAAATCCTCTTCTTGCTCCTATTATTTTCTTCGGACTTCAGTGTGTGTTCTGAACTAGATAGCTTTACTACGGGCTTGGGAGACCCTAAACCTCATCCGCTCCCTGCTTTCAGCTCGCTCTCTCTCGCGCCCTCCCTTTCTGCTCACCCCTTCCACCCTCTCCGCGATCACCCCCTCCTCCTCCTCCTCCTCCTCTCTATCCGCCTAAACGCGACTACAAGCCTTGTGCAGGAAATGCCTCAAGCGGCTAAATAATACGGCTGGGGATAGACGATGAGCCGGAGCGTTTCCGCGGGCGGACGAGGATGCCCCCTGCAGCTCAGACTCGCATCCAGGCGCTGGTCACTCCCCACCTTCAGTGCTCTGGGTCTGGAGGATGAGCGAGGGAAACGCAAGTCCGTGGGGTGTTTCATTAAACGACGCTAAAATATGTCAGACCGATCGTACGGTATTTTGAGGAATTGCTAGGGAAGATGTTATTGACGTCGTGAAACAGCAGCTTCTGCTGACTTAGATGTTGTCAGACACCCATCGCCTCATGGCCGGAAGCGGAAAAGCGCTGTCCAAGAAAATCACCCCCGTTAGATACCGATGGCCCACGTATGAGCTTCACAGGATCTGAATCATATCATGTTAATAATATAGGCCATTATTTAAAGATATGCTTTGATAAATTGTACGCAAATTCCAAACAACTCATCATTTATAGGTTGGCGAAGGGCAGCCACCCATAGCAGCGCCCAGGGTGAAGGACTCGCAGACGTATTGTGGCTAGGTTTGAACCGGCGACTTTGTGATTACAAGCGCACAGGTTTAGCCCACTGAACCACACGCTGCCCCCTTGATGAATAAATTTGTCCAACTTAATTTTTAAAGAGTCATGCATTAAGTTTAAGCATACCTCTAACTAATAATAAAAAGAAAACTTCATTACTATGCACTACTTGTTTTTTTTTATTTCTTAATGGTGTGAATGGCCAGGGAAGCACAAAGCAATCACCTATAATGGCACTTATTGTTTGTAGTTCAATGTGATTCAAGTATCTACTTGACAGATAAGTCGGATGGGTCAGGTTCCTCCAAGAACTTAAATTGGGAACACATTTTAATAGCAGGCCCATAGCCAGGGCCGTTGTGTCATTTACTGCCTGAAACTAACTGTTCCGGAGATAATGATTAAGTCCCACATAAATATGGGTTTAGCTCCTCACACAAATGTACAACTGTAGTTCCCTTCCAAGAATTTAAATCTACAGCTTTTAATTGATTCTCTTCTGATTAGTATTGCTCTTGACCATGTGTAGGCCTGTATTGTGAATTGATGATGCTATGTTGGGGCCATTTTAACATTTCTTCGCCATCCAGTTTCCTCAATGATTTAGCTGATTGCTGAATTGGTGTCAAGTTCCAGTCATTTATTTGACGTTTACAGTAGAGGCAAGGGATACAATTCTGCATGTGTCTTCTTGGGATTTGAACCCAGGTAATGCTCTCCTTGATAAGCTACAGAAGCCTGCTATTTGCATCAATGTTTTCCATCTATATAGGTTTCTAACACCCAGGGGCACTTTAAAGGGGGGGGGTAAACGATGACGATTCTCAGGGCCCATGACTGAGAGGGGGCCCAGAGAAGCCCCCAATAAAATTGTGTTGGGGGCCCTGTCAAGATTCTTTTTATGGGGCCCAAAATCCTTAGCAGCGCCCCTGCCAATAGGTAAAATTCTCTTAGAATTCTCATGTACCTCAGCTCACATGTTCTTTAATTGTGAACTCACTGAAGGTTTCTTTCAGGAGAAAAGATACTATTTCTCCAGGAAAAGGTGTGCTTGGATAGAAGGTTATGCAGGTAAGGATTACAAAGATTGTGTTAAATACAGGTGAGAGCAAATAGCCAAAGTACTGTATGTAGAGCAGTGTATTTATAAGCTGGGGGTATATGCAGATGGGTAGAGATATACTTCATATGCTTGTATAGAGTACATTTAGCTAAACTCTCTATTGGCGGTATATTTAGAAGGGTCTTGAAAAACACTAGAAATTGGAGGTGACAGCACAGCCCTGGAAAGTGAAAAACAGTGATCTCTGCATTGTATCAAAAGCAACATTGAGGAATACAGATATTTAAAACACTGGGTGATCCCTCAGTGCTGTAAATACCAAAGAACGGCCAAAGAAAGGATTTAGGCAGATGATTGAGAGAATATTTTATACGGATTTATTTCTGCCTCCGGGTTGCATCAGGTTCTCTAGATAAAGAAGGATTATAGTCATAGATTATCAGGTTATCATCTGTAGTAAATTGTCCACTTGTGTACTGTTGCCAACACATTTTTTTCTGTGTAGGTTCAATTCCAAATTCTGTGTACACAACTTTATTTTTAAAATATCTTTATTTTTTAATTAAATAAACAATGCACTTCTGTTGCCTGTCAAATATGTATACAAATAATGTTTCTTCCAATTTATATTTTATCGTAGTTTAGGATAAAAACAACTTGAGAGATTTAATTAGGGACAAGATATTCCGGGACTTACGAGTGTCCTTTCATGCACAACATTTGCTAAATCCAATGAATCACAAAGGCCTTATATAACCCTTCTCACCTTCTAAGCTTGAGATGCCCTTCTATAAATAGTCAGCGTCCACATTCGACAACCATTCTGTATATATGTCTGCATGGGGTATTTAGCAACAGACCCAATCATCCAAACAATAACCTTTTAAGAGATATTCAGCATGGAACCCTGAACTTGCATAGATTTTGGGATTTCCTCATTATTTTTTGGTCATTCAGTAAAGGCTGCTAAGAGTACAATAGGAAATTAAAGTTGATTAATTATGATCTCCAAAATGTGGAGCATTCAAAATCTTGGATATCAATACAGATTCAAGAACCCAAAATACAGAAGGCCAAGCAAAAAAAACACTCCCAGTTAATTTTCCCCAAATACACTGATCTTAGATTAAATACATGTCAAAGAAGTCAACCAGCTAATGAAATAATAAACATTTCCTTTTAGCCCTTACTGGGGAACGTTTACAAAGCCATGAATGGCAGCCAAAAAGTGTCATCATAATACATCTTTAATAGAACAAATAACTAATTTAGAAACTAGATGAACACTGTAAAACCCAATGCACATTGTCAGGTTTATCAGAAATTTCATTGACAATTTTATTTTATATACGACCTAACTGGCATATTTGTACAAAGATGTCATGGGACTAAATTAGATTTTAAAAATGACATTTTTTAGGAGAGCTTATTTCTTAGATCCATATTGTCAGCACTCTATGTCAATACAGCGAGGCCACACAGTCAGCGTGTTACACAGTCAGCGTGTTACACAATCAGCGTGTTACACACTGACAGCTGCTCATCTGCTGGATACACATGGTCACACCAATTAGGTAACCAGATACCAGGGATCCCCTGACAAAAAGGTGCTGCTGAACTTGTGCTGAAGAGCAGGTATGCAGAAAAAGCCATTTATATCTGTTTCTGAAGAATCTGTACCTACCTGCTCTCCACCTTCTCTTATACAGAGGCGGGGATATTCCTTATAACCTGAGGTAAGTTAAATAATGGACTTAAGGTGAGCTGATGCTAATATTTTAACATTCATAATGGTAGGCAGTATGCTTCTGTCATTATTGTCTGATTTCACAGTTTGAGTGTAAAAAGGCGAATGTGGACTCAGTAGTGGATAGTTCAGGTCAAGAAAACAAAAATCCGGACCAAGATTTTGTTTCAACCAATCAGCTGAGTTCTCTGTGAGTTGATTGAAGCAAAATCTTGGTCTGGATTTTTGCTTTCTGGACCATAACTATTCACCTTTGTGTAGACTGAATTGTCTGGCATGTAGTGTTGTTAGCAATATGGAAATAGTTTTGTTTATTTTTTTTTGTCAGATCCCAAAATCAATCTGTACTTGAGGTTTATCATTAAAATATTAAGACGCCCAAAGATTTGACTAGAATCACTTTTCATATTAGCTACATAATTTTCTAAAATATTTGAATGGAGTCAACTTTAAATGCTATATTTATAGTTTACCAAGATGTTAACACTTTACCAGAATTATTTGTGTTGAGAGCCCAGACCAGTCTGAAAAAGGCATAGATCCAGTTAAACTTTCTGCTGTTCACTGCAGGTTCTACCTACTCAAGTTCCTAAAAAGACAATAATCCTGCTTCAGGAATGATCGTTTGTCTAATGTGAACATTTTGTATCATATGGGTCAGAGTAAAGGTTAGCAAGATGAGTAATTCAAAAATCTTTCACAAACTTGTTTTAAAAGCAAGCATCAGGTTTGCTAAAATGTATATTTTGTATTTATGTTGGTTTCATGTCATTTGAAATGGCATTCACACCATTTTTTTTAAAAAGGTGAAACTGAATGCAAATGAAAATGTCAAATGTGTAACCACTAAAGAATGAGAAATATTACATGTTTAATCCACCTAGTGTGTACTAGTGTGGAAGTTTACTTGTACAAGTAAATAAAAAAAAAACACTTTAAATTTATTGAGATTATCTTTTAAATTGTATGCATTTCTGTGATACTGAGTGAACATATGTTGAAAACATCTCTGTTTTCTAAAAAATCACCAATTGATCAATTATGTAAAAAAAAATATTTAAAAAACCATGTTAGTACATGGCAATAAACGATGACATTTTGTTTCATGTTTTCTTGTATATTATATTTTGCTGCAAAATACTGGTTATGCCAGTTGAAACAAACTAGTTACACTACTTAACCATGGTGTTTCTACAGTCAAAGGTCATTATGTGTTTAAGAAATTGAAACTGAAACTCAAACATGACAGTCAACAAGGTCAACTGAACTTGGTGTTTTATTATTCTTCAATGTAGAAAAATCATGTAACAGCAAGAACTGTGAATTCATGTCTTCTACTTCATCCATGATTACATCCATCCATCTATTTTCTGCCACTTATCTGGGGTCGAGTCATGGGGGTAGCAGTCAAAGCAAGGATGCCCAGACCTCCCTTTCCCCAGCCAGCTCCTCCAGGGCAATACCAAGGTGTTCCCAGGCCAGCCCAGAGATATAATCTCACCAGTGTGTGCTGGGTCTGCCCCGGGGCCTTCTCCCAGTTGGACATGCCTGAAACACCTCCTCAGCAAACTGTCCAGGAGACATCTTATACAGATGCAAACCACCACAACTGACTGAGGAGCAGCATCCCCACTTTGAGCGCCTCCTGAATGTCTGAGCTCCTCACCCTGTCTCTAAGGCTGAGCCCAAACACCCTATAGAGGAAACTCATTTCTGCCTCTTGTATCCGTGATCTCATTCCTTCAGTCACTACCTCATGACCATAGATAGCAGTAGGAATGTCGACCGACCAGTAAAGCAATAGCTTTGCCTTCTGGCCCAGCTCCTTCTACCACGAACGAACAGTACAGCTACCACTTTACTGCTGACACTGCCGTGATCCGCCTGTCCATCCCTCGCTCCCTTCTTCAGTCACTCATGCAGAAGACCATGAGATACTTAAATTCCTAACTCATCGCTAACCACCCTTTTCCAGTTGAGAATCATGACTTCGGTTTTGATTTTCATTAAGAAAAATATTCAGCAACAATGAATTAGGGTAAAAACACATCTTTTCATTTGTCTGTGTGTTTCTGTCTCTGTCATTGTGTTTGTGTGAACTTTTGTCCGTCTGTGTATCTGTCCATGTGTCTGTAACTGAGAGTGTGTAAACTAACTTTCAAGCCTTTTGGCAAGGTAATTACGACAGGATCAATATTGACTTGTGCTCTTTTTCTTGGTTAAAAGTGGCACCTATTATATAAAGTGGCACCTTGTGCATGTATTCTTCATACAAAGGGAACAGTTTAGTGGGCACTCCAATTAGTTAGGTTATGACTATCAATATGAGAACCGTTGGTCAAGAATAAAGAGACAAAAAATTTAAACTCATCTGTTTGCATTCTTATTATTTCCCTATGACACTAACACACCTGCATCACTGGTTTTATCTTGGGCACACAGACGCTTTCACCTGGGCACACAGGTGCTTTCACCTGGGCACACAGACGCTTTCACCTGGGCACACAGGCGCTTTCACCTGGGCACACAGGCGCTTTCACCTGGGCACACAGGCGCTTTCACCTGGGCACACAGGCGCTTTCAGCTGGGCACACAGACGCTTACATCTGCTTTAGAGAGCCATGGGTCTTTTCTCAGACAACAGGTGGAGATACATTCCTGGATAATTCTTTGCCAACCCAAGCATGTCCAAAAAAGAAGGGGAAATGTAGATTTTTGTCCCTGGCACCCAATGTTACTAATAATCTTATTTATTGCACTCGTTGGGGATATTTTAGCCCTATTATACCAAAAGCCTCCCTCCATCCTACCCGATTTCACAAACAAGCAACGTATCACTTTCCTGGGTTCCACACAAATATGAAGAGCACCTGTCAATGTTATTACTGGCTTATAATGGATGTACATGTATAGGTGATGGATTTTGTAGGTGTCCTCCTTTAGCAACACTTTTATATCATATTTATGTGTTATCAGCTGATTGTGGATTATGATGATGTATGAGCTGTCCTATATTTTGTGTGTGTGTGTGTGTGTGTGTGTGGTCATGTATAAATTATATGGTGGGGCCCAAATTTGAAATGTGAAAATCCTGTAATTTGGAAATATATGAGAACATTTTTTTCAGGAAAAGTGAATTTTATAAAAATATGTAATTGGAAAAAAACAAAACAAAAAAAACAAAAACAAAAATGGCAAAAGTCTTGTTTTGTTAGGTTACATGTGGTTAAGGTTAGAGCTGGGTAGGGGTTAAGGTTGTCATTGTTGGAATTAGAGTTTTCCCTATCGAAATTAATGGAGAGTCCCCACAAAGGCATGATTACAAACATGTGTCATCTCTAGTAATTGCAAATGAAGTGAGCCTTGAGCTGATCCCACAAAGTATGGGCCAAACATGTTCACACAGTAAATCCCATGCAAAACTCAAATCCACAAACTCAAATGGGCCTAAATTCCATCTTTTGTATTTCAAACGGACACAGCTTAACGGAAGTTATTAATGTTTTGCGAGATGTTTTGCAAATGTTTATCTTTTTTTTCCCTCCCATGTCCCCTCCCAGGCCCCGTAGATTCTGATACATTTTTTAAAGGAGAAAAAAACACTGGTGAGGGTCCACTTCGGTTTATGTCGCAGTACACCCCCGATACAGCAGGGGGAAGCATTGCAAGTTAACCCTATTAAACCGTCAAAGAAGAATGTACTTCATTGCCAGCGTATTGACAAATAAGTGAGATTTTAAGATTTCTGTTCTGGGATAATTAAACAAGTAATTTACAAGTTTCCTAGATGATTACAGCGGAGTTATAAGATGAAACCTCAGTATTTATAATATTACGTTGGCTATAATTTATTAAAATTAGTCCGTGTTGTTGCACATTGCAATTGACGACATTTTGTAGTTTTCAGTGCAAAGTCACATTTTAGTGAACAGAAAAAAACGGTAAGAAGCCCGGATGTCATGGCAAACATTTTATTTATTCACTATGTTTTTTATATTCTCAAGATACTTTTTTTAACTTGCGACGATGTGAGGAAATAGCGAAGGAAGTAAAGCTCACATGAGCTGCAATGATACGGACATGATTAGAGTAACACAATCTTTAGCTTTTATGCTTAGTCGTGTAACTGCACTGGCTGTCCCGTGAACTGAATACACGTGCATTGCAACCGCGCACGGAAGCCCAAATTAAGGCTTCTTATATATATTTTTTTGATTTAGACTCAGACTCAACATTTAGACTCAGATTTCTAATGATGAAACGGTCTCCCGCCCCGCCTGCGTAGTGGATCGTCGCCAATGTCACAGCCAGCGGTACCGGACCTCTTCGTGTCCGCGGCGCGGCAGTGTTTGGTTTCGGGGAAAAAGAGAAAATGCCTGTCGATGTGCGAGTGTCGGAGCCTTGCCGCCCAGATACAGGCCGTGGACCTTGGTCTGAAAGCAGCGCTGCTGTACGACCTGAACTCCGCCGACCCCAGTCAGATACAGCACTACTTACGGTGTCTCCAAGCGGCTGGCCATGTCAGCAAAAGGCTGCACCTTTTGGTGATGGACGGTAACGTTATCATTATTAACCTGGATGTGTGCATCCTGAACCTGGAGGAGCTGCTGCGGCAAAACACTGTTGTCGTAATGGACGTGTCTTGGGGAAATGCTCAGCCAGCAACAGCCGATTTCAGGTCGAGTGGAATGGAGGCATCTGTGAGGGGTGTGTTGGACAGCCTCAGGACATTGATATCAGAGGACTGTCTGGTCTGCATGGTTGATACACAAACCTGCGCCAGCTGGAACCTCTGCTCCCTGTTTGGGATTCTTCTGGGTTATCCTGCTGTGTACTGGTTTGACCTGATCCACAATGCTGAAAACTGCTTGGGCATGGTGCCTCTACAAGTGATTCGTGTGACTGCATGCTGGGAGGCTGTTCCCGGGGGAAACCGTTGCTGCCTGTATTCCTTCAGCATCCCAGAGGAGCTGGTGTCAGAGACCCAAAGTGCCCTGGACACCTGGTGCAATAGACTACGGGCCCAGTTTAGCCAGCAATCAGCCTTCAGTGAGTTGGCGATTTCCACTGACAGGGTCTGCTTGCCTCATGTGGCGCTCTGAAGCTAGCAAGCCCTGTGTGCGTGTGGCAAATGACACAGAAATGCGTTAGGTCCTAGCTGATTGTTCTTGCTGACAGTGTGAAAATGATTAATAACAGGATAATTGGGAATTTGGAATTGAGTTCGACACAGAGCAGACATTCTATGATTGGCATAGTGGATATCGACAGACGTATGCTGTCTTGTATTAGCTGACTGCTGTCTTCCCTTCAGAGCAGAAGGAATTTCCCTCCTTATTCTGAGTACACAGTATAAAAGGCAGACTGTTCTTTAGCATAGACAAGTATTCATTTGATCTCATTTATCTTTTTGGGGTGGTTTTGTGGGTTACAACTCTGTGTACACTGCTGGGCCCTTGAGCAAAGTGAATTGTATGACATGCTATTACAATTGTATGTAGCTTTGGACAAAAGCATCTGCCGAATAAATAAAATTGCAAAAGTTTTGCTTAATTTAAACCTGATTGTTATATTGTAACAATATTGTAAAATAGTGTTGTGGACAATAAAATCCATTCAGCCGTATCAAATTATTTTTCCCAAAATCCAAATTGCATCAGCAAAACAAAAGCCAGGGTCCACTGCCACCCCCGTAATAGATTTGGTATGGTCTGGATTAAATGCTGTTTCAGTCCAAATGCAATGGAGTTTCATTGTGGGCTTGAAGCTTGTCTCTGGAAATCCAGGTTACTTGACATGCTGGATGCAATGTCAGTCTATGGGAGAGTACACACTGAGACACAGTCATGCACTAAACCCAATTTATTAACAAATTTTATTATGAGCAGTTTTCACACATATACTTCTTTTCACTATATGACAGAAAGATACAACGGGTGGCATACTTGGGATAGAAGCTGGACAATAAAGATGTCAAACTACCAAGTGATTGGCACATCGATAACCCTGACACACAGCCAGCTGCTTAGCGTGTGAGACTTGGGACTGGTGTGTAACTGTTAATTTTTTATTTTTCTTACTTTAATAATATACAGTTGATTTATTTAAAAAGTATCGTTTAAATTTAGTATTTTGTGGGAAAGATATTTATTAAAAATATTCACAATTATTTCATTGAAAAATACAGTTATGTTTAATTAAACCCCTCAACTTGATTCAGTGAACTGAACACTGATTCAGTGCACGACTGCGTTCTTCCTAGTGAAGCTGGATTACTAGAAAATGGACTGCCATGTAGTTTCAGTTACAGGGGCTCTGCGTCTGTTTGCTCGGTTGATGTTGTAAGGCTGGAGCACGCTGTACCATAGCAAGGTTTCAAGATGAGCACCTTCTCATGTTCTCCCTTTAAAGATACGTCTGAATTCTCTCTTCAGCTAAAACAGAAGCTCATCTTGGACTTTTGGGAGAGTAGCCTGTGCAACAAAAAATTAAAAGCATTGCCTAAAAATGTACTGTAGTCAAAATATCAAATATTAGTTCAAATATTCATCCTGTAACATAATACAAAATACTACAAAAAGGCCTAGGATAATTTAGGGCCCCAATACAAATTATGCAGTTTTATTTGCCTGTAGTCTGTGTTCGGAAAATACGTAATTGAATACTATCAGCTTTTTTCCCACTTGGTATTCAATTAGTTTGGCAATAACATTTATAAAATTTGGTCTACCAGGCAACTACCAGGGTAATGTATGTTTATATTGGTATTTTTAATTTATGACAGGCCATAATGTAAAATGCAGTGTTTAAATATATAATGCTACATAAATTAGTACACTATCATAACACTGTTGTAATCTTTCCCTCAGTGTTCTATAGGTATATTCAAATATTTAGGGTCACGTGTTACTTAAAGTAACAAATGTGTCTTCACCATTGTGCAATCATCACGGCATGGAGTCTACTACACACCTAGGCTATAGTGCAATTTTTATTAGTAGAAAGAGTACAGTAACACATAAACCACAAACACGTGACTAATGCATTTTGCTACAACTTCACTAGGCGACTGGAATTTTTCAGCTCCATTATAGTATAATCTTATGGGACCACCATCATGTATGAGGTTCAACATTAACCAAAATGTTATGTGGCGGATGACTGTACAAATCCCATTTCCATAAAACTTTGGGATGCAATAAAAAATGCAAATAAAACAAAAATGTGTCATTTAATTCATGAGAACAAAATTACAAAGAAAAGATTGTCAATATATTTATTGACAAACTGAATAATATTTTGTAAATATAAACAAAGTTAGAATTTGATGCCTACAACACACTAAGCAAAAGTTGGGACAGAGGTCTGTTTACCATCATGTTATATCACCTTTCCTTTTAATTACACTTTTCAGTCGTATGGGAATTGAGGATACGGATTGCTGCAGTTTTGCTATTGGAGTTTTTGCTTGATAAAAACTTAAGTTGTTCAACAGTCCGTGGCCACCGTTACCTGACTCTCCTCTTCAGGATGCACCAGACATTTTCAATAGGAGACTGCAGCAGGCCAGTCAAACACACAAACTCTGGGTCTATGAGCCACGTGGTTGTAGCCCATACAGAATAAGGCCTGGCAACATGGTAATGAGTCTCTCTAAAATCCCAATATATGCCTCCACATCAATGGTACCTTCACACACATGTAGTTCACCCATGCTGTGGGCACTGATCGCCTCCATACATCACAGACCCTGCCTTTTGTACCTTTCACTGATAACAATGGTCATTTTCTTTGGAACAGAGAACTTGCCATCCGATTTTTCTGAAAAACCAGCTGGATTCATCTGACTACAGCACACAGTTCAATTGTGTTTTGGTCCATCTGAGACGGCCTTGGACGCAGAGAACTCGACGGCATTTCTGCAGAGTTGATGTATGGTTTCCTGCTTGCATAATGCAGTTTAAGGTTGGATTTCTGAATGCAGTCGCAGACTGTGTTAAGCATCTATGGTTTTCCAAAGCGCTTCTAAGCCCACGTGGCAATACGTCACAGCATGGCGGCTTCTCGGGGGTTCAAAGGTCATGAACATTCAATAGTGGATTCAGACCTTTCCTTCCACGCACTGAGAGTTCTCATAAATTCCTCAATCTTTTCACAGTATTATATACTGTAGATTTTGAAAGACCTAAATTCTTCTAAATCTTGTGTTCCATTTGAGCTGACTAACAATTCTCTCACAATTGTTTGCACAAAGGCTTTTGGTGGGTGCTACTTTTATACCCAATCATGATACCTCACCTGCCACCAATCTTCCAAACTGGTATTATTTGAATATTCTGTAAACTTGTTTTAAACCTAATTTTAACTCTGTCCCGAATTTTGTTTGAGTGTATTGCAGGCATCAAATTCTAACTTTGTATATGTTTACAAAAAAACAATGGAGCTGGTCAGCAGAAATATTGCCAATCTTTTCTTTGTACTTCTGTCAGTGAAATAAACGTTCACATGAACTAATAAATCACATATTTTTGTTTTTATTGAGTTTTGGAAAATATCCCAACTTTTCTGGAAATGGGATTTTAATGTCAGGGAATTTTGGGACACTTTTGTATCATATAATTTTAGACACACTTTTATATAAAAGTGAATACTCACCCTTCTCCAGGGAATTGGCAAGCTCTTCCTGGTCGATGGCCCTCAAGTTCTGCAGGACGATATTGAGAGCCTCATGCTTGTTTGTACCCTGCATTAATGTCTTAACAACATCTTGTACATTTTGGTCCTGCTGCTGCTCAAAGAGTTCTGGGTGTTTGTGAAACATGCGCTTCTTCAAGCGTTCCAGCTCCTTGTACACCAGCTTCTGCAGAGCTTGATTCACCATCTGGAATGGAAGGGGGAAGTTTGCTTTGTCTGACAAAGAGAACAGGGGATACAGAAGAATATGCTTGCTAATGGAGGAGTTATTCAGAGAAACAGAAATGCGGCTTCACCTGGAATGTGAGATCCACGGCCAGCAGCTCTAAAGCTGTCCTCGGCTTCCTGGGGCTGTGGGCACTGAAAAGTCAGGCACAGACGCATTAATGTGAACGGCTCTAGGGCTCCTCATACTCCAGGTGTCTGTGACAGATACACAAGGTCCACCAATAACCTGGATGCATCTCCTCTTACCTCTCATTCTGAGATATGACGACTCCACCTGCCTCAGAGGGCTCATGCTGTCCAGGGCCAGCACCCCCCAATTCTCCAGATGAAGCACCACAGCTTGCACTGTGGGAGGCAGAAGTAGCACCTCCCTCCTCTGGTTTCCCACAATCCCTTGCAAATGGAATGAGACTCTCTGCTTTATTCTCAGTAGAAAGGCCTTCCTTCTGCACCACAGAGTGACTTGTGATCAAGGTAGGTCTCTCCTCCTTCTCCTCCTCTTGTTTCCCACATTCACTTGTGACAATAAGGAGGCTCTCTGCTTCTTTCTCAACAGGAGCACCTTCCTCCCACAGCTCAGAGATACTGGTCTGGGAGGCAGCACACCCCTCCTCATGTTTTGTACAGATATCCTGCTCCTGCTCCTCTGAGGGACTCGTGGCAGTGACAGGACCCCGCACCTCCCTCTCCACAGAAACACCTTGCCCCCACGCTACTTCCGAAACAGAGTTTCCTTCCTCTGCATCCAGGTAGACACTGTCCTCCGAGTCACTACTACAATCCCCCGACTCCATGCTCTGGTCTGGGCAACGCTGGCAGAGGACTGGAGGGAGAGACATGAGCTAATGGGTGTTAGGAAGAAGCAGGCCTGGTACTGGCTGGCTGGCAAAGGGAGCAGACATGTGACACCTTTTGTGGATGGAAATGCGCAATGTCTCAAAGTCAAAGCAGGTGCCATAGTAGAGACAAGAATTTACTTTTCAGCAAGATTTGTTTCATTTATATATGTACTGTGCTTTCATGTATGTATTTGTGTCTAGGCAAATGGATATTTAGTGCAACATTTGCTGTGATGTTTACGTTTATGCAGAAAATGCAGAAAAACATAGTTACGTAGTGATGAATCCCTCTCAAGCTTGCGAACCAGCTCATTCTGCTGCATGTTCCTCAGGACATGCAGCACCACTTTCACAGCCCCATCCGGGCAGTAAGTCATCAACATCCCATCAACCAGGTCCAATATGTCCATCTTCTCCAGGCGACTCCTGCAAATGGGAGCGAAGTCGTCCAGCTTGAGTCGGACGAGATGCCACTTGAAGCGCTTCAGCTCCGCCTCGGTGCATTCTTCCAAGCAGTGAAGCAGGAGCTGGGGGAGGGAGCGCTGGGGGAAGGAGGACAGGTGAAGGCACGCGCGAGCAAGTGTGCTCATGTGCTCATGCACCCTGCACCCATGAGGGAGGTCTCACTCACACGCACCCATGAGGGAGGTCTCACTCACACGCACCCATGAGGGAGGTCTCACTCACAGGCACCCATGAGGGAGGTCTCACTCACA
>JAABNY020000108.1:9723657-9735905 GCA_015164015.2 Brevimyrus niger
ATGAGGGAGGTCTCACTCACACGCACCCATGAGGGAGGTCTCACTCACAGGCACCCATGAGGGAGGTCTCACTCACAGGCACCCATGAGGGAGGTCTCACTCACACGCACCCATGAGGGAGGTCTCACTCACAGGCACCCATGAGGGAGATCTCACTCACACGCACTCCTCTAAGGGCTAGTTAGTAAGAAGAGGATACACTGCAATTACTTTAAGGAGGTGGCACAGATGATAGCATCTGTTTTAAATAAATACATTTATGTCTGTGAGGCAACAAAATAAGACAGTTCTGGATATGTATTCTAAAGAAATCATGCCACGATTACAAAGCACTAGCGAGACCTCACTCATAAAGCCGTATTGCTTCACTCATCCAAATACAAAGGAAAACGGGCTAATAAGCAGTCAAGGGGTAATATTATAACAATGTAAGAAAAATGCTTGTTTAAATACCTTTTCACCTTTGTTATGTTCCATGGAGAGTCAAATGCAGTTTGGACCACAGGCCTGTGAACATACAGATCAGAGACACCAGCTGGAGTAAGACTAGCCCATGTGGAAGAAAAAGACACGCATACACATTGGTACTCATGAACACAAGCTTTGGTCCAATTTCAAATTTAAAAATGGAAAATTGAATTCTAAATGTATAAATGCAAAATATTTTATTGTGAGAGCATAACTGTTGACATAAGCCACTGTGACTATATGGGATGCAGAAATGACAGCTGCTGATTAGTAAAAAGAGAGAAACCTTCCAATAGATACCATTGTGGGGGTGCTGGGGGGTGTGGGGTTCCCCATGCCATTTTCCCCTCTTTGATCATTACAGCTGTTGATCATTAAAACTGGAATTGCAGAGTGCAAATTTGTTGCCCATTGATTCCTTTGTGTGTATACTGATAAGGTAAGACTAAATACTCTTGGTGACCCGCAAAATGTACTTATGTATTGGCTACCCATCTATTTCAATTTTAACTGTATACATTTGTTTCTGCATATGTTACTGAAATTGCAGTGTTTCCCCTTGGTAAGTAGGCTACATTTTGGCTATATTTTAATTAGCCAAATCCAGTCACGTGCTTGACACAGGGAGCTGCAGCTGAGCCCCTCTTACGCCACCCTGGGGCGTAATCATGTAGTACATCTGAAAGAGTTACCATGGCTAATATGATTAATTTAAACATCCGTATAAACATAAAATGTGGATTAGAACGTATAAATATAACACGTGGATTAGAAATATATTGTATTTTAAAGGATACAGAACCACATATTCAAATTAGAATTACGTAAAAGTAAATGCAATAAAAATTTTAAACAGTATTATGGTAAACATGCCTTAAGCGAACTGAACGAATCATATTAGTTAACAATTCAAGTTTATCGCTTATAATGTGTTACACTTTAACACGGATGATGAACGATTTTGAATGATTCTAAGAAAAGATTATTTCCCTCTGTAACTGGTGCTGCGGTTCAAATGGACAAAACGAAACTATAGTAATTCCTAGTAATGCTTATCTTAAATCGCATTACCTTAAGAAAACTCTTCTAAGGTAAACACAACCTTATCCCAACTTCAAACAAATATAACCAAGTATTTTTTCTGAGGTCTAATGAAGTTTCCGTCTTCTCGCTTAACGGTAGTCAAATCTAGTGTGTTCCCTCCTGCCAGCGGATTCTATCATTAAAATTAAAACACGTAATACTCTTATACCTTTATGCCTTCTCCTGTCTTGCGATCGCATTTAAAACAATTAAATAATCCCAAGAATGCACAATTACTCACCGATTTGGCCAGCAACGCTGGACTTCCCAAAGTCCCACTTCCTGGACCCCTTAGTTTCGGTTTTAAGTGTCTTACTTATATATTTTTTTTGTATTAAGTCATAATTCAAAAAAGCCGCATTCACGAACATATTTTCGAGTTCTAGTTTTTCGCCACTATATGCGATGCAGTAAATACAAGATAAAAATACCATAACTTTGCATTGGATCCCTTAAAATATTTCCTTTTCAGTGTGTTAACCAGTAATGAGTTCACTTATTTTTAAACAGGTGGTGAAAATAAATAGGGGGCGACAAAATACAAAAAAAGAAAACTTTATCCAGTGAGCTGAGATGAAGACTGGAATCCTTCGATACTGTGTCTCTTCAGAGAATCCTTGGGTACCACTGGTTTGACTTTGCGCTGAATGAGCAGTTGCTAGAGGAGTCCCGAATGGGGCACATTACCTACATTGTGAGGACGTGTCAGTTTATGGCCCTAAGGCCATGTGGCGTGATTCCTTGAGGGGAACCTGGCTCTCAGGATCCTCATAGCTGAGGACCCAAGCGGCTAGACAAGGCCAGGAGGACGCTCACATAACACCTGGCTGCTGGAGATGGATGGCCATTTCCGGAGGGTGGGACTGGACCATGTCGGACTGGGGCGGGGATTGCCAACCAGAATCCAAAGGTGTTTCGTCATGCTGGGCATGAAAATGCGCTGTACCAGTACATTTTTTCCTAACATGAAACTTACCCAGCAGTAGCATCATTCATTGACTGCATAAATAAGAGACTGCATTTTTTGAGAGACTGGGCACCACTGGTGATGTTTCAAATCAGCTGTAATTTCTAAAGCTGTAACTTTTGTGAAACTAAAAAATACCCCTTTCTTGTCAGTAAGCTTTGTGACCAATGTATGTCATAGCTGATTCATGTTATATAACTGACACATTCTGTCAAATGGCATTCGACCAAATGACTCACCTTTATAGCTCTAAGTACTTCCTCATGTGATGTTTTAAGTGTATAGTCCATTGTAATGTAATTCTGATTAGTCAAACGAGTCAAACAATATTCATGGGAGAAAACAGATCAGTTTCCACAAATGTTGTCATTTATTGCAGATGAACTCTCAGCATGTCAGAGCCACCAAGGAGATCCAAGCCAGGATTCTACAGCGTTTTGGTCACGGACACCTGGAGATGTAACATTTAAAGGAGGAGCGTCACTCTTTTCTAAATATCCAGACATGTCAGTTCACACAGTCAGGGTACTATGGTGATGTTTGGGTGTTTGATTATGCAGTAATAAGTGATAGGAGTCATATTCTATTGCAGTAATTGTTCAGTGGTACTTACTTCTAATTAGGAAGACACATACAAAGAGCTAGAATATTTGATTCGTAACTTTTACTAAATGCTCCATTACAACAACCTTGTTACTGCCACTATCAGTTGCAGGGTTACTGTTTCAAATTTTTGATAAAAAATACAAAGGACAATGTCTTACTAATAACAAAGGAATAATAGTTAAACTGAGCATAATCTTCACTACATCATATACTCCTACCATAGTGAGATTTTACTTGAGCGAATTTTCAAAACTGAAAGATCTTTGCATGGCACTATACCTCATCAGGATAATTGAAGAAGCTTTCTTTAGGAGACAGATTGAGGAGACATTAGATCAAAGTCTGATAAATTCCTAGCAACCCAGACACCTGCAGCGAAGAGGCCCAGATTCACCAGGAGGTTCCTGTAAGGCAAACATTTTATACTGTTACTTGTTGAACATTTCTGTATGGTCCACAAGTATTCAACATTAATTAAAAAAAGACAATTTCACAGACAATGGCTGCTACAGTAACATCCCGCAAACACCTAATGAACATCTCAAAATAGGATAGTAGACAGTCCAGCAGCTGAAATTGAAATTTTAAGCAGGCAGTTGTCTGTTGACATCATAGGAGAACAATACAAAAGCAAAAGAGAAGGTCTGTAAAACATCTACAATTTAAAATGTCACCTTGGGCCCCCTGCTAATTTAATTTCACGGGCCCTGTAAAGTCCTGGGTCCCTATAATCTGCCAAGGTATTCATGCCCATACTGCACCCATTTGTACTACATAGGTGACCTAAAATGTCATCTGGTCTCCTAAAGGTAGACAAGAGTAACAGATTTAGCAAGCAATTTCGAAAAAAATTTAATAAAACCTGATGAACTGTTTATGTGCCCGCAAAATCTGTTCTCAAAAATAATTAGGTTGATTAAAAACCTAGTAATGTTGTAATACTGTCTGTAATATTTGCTACTGTAACTGTCCTAAGACAAACATTTACTAATGCCTGGTGGAAATTCGAAATATGAGCCTAGATTGTACAGGTTTGGAATTTATATAAGAAGGTAAAGATAATGGCAGTAATTGGGGTAAAAAATGTCATTTCTAAATTGCAAATAGGCTTCTTTTATACTAGTGATGCAGACGCAGCGCTACCGTGGGTCATTAAATATAGCGCAATGAAACGGTCACTATGGATTCTCGCTCTTCGGTGAAGCAAACTGTATTTTACATTTACCTTCTAAAATCATTCCTGTCCATGGCGAACCGATACGTAGAAGCCACCCACTCCAAGATACCAGACGATCCTGCTGCCTTCTTGACTGGTCCACTCATTTTTGTCGCGCACACGAAGACAGCGGCCCATGCACAAGCTTCTTCTCCTTCTTCGAAGTAGATATTCCTACTAATAGTGTACTTGACATGCGATGCTGCCATCTACTGCACCGGATGAATACCGTACCATTTTACATAGTTATCGTTGCACGCTATAGGTCAGATATAATTCATACCTTCGTGACGCGTCAGTTTCATTTTATATTTTATCGTTTCATTTCAACTAACAAAAATAAGGTAACCAACGAAAATAGTAGGCCTAATATTCAATAAATAGTTAAAAGTTATAAACTAGTTTTTAAATATGATAATTGAAACAATTATATCTATATATGACTGATCGAATAACTGATACGTAGACCTACATATAACACAATTTTATGTAAAGTTCCCAAAATAATAGTTGTCTCTTCGGGTACTGTACACACGAGTCGCTAAACTCTGAAAAACCACTTGACACCATAAGTACGCTATCACTACATGGTTTTACATCATTGTGATATCAGGGTCACTTTTTGGGTGAGGGTGACAAATACTATGGCAAACAACTTTAATGATCAAACTTGTGCCGGGGTCAAACGTCAGTAAAGATCGGGGTTTTCCTCACTCTACTGTGCTGGCAGGACGCGAGATCTCAGATAAAATTCAACAGTAGAGTGGGAAATGCAATTTAACATTTACTATAAATTAGATCAAACCCATTAACTCCAGTTATCACTGCAGTTGGTTTCGCCTACTTTAGTCTTCCAAGCATCTTAACATATTAAACTCCATATTAACATATTAAACTAACGTAATTAAAGGGGCGATTTCAAAGAGTCGCTGCATTAAACCATATTAGAAAATACTTTAAATGGTAAATGGACTGCATTTATATAGCGCTTTTCTACTCCTACGAGTACTCAAAGCGCTTTACAATACATGCCTCACATTCACGGTTCACCCATCCACACTAACATTCATACACCGGTAGCGAAGGCTGCCATACAAGGCGCCAACCTGCACACCGGGGAGCAATTTATGGTTCAGTGTCTTGCTCAAGGATACTTGGAAGGATGCCGAACTGTAAGAACTACGTCCCAACCCTATCTTCCCCTAACTTTACTGTTACAGTACGACAGTATTTTTGGAAACCATTTGACCTTTAGCAAGATTGGTCTATTTTCACTTGCATTTCTGTTCCCCGATTGGTTGAGTGTCATGCACATCATTGGCGTTAAATACAGCAAGGAGGCAAACAAGGAGGCACCAAACGACGTACGTTTCAGTATTATACCGGGGCGGGACGCGGAAGTGGAAGGAAAGTAATAAGCGGGAGCCGACTGGATCTGAAGCAGACATTAAACGGGGAGAAAGAAAGAGTCTTCGTTGATAGTTTTTATTTTGTAGTTCAAAATAAAGCTATAAAATAGTTGTTTAATGTTTTTATCTTACAGTTCTTATTTTTAAAAGCTATACCATAAAGTGTTGTTGGAACTGGTAGCACAGAGCGGGTAAGTATGTTACGTTCAGTTGTTACTTGTTGTTAAAGTTCTATCTGCCTTAAACCGGGCAGGACAGTGGAATCGTTCCCGGGGAAAGCCTTTGCTTGTAGCCACTCGCCTGGTGAGTCTTTAAGGAGGAAACGGCCGCCCGCCCGCAAGCTGCCCAGCGCTCTCGTCCTTCTTATAAACTATTAATCGTTTTATCGCAGTTTAGATGTTTTTTCTTTTTGGTCGTACGGAACTAGATAGGAGTTTACACCTAGTGATTGATTTGTGTCTGCTGTTTTCCAGTCATATAGTTAGTTGGCTAGACAACTGTATGGCAAGTTCTATTAAACCCCATAATTCGTTACTTTTTATCGCTTTAACATTTTTTTTTTCTGTGTGAAAAATGAAACGGGTTGTCGATTCCCCCATAATCAACAAATTAGGCCTATGTCTTGTGTGGTGTCTCTAATACGAACACACAAAAGTGAAACACGAATCTCATCGCTCTGATGACAATACATCGTAAATGTTCAAGCTATATTAAAGCAAAAGTTGCAGTGGCTTTTCAGGTGGACTCATTAGGTCATTATGACCTATTTCACGTCGATCATTCAGATATCCGGTACTATGGCGTTATGGGTCCCACGGAGTACCAGCGTGTTCTAATTCCGTTTTCCCAACTAGACATCGTGCACTTATGATGTCCAATTTTCAGCCTCAGACGGTCAGTCGTCTACGTAGCATCTCTATTGATTCCTTTTTTGAGGTCTTCATGAATTTCCACATCTCTGCTAGTCATGTATTGTGTTGACAATTCCTTCATGATGGGAATGTCAAGTGGAAGTACCCATATGACAGCAGCGGATTCAGGCCAGGATCCCCTCACATACGGAGTGGCAGTATGGAGTGGGTGCTGGTGACAGAGCCGTGTACATGGCGTGGCCTGCTTGTTGTTAAGCCGGCAGCCAGTGGCGATGGTTGTCAAGTGAGGGGGTGTGTCGGAGCAATGGGACAGTTGAAGTTAGGCCTATTAAAGTAATTTCAAATTTTTGGTGAAGTTCTAGCTTTTGAAAATTACAAAGCTGGTCTATGTAAAGTGTGCTTTGTGGCCATTGTAGCTGCTCCTGTGGATGGTCACCAAAATATCTGGTGCCGGTCAGGGGCGTTTCTAGCTATAGGAAAAAATCGGGGGCTAAGTCAAATTTAGAGTAAACCTTGAGCTTGACTTTTTTTTGAAGGAAAATTGGCATTGTGGGTAAAATATTCAGGACACTAGCCTCCAGTGATCGGACCTAACGACGTCCATGGTGCCGGTCATGTTATTCGGATGCTTGATTAGTCGCAGAAATTGTTTTATTGAGGTAATATGTCATAAACTTTGTGGTAACCCTCCTTGAATAACACATCTCTTATAGAGTGTCTGATTTCTGTATAATGTCGCTATCATGCTGTGTTATGAATGAGGTAAAAACCCTTGCGCGGTGCATTTCTTAAAGTTTTTTTTTTTATTATTATTTATTATGTGATGAAAATGATTTCATGCCCCGATACACATTAGACATATGATTATATAACATTTAGCGTTGCTACAATGGTCGCTATGGCGAAATAAGGCCTATCAGATTTAATAAAATGCCTTTAAATGTTAAATCTTACAACTGTTTTGTACTGTAGATAGATACTATATTAATCCCAAATGAAAGTGCACATTAACATTAGCACTGTATACATATTTGGTTGATATAGACATTTTGACATTGATGAACACTTGATAACATTACACGGTAATATTGTAAAGAATGCCAGGGAAAGTGCTGCATGGAATTATGTGGTAATGTCTGCAAAATATATAGTATTTCACAGTGGGCTGTACTGTGAACAAATTAATGTTCTGTGAATTTGACTAAGTGGCACTGGTCTGTTAAGCCAATTGTTTCTCCCATGCTATGAAATGTAGGTTAATTATGTTAATAGAAATTCTCCAATCTCTGATTACTGCATTATATAAATATCTGTCACATTTAAAGGCTTAAACACATCCCTAAAAATGATTCAACTAATTAACTAGTGTTTTGGTTACATGTGTATCAAAACCATAAATTCATGAACCCACACTCTTTATAAGGGATTGAAAAGCTTTAGAATTGGTTTGTTCACCCACTCAGCTTCCAGTAGCATATCACTGATGGGTGTCAGAAGCCTTCCCGAAGAAGCATAGGCTGGGCAGTATTGAGCATGGAATGCCAGTCTGTGCCAGAGCTCGCATGGATATGCTCACAGACATCCACATGTTATGCAGATCTACATGTATTTAAAGGTCACTGAGAATATCAAGTATGAAGAATCAAACCCACAACTCACTGGAGTGAGGTGTCAGTGCTACCCTGTCATACCTCCATGCTGTCCAGGGTTACTCGTGTGCTTGTATAATATACGCATTACATGTACAGTGGTACCTTGGTTCTCAAACTTAATCCGTTCCTAAATTTGATCAGAACTCAAACTATTTTTCACCATTAGAACTAATAGAAAGCCAAGTAATTGGTTCCCGGCCCTCCAAAATGACACCTAAATATATATTTTTCTTTTTTTAGCATTCAAACACAAAATGAACAGGGTAAAACAAGAATAGCATTTTTTCCTTAATGGCTTCCAAAACGATAAAGATCTTATCCCAACATTACCCGTGTCCTGCCCCGATCATCCGCTCTTTCCGTGTGCCACGCCCCCTTGTTACCCTCGTGTTGGGATCCCAATGTGATCAGCTGTTTCTGGTTGTTGTCATTCCTACTGTATTAAGTCCGCATTTCAATTTGAGTCCCATGACGCGTCATTGGGTGCCTTCGACTTGCTTACAGCGCTGGTTTCTGCAATGCATTCTGATCCTGACGCAATGCATTACGGTTAGATGCATTGCGACCTCTCACCCGGCTGCACAAACTGTAACCACCCCTGTGACGACGCACCTTTGCCCTTATTGGCTGAAGAGTTTAGCTACACGCATGACGTTTGTATTCCAGGTAGTTCCGATGCGTAATCTGCTATTTCACCCGAATATCACATATTTCAGTGAGAACTAGTTTTCAGTTAATTTACCTGGTAAAATAAAGTTTAAATGAATTACATAAATGCTCTAATAGTACACGTAAGTTGGTGGTTTATTTATTGTTACTGTAATGTTGCGCTGCTTTAATTTGGTTAATCATCCGGTCTGTGAAGAAGGCATTCAAGTAAGAATTGCATTGTAGTCTGTACATGACAATAAAAAAACTTTAATCCGGTCCATTGTTTATTTTTATTATTACTCTGTATTCATTCATTTGTTTGTGAATAGCAAACTTTAAGGTTGTAACATTTGTACAACGTTTACGTAACTTTGGTGAGCAATGGTTAACAAAATGATATAAAGTACAGTGTATTACCTGATACAGTATTTTCAATAAAATAACATTATCACAAACAAGCGCTGCTACTACAGCAAATGCGAGGCTGACACTGAAGCATTACCTTTAGTTTCCGCTCAGAGACATGCCCGGGTGACTCATTTCCTGGCACTTACAATTTATATTAGGTTCACGGTTCGATTTCTGATATTCAGATCGAGTTCTAGGTCAAACTGGTTTGTTCGACTTTCAAGAAATTAGAGTTCTAGTGAGTTCAAGAACTGAGGTACCACTGTATTGTACCAAAAAAGTGTGCAGTGTGTAGCTCAGGTGGCTAAGCCTCTGTCTATGAGTCTGGCCTAGGTAGAATAGTCACGTCTATAGGCTCTTGAGCATGGTCCTTAACCCCCAGTTCCCTGAGTGTCGCAAGGTGACTGTTCTTTCTCTGTGACCCTTAAGCTTGTAATTTCTAATGAGAACAAGATGGGGCAAGGTGAAAAGAGAATTTCTCCATGGCTATTAGTAAAGTATCACTATAATAAAATTCCTTAAATAGTTCATTGCAATATTAGCTATATTTCATAATCAAATAAGATTTGGGTCTAATCTGTGCTTTACAGGGAACACCTGATTTGGTGGCGTCATGGCAACAGGGGGTAAAGATGACCCCTTGAAGCCCAATCGGAAAAATCCTAGTCAAGATGAGTTGCACACAGACCCAGGTAAGAGCTTTTCCCTGATGTCGTTTCTCTGCTCTAAATGAAGGAAGGCAGGAGATTGTGCTGTTAGCTTACTGCTGGAGCTAGCTGAGAAATCACATGTGAAACTAACCTTGACTGTATGGTGTGCTTTGTCATTTAGTCAATTCCAAAATATTTACTGTATTTACAGAATCCCCAATCAAATTAGGTGGCAGATATCATGGAGGTGTGCAGAGTTGGATTTAGCACTGTTGTTACTTGATGAGTTTTTGGCCAATTTGCACCGGTTTCACTCCAAGCAGGTTTAATTTTAAATCCCTCTAGCACTTATTTGAGTTCTGGTGTGGTTCTGGTAATATTTCTGGCTTCCAGTTAATTCTTAATGGTTACCTGACCATCGCAGGTCACATACATATGTGCGCACACACACAAACACACACACACCCCGGTGTGAAGCTTTGGCAGAATGTAATCTAGGGCCTTCCCACCCAATTTTGCAAATGTTTTCTTGCCTCTGTAAAGTGCTGGGCCCCCCAAATCTGCCCGGGTATCTATGCTCCTGAGTCCCTGCACACAGTGTCATGCACCATGGATAATTCAGAGATGCCAGTTGGTTTAACCGTGGAAAGCATACAGTGTCTGCAAACTCCACTGCCAGAGACAACTGTGCTACCCTCTCAGCCACACACATTTATATTGTACGCATAAAATTTTCAGATTTAGCTACAGTAGCAAGTCTTGCTATGCATTGCCCAAGATGGATTTGACGGCTTCTGGGTGTGTTGAGGCGCAGGGCTGAAGTCTGGCTTTGTGTCATTTGTAATTGTGTATTTTTTTTTTTAATTTTCCCAGAGGATGAGGTGGTGCAGGAAGCAGAGGCGGTGTTTTGTAGCTATGTGCGGTACCGTTACAACCAGGAGATGGAGCAGGGCGAACAGTCCATACCCAACCCAGAGATCATAGCACTGCAGCCAGATGAGAGCAGGTAGTTGGGGTGTTCAGTGCGGCTGCCCTTAACTATTAAGAAACATGCTTAAACCTCTTTAATGACTATTCCAATGATGTGTGACAATGGCAAAAGCCTGACCAGCTTGTGCTTTGACTAAAGCAGCCATTGCTTTTCCATTTGTGGTTCCATGCTACATGATTACTGCACGGTCCATAACCCCAGTAACATTGCTCTCTGATCCTCACTTGTATGTCTCCTTTGACAACATCTGCTAAATAAGAAACGCATGCTAGATGGCATTATATCTCATTGTGGACATTAGAAGCTAATCAGAATCTTTTCTGTTGGAATGATTAACCAAATGAAAGTGAATAGGTTTTTGAATTGACTTTACACAGGGGTCATTGGCCTCTGGTATAGCCTCAATTTACATTGATTCTGGCTGCATTAACAAACAACATTTCTTTCCCTGCAGTCCCATGTGCCGTGTGGGCCAGCAGCTGGCCATCATAGGTGACGACATCAACAGGCGGTATGATTTCTCGAGCATGCTGTCCCAGCTTGCCCTGACACCTGACAATGCCTACGATTACTTCTGCAAGATTGCCAACAGGTACTGTGAAAACTTCTTGGTGTATTGGTGGCACTCATGTCGTCTATGAACAGGGGCATCTATATCCCATGTTGTGAGCCATTTCACCATTGAGTGCAATATGAATTTGCCAAGAAATGATCTTAAGATGTGGAACCTGCAAAAATCCCCCTTAACCACATGCTTGTTCTGTCCCCTTGATTGCAGAAACCCCTTGCAACTCTGTTATCATGCCGTCATCCACTCAATCTCCATGGCTGCACTCCTTTTACAATTCTCTAATCTGAGTTTTGTCCTTCCATTTAATGCAGCCTATATTTTGACCATCTTCTGTCTCCTCCTTTCTTATGCTTCCCCTGCTCTAGTTGGAATGAAAGTGCAGGTAAATGTTCGGGTAAAAAGGATGCGGAAGCATAAGTGGCTCCACTTTGAAAAAACCTTAGAACATCGAGCGATTCACTGTAACAGCGTCACATATAAACCTTAGAACATCGAGCGATTCACTGTAACAGCGTCACATATAAACCTTAGAACATAGAGCGATTCACTGTAACAGCGTCACATATAAACCATAGAACATCGAGCGATTCACTGTAACAGTGTCACATATAAACCAGTTTGGCATTTTTATGTGCTTTACCTGATAGTGCTGTCGGCTTCGTAGATGCCGGTGTAACTTGAACCTAGGCCATTTTCTGTTAATA
>JAABNY020000108.1:9736005-9748238 GCA_015164015.2 Brevimyrus niger
TTATGTGCTTTACCTGATAGTGCTGTCGGCTTCGTAGATGCCGGTGTAACTTGAACCTAGGCCATTTTCTGTTAATATACAGTGAGTTTAGCAATCCCAGAAAGCTTCCTTGCCAGATTTTGCTTATCGATTAATTTAGCATTTTTTTTAATGAATTGTATTTATTTGTGCATTACTGCTAAGACTTGGAGGGGGAAATTTATTAGTAATTACAGTAAATTTGTTAAATGACGTAGAATTGAATTATCACATTTCATATTAAGCTATACAAAAATCACAGTACTATTATCCCCTGCCCCCACCACCATGGTCTCTTTTCTCCGATTGGACAACATGCTGTGACCTGCCTGAATGTCTCGCACTGTCTCCCCAGCCTGTTTGATTCTGGGATAAACTGGGGCCGTGTGATCGCGCTGCTCAGCTTCGGCTACCGCATGGCGCTGCACGTCTTCCAGCAGGGCATCACTGGCTTCCTGTCCAGCATCTCGCGCTTCATTGGCGACTACCTCCTGCGGAACCGCATCGCACAGTGGATCGCGCAGCAGGGAGGCTGGGTAACGGCACCACCAAAGTCTGCAGCCGGCACACACCGGTGCTCCAGGATGGCTTTGTACTAATCTGTTCTCCTCTGTCCCAGGTTGCTGCTCTCGATCTGGACAATGTCTACGTGAACTACATGATGGCCCTGCTGGCGGTGGTGCTCATAGGCCAGTTTGTCTACCGCAGGTTTTTCAGCTGAGGGCTGGAGCCCTGGCAGGAAGCCTCATCTCACTGTGACCACTCAGCTCAGGAACCACCTTCCAGGGAATGTGGGATGGACAGACAGGGTAGCGGGTTGCTGCTGATGCCCCTTCGTTCTGCCACTGCTCCTCCGCAGAACGAGACAATCGGAGCTCATTTAGTTTGCTTATCTAAAATCTGCTGAAATCTAATCTGTACTTAACTTGGTTTTTGAGGACCTACCCACCTGTCATCCACACATTCTAAGTACATTCCCTTACCTTAGTTTTTTGAATATCCTCTGTCCTACCCAGACCCTTAATGTGCATGCATTTTCTCCATCCATCCTTCATCTTGCATGTATTTGGTAGAGATCCTGTTCCTCTTACACTCCGGTGCAGTGCCAAACTGCTCACTATTATGGGATCTTTGCACACCTGGCACTGCAGGTCTGAATATCATCGGCAGCTGTGTCATCCTCCAGAAGACTGGACACCTGCCTCAGACTTTCTTTTGAGAGGGATAAAATTAGTGCAGGGGTTTCTGGTGTGCTTGCACGGGGGAATCGCAATGGCCGTTATCGTGTGGGTGTTTGTTATAGTTTCAGAGGGAAGGTCCTGGACCGTCGTGTCTGTGGAAGTGGTTTATGAATATTCGTGAAATGCTTCTTATTTACAGCACGAAGAACCATGTTGAACACTAATTCAAATGCCACATATGAAAGATTCATTGCCTCTGACCTGTATTTGCCATGTAATATATTGTTTTTTTTTTTTAGGTTTTTTTTTTTTTTTTTAATCCTTACATTTTACCCCTAGCCCCCCCCCCAATTCCAAATTGATAACCCAGATTGTCTCCAGTACCTCAGCTGGGTGATACAAAGTTAGTCTATATTTCCTAAAATTTGATCAGTAAACTGATTGTGCATTTATATAATATATAACAAAATATAAATTACTGAGGGACTCTAGGATTTTTTTCTGCCATGCTGTGCAAATAAAGGACTTTATTTGAATACCCAGTTTAAAGACCTGAACCTGGCACCCATAAGTAAAAAGTGACATGAATTCAACAAGTGAGAGGGAAACACAGGATTTTCCTCAGTTGTCTTTTCAAAAACATTACTCCCTTTTTTAAGTATGACTGTGATGATATGCAACCTTCTGTGAAACATTTTATCGGTTTAAAATTATTGCAAAACAGTGCAATCCCTGTGGCTTTACACCAGGAATAAAGTAATGGTTCTTGTATCTGTTTTGGGCCAGAAGTGGTTTCTAGTGTGTGTGTCTGTCTGTCTGTTTGTGGTTTAGCTTGATATTATATGGTCGGGACCAAAAAAAACCTTTTTTGACATTGTGGGGACATCTTCAGGTCCCCACTGGGATTTGTGAATGCAATCAAAAAAGTAAAAATGCCAACGTGTTTGGTTACTTATGTTTAAGGTTAAGGTAGGGGTTAAGGTCGTCCTGTTGGCATTAGGGTTTTCCCCCATATAAACGAGTGAACAGTCACTACAAATATATAATTGCAAGCCTGTATTTTTTTTTAAATGGGATAGCTTTGGGTGTTGCTTCGCTGTTCTTTATATGTAACTGATAAGGTTCAGCTTCAAGGCTGCACCAAAAACCATCAATCCTCTTTCGATTCTAATGAAAGACTTAATGCTGCACTGGAAATCGTATCTTTAAATTTCTGCGAAGATGTCACTTGTTAGTGTTTTGCTTAGGATGCCTTTTTGGATAATGGCAGTTAGGCCTAAATATTGTAGTTAAAACCTGACGTTAGTCCTGCTTAATCTAGTAAAGGTTAAGAATATTACCGGATAAAGAATCAAGGCGAGGAACTCTGGCTGTAATTCTATAGGCTATTGTGGTCATGCCTCGCGTCAAATATCTGAGAGACCTGCCAGTGAGTGTTTATTGAAAGGGAAAAAAATGTATTGGTATCGACACCCCCTTCCCAATAACCATTATACAAACGAAAACTGCATATTGGAAATTTAAGGTAATTTTCGTTCCTATAAGCTAATAATTTACTCCCGTTTTATACTTTACAAAATGCTATGCAGCATTCCCTTATCGATGCCAGGTCACACGGAACCCTCAGTCGGTTAACGCCGGCTCCGGTTTTCATTAAGATTACATGACTTCTTTAAAGTTAAGACTTAAAGCTTTTCATTTTAAAGTAAAGGATTCCGATATATCAGTCGTGACTGCTCCTTCCTTACATCCCATTTTGGGTGGTGAACTTAATCGGTGGGATTTTAAACTTTTGTGCTTCCGATTTCCAAATAGCCTATCGTAGGCCTATATAGAAAACGATTTATAGAAAAGAACGTATTCATATGCATAAACGTCCAAAAATCTTTAAAATACGCATGGAATGTTACGCAGTTCTAAAGAACACGTGATTGCTTTTTGTAAATTACACTTTAAAATACTTAATGTTGATGTTTTATAACCTATGTTATAACTTCAAATTTGTATGTCTAGTACCGCTCAAAAGTTGGAATCCATGTTATTTGCCATGTCGGATCCAGTTGTGATATAACCGAACCAAATTTTAATAGTTACACAACTTTGGCATAAGGAGGCGGGCATTCAAACACCCGCACGTAGTCTTGTGTAGCACGCCTTCAGTTATATATCATATTTACGGACTGAACAAGTATAACATTCTGGAGGTAAGATTTGGATATGCGTCCATACTTTACACCATTTTCCTTTTTATGATTACGCAAGTATGATATTAATGCTAGGATACTTTACTCTTATCCGGGGATCAAATGTCTGTGTTCGTGGCAAAGTTTTTGAATGAGGAAGAAAAACTACGGAGACTATGATTTTAAATACATTGTTGGGGATTTTGATGCCGACGTCTGTCAGAATTCGCCATGGCGTTGACCCCTGCTCCTATTTTTGTCTTGGGTGGTAAATAGGGTTGCCACCCGTCCCTTATAATAGGAGAACGTCCAGCTCTGGAAAATAAACTGCTGCACGTCCCGCACGTGCTATACGGGTATTATGAAGGACGGATGGCAACCCTAATGGTAAATATCGGTCGCAAAAATATTTGGGAATGTGAATCCCAGTAACCGAAAATGAAACCAAAGCTGTGATCAGTGTGACCAGTTTTTCGTTAGTTAATTGTACCGAATGCGCATTGCTTTTTTTTTTTTTTTTAAACGGCAACAAAGCACTGGGATTTATCTTTTTCATGCTTTATATTCAAATGAAATTAACGTACAATGCTGTGAAACAGAGAAAATGAATGTGTTTTGAGTGGTAGGAGAGCTGAATTCCCCGTAGTCTGTTAGCTTGAGCGAGGTGCAACAGCAGCGCAACATAGTGCCAACTTTACTTACTAGTAATGGCGAGCAGTTAGCCTGTAGCCGTTTCTCAGCGCTCGAATCGTTCAATGTTTATATATTCTTATTTTCTTTTTACGATCTTCGTATAATATTTTTTTTTGTCTTTCATTTCCCTCCCACTTTTAAAATACATTTTGATAGCGTAATACGTATGCAAACTAGCGTATTACGCAATTCGACGGCTCTGGCGAATTTACATTAAAAGCATCCGGCAACACCGGGAGAAAATTTGCCATGCACCTGTTTGGACGGATATTTGTCTGAATGACAGCATTGCATATTTTATTCACGACTTATTACATTTGTTCATGATATCTGATTAGTTATTTGACGTAACATATGTAACCTGTTGCCAACAGTGAAAAGTGAAGAATGTTCAGTGTTTCCCAGCTTTTTTTTTTTTTGGGGGGGGGGCACACCAACAGGATGGTGTCATGGTGTTCATGTGTTTCTTTTATTGACATCAGTCAATATAATAACTGAAATAAACATCAGAACATTTCTTTTTATGACAGTCTGCAGCTTTTGTCACTGCAGTGTATCTTTCTGGGCTTCTGGAAAGACATTTCTTGAGCCTCTTGATATGGGAAGTCAGAAACGTCTGGCCTATTTATTGAAGTTCACATGCAGGCTGCAAGATGGAGTCCTTCAGTCTATTGCCGATGTTTGTCTTGACCAGCAAGTATGTTAACTGTTAGGCTATAAAAGTGATAGCTGATAGCTTAAAACAGTGATAGTTTAAAGCAGAAATCCTATTGTAAAAAGTATTTATTACGCTGTTCATGGTTCAGAAGTCCCTCTCACAGTTAACACTGCTGACCTGTGCGCGCGCATCGGGGCGGAACTCCGCCATGCGCGATAGCGACAGCAAATGAGAATTGTAAACGCGCGACCGTGTAGAGAGAAAAATGACAAGCTGTCGTGTAAATAAGATTAACATAAGGCTATTTAATTTGTATAACAAAAGGACAATGTCTATAGGAAAGGTAACCTTAAATTGATAGATAGATAGTACCTTATTAATCCCTCGGGAAGGTTCCTCCGGGAAATTTAGTTCTAGCAGCAGTATACCGACACATTACAATTACAAGAATTAAAATGGGGGGGATAGAATGAGTACACAAATTTAATATAAAAGCAGTATATACATATTTGGTATGAAGGTTATTGTTCAGAAGATAAGAATAAATAACAGGGCTATTGCACAGATCATTATTGCAGTTTGAGTTATAGTAAGTATAAGTTATAATGAGTATAATGACTTTTGTTGTGATCTGGCGCTATATAGTAAATAAAATGAAATAAAATTAACTTTACCTTCAAGGGGGGTGTGGTGGGGGGTGTGGGGGTGGGGGGTGTGGGGGGGGGGGGAGAGGTCGGGGTGGTTGGGGGGGGTGGGGGGGGGGGGGGGGGCGGGGGGGGGGGGGGGGGGCTCCCCCTAATATAATGGTAGGGGAAACGCCGATGTTGTTTCCTTCTTGCTGAAACTGGTGTCTGCTGATTCATCAATTTCTGCCTCTCCCTCCTAGTCTGCACAGTACTGATAAACTTGAGCCTTACTGCCATGCAAGTCTATTTGTTGTGGCCTTACGACAGATAGCCTAACAGTCCCTTTGTGATTAAAAGCTCATCAGTGCATTTTTAGGTGCAAACAGGTACTTTTGTAAGCCTAAAATTTGTTTTATGATTGTTTGATTTGTTTCTCAACCTCGTAATGGCTTCCTTGACTTTCATTGGCGCAATTCTGGTCCTCATGTTGACAAATGCCAATAGCTGACTCAAAAGGTTATCAAAAGCCTAAAATAAGTACTAGGCTTAGATGCTAGATGTTCATATGTGTATTAAGCCATTAAACACATTGAAGTACTCAAACACCTGTCATGTGCCCCAAATATTACGGCGCCCCAAAATGTATGAAAGTGACGTAGTTTCTACATAATGAAACCAAATGTTAATTTTAATCAAATTTAAGAATGGGTACCTCAACCACACATGAATTAAAGTACAAATCTAACATGGCACAGCAAAGAAGCAGTTAAGCATGTCTCTACCAAACATTCAGGGAACTCAACATGCTGGTTGTATTCTAACTAAGCTTTAAATGACAATGTAGTGCCTTGAGCATAGTGTCCAGAGGGCCAGGGTTGGGGAAGTTTATCTGCCATCACTGAAGGGAGATGACCTCTCTGTGTTGATTGACAGAGCAACTGTCTTCACTAATAAGACTGACGTCACAGCAAAGGAAATGGTGATGTTTGTCTTTGCAGCAATGTGGGCACAAATGCTTGGATTCACAGCTTTACCTCACCTGGGTGGACTGGTTGGAGGCATCATCACACGGAGGCAGGTGAAGACCTGGTATCCCAGCCTCATCAAGCCAACATGGCGTCCACCCAATTCTGCTTTTCCAGTGGTGTGGACGGGGCTTTATACTGGCATGGGGTGAGTGGTACTATAGGGTCTCCATGAAGATCATGCTCATGTAGTCCCAGCTATAACTAGTGTGACTGTCAAAAGCAAGGGGTCCTGGGAGGGGTTGGATGGTGCTTTGAAGGTGATCCTCATTTTGAAAATACTACCACTGGTTTATTTGACAAGCAAAAAGCAAGTGAATTTATTCAAAACACAAGCATGCAAGAATGTGGTAATTCTCATTTAATTCATTTTCAGTTTTATAATTGCTAAACTATCATTTTGTATCAGGTTTTAGTTATGTTGGACCGTGGATGTTTTTCTGTGTTAACATTGCATGTTAATATTGTGTGCAATGCAGCTACGGCTCCTACTTAGTGTGGAAGGAACTTGGAGGCTTTACCCAGGATGCAGTGGTGCCACTGGGCCTCTACGGGCTACAGTTGGCTCTCAACTGGGCTTGGACACCCATCTTCTTTGGAGCTCACAGGATCAAACTTGTGAGTATGTTTCATGAATCCTCAATCGTTAAGCACCAAAGGTGCAAATGGTTCCTTTCTGGGACCATTCAGACGATCAGGTGAATTTTATGTTACACTCTTACAATCGTTACAGAGACTGCACATGCATTTATAGAACGCTGAATATTAAGACAGATTAAGAGGAAGACAGAAAAAGGTGTTTATCCTCAGTTGTGCTGTTTTTATATAGTGTTGCTGTAACGTGGATTACCCCCCCCCCCTTACAGGCATTGATAGAGATTGTGATTCTGACTGGTACTGTGGGGGCCACCATGGTGTCCTGGTACCCAATCAGCCGTCCAGCTACCCTGCTCATGGTGCCCTACCTGGCATGGCTGTGCCTTGCCACCTGCCTCAACTACTGCATCTGGAGAGACAACCCTGAGCCCAAGTGTGATTAACCTCGTTCAGACTACATAAGCCCCACTGCCTCACTAGGTGGGACGGAAAGAATCGCTGTCCTATGAAGAGGTTCACAGCTTTATCATTTCCTCTTTTCCATTTGTTTTGTAGAACAATAAAATTAAAACCGACAACTGTCTTTAGCTTTTCATAACGTGTGGGTATCTGTGCATAAAGTACACTTTAGTGCATATTGCTAAGGATTTCCTATCAATCGTAAGATACCGTTTGTGTTACATACTGCATGTTCGTTCCTTCAATGTCCTTGTGAAGCATAGACTGTATACAGAACCCTCTTGGCAATTCCTGATATTTTATATGCGTTTCGGTCTAGCGGCAAGCAAGGACTAGCACAAAGATCTCTTAAATTACATTAAATTTCTTTAGCTTCCCTGACCTTTAGGGGGAACAACCTCACAACATGCATTTCAGGCAGGAGCTGCATTTAATTTACATATCCAATGCAAGTTTGGATTTAAGCATTTAAACAATTCAGGCCAAGTGTAGTGTCTTATTCAAGGATACACCATATTCCAACCATTCATCAGCCCTACAGAATCACCTTGAAACCAAGTGAGAGGTTGGGTCCTGTGAAACCTTAAAAAGGGCTTGTTTTGGGGCTTTTGTTTGAGTATCTCCATATAGACCTGACCAATAGTTAAAAAAAATATATGAAATGAGGCAAAAATTCTATTAGAGCGGTATATTTCTAAAAATTGCAACCTTATTTACAGATTGGACAGTTATTTGGCAATAAGTACAATAAAGGTATGGGGATGGAAAAAAAATGTAAATATACAACATTAGAATTATATTTACAGAGTTGAGATCTATGGTGGGCAGCATTACTTTTCAGTGTGCTTTTCAGCACCTTCTGGTGGCTTGGAGGAAAAGCGTTGCATCAGTGTCTTCCACAAACCTTTCTTCTCCTCATCCATCTGCTGCATGCTTCCTGAAAAAAATATGATGTGCAGAAGCATAGTTTGCTTTGTAGGGCCAAGCAATAAACAGGCCTATGACCATTTACTAAAATAGTTAAGGTAATTCCCATTCACTCCTGACAAGATTCACGTACTGACCTGTAGATAACAACAGTCTACACTCCTCAACTGTCACACCAGTGAAGCTAGTGTCCTTTACTCGAGGGAACTGCAAAATAAAAAGTCATATATATCATGCACAAAATACAATCTTTTGGTTTATTTCTGCTACATAAAAGTTTATATATCTATTGTAAAACCCTTTCTTAGCACTGAGTGTTCTCATGGCATACTAAATGCCAATAAAGGGCAGTAGAATAGGTACATTGATGATATGCGTGGATGATTAGCTCTAGTAGAAGCAGGAGTAGCAAAATGGCATAGCCTTTTAACTAGAAGACAACCTGCAGTCAGTTTAAACCAACCAATTCAACTCCACAAGCACACCGGACATGCCTTCTCTTTGTAGTAGTTGTTGTTGATGCGGACTAAGCTCTCATACATCTGATCACACTTCTCTGGGTCCAAAATCTGCAAGAAAAAGAGGGTAAAAACATGGACAAGATTTTCACAAGGCACAAATCGGTCCAGGTCTCAAACACAATGTTCTGGGCCCCCTAAATTTAGGTGGATTGAACAACATAGACAAGTAAAGCATCATCCAAATGCAGGCAGAAAAAACCCAAATAAGTTTACAACTACATAAAACTATGCTAAAAAAAAAGTGTGAACTGAGACAGTTAATATCCCGTTTCCCAAAATCAAAGCTTCTGATGTGTAATGTGACAAAGTCATCTTTATTCAGACTGTTGCAGGGTACGACATTGGAAAAAAAAACATCACACTATACTAACTGTAACATACATCAATATCCGTATGTTCACACAACAGGCTAATAATTTAAGAGCCATTATTGATTATAAAAACAGGTCGTTCTCATTGTGAAGGTTTTAAAATATATAATAAAGTCCCACTTGTGCTAAATTACCAAAATCTTGACTATGGTCAGCATTTTTGCGACAACATCCTGGTCAAGGACATGCAACATGCCATGGTTTTGGCAACATAACCATTTATACAAAAATATATTAAATTTTAGTATACTAAAATCGGAGAATACGGAGAATAAACCGAATGATCGATTTAACAGCCAACAGTTAGTGAACAAGATTACCAGTACCTAGAGGATGCGGTCATTGCTAGCCTCATTTTTAACATGACTCGTCTACAGTTCTAACTGGGAAGATTACCTGTGTGTTTTCACCTTCTCGAAAAGCCAGGGCTACCCTCTGTCTTAAAAATGTCCCCAAATCACGTCCTTTCTTTGACTCATCCCTCGGCCATTCCTCACACAACTTTAGAAACCGACGGTAACGAGTAGCAGCCATTTTCACCCTCGTACAAGAAGCGGAAGTAGGAAGGCGGGACGTAAAGGATAACAGTTCAACATCAGATCGCGAACCAAGGAAAATCGGTATTTATGACACAACGCACTCGTTGCTTATTGGCTGGAATCTGTGGCGTCAACGCTGGTTTCCAGACTGTCAGCTGTAAATAGCGGTCCCTGCCCAGACTCTCCAGAAGTCGCACTGTGTACCAGCATCGTAGGTGTATTACATGTTATTAAATGTTTTCCTATTTTAGTAGTATTTTTTATTTACGGGAACTTCTAAAATCGACAATTTTCAAAAATTAGACCAAGAGACTTACATTTATTTGTGTCCGATTTTTTCTTCATTTCTGAAGGGGAGTCTCTGAGCCCCCGGATGTCCGAGAGAACTGTATTACCGCAGCCGCAGAACCGTTATCCGCTGCTTGTACGACTGACGCGCGTGGCCAGCCCGTGGCACGCCTCGCGTGACTGACACTTCGGTTATAGTCAAACATTTGGAGAGGAATAAAGTTTGCGTTCGGAGGAAATGAGTCGGCCGACGCTAACGGAGTACGACTGTAATGTATGTGGGTGTAGCATCCTGCGATAGCTGCCACCGATCTTTTTAGTGTATTTTATTATTTATTTATGCATCCACTTAGCTATTTATGAGCTGACAGCGACCTACGTTTAATTAGTCTGCTGGGCGAACTCCCAGTTTTGTTTATTACTGGTAACAGCATACACATTATTTATTTTCGTTTAAATATTTTGACTGTTATAGAGAAGTGTTCGATGTTCGATTGACTGCTAGTCAGGAAACTGTTGGGACTGCCGATGTTGCCATATAACGATAACTGGAAGCTTGTCATGTCTGTTGCTTACTAACTTAAAGGCTTCAGCGCCCCATATTTAACGATCATCATTAACTAGCGAGCTAACTCTAGTTTACAGGATGACGATAAACGATAAGGTCACCGATTTCGTTTGCCAGGTGACTGGCGTCGTTCAGATTATATGACTAGAGAGGATGCCCCTTTTAGTTTATCTTAGCCAACTAGATAATCACGTAAATATATATATGCATATAAACTCAACAATATAATTGAAAATGAAACGTTGTAAATCTGACGACTTTACTTCGACTGAGGAGGGCGGTAGCCCGACTTTGTGCGGTGCGAAGGAGGATACACCCAGTGTTTTCATTGTGGAGGTGAAACACAGCGACCCTCCTGGGGGTCATTCCGAGGTAAATCCCACCAGCCAGACCCCGCAATCTGCCGTAACCAGGACCAAGCCACCAGATCTAAAGGTACTTAGTTATGATCTAGCGTTCAAGCATGGTATGAAAGGTTGATTGAAAAGGCGTGGTCGATATCCCAGCTTGTGTGCGTTTTTTGTTCGTTTGTTTTGCATTTTATTTGGAGTGGATTTGGGTACATGTAATTTTTATTTATTTATTTTTCTACATATAATTTCTGGGCATAGTAAGCTTTTGCCCGAAGCTGTGAGAAGTTTGATCATATCCTTGTTCTGCTTGGAAATGCACACTTTGCATGCAATTTATATAAGTGCTGAGTATTGGGCGCATTTATTGGAGACAGTTTATTTTATAACACGTGAAAACAGAACAAAAGTACTGTTGTGAAATTAATGAGTTGTAAATTCGCTTGTTATTTTATTTTAATTATGTATATACTACTTGAATGAGTTAACATTGTCTGTAGCGAGAAAATACAGTAAATAAATAATAGGCCTAGGCTTCAATCACAATACTCTTATCAAGCCATGATTTTCAGTTTCCCTGTAATTTCACTTTTCCCCCCTTGAAATCATTTATAAAGAAATACAGCTTGTGAAAATTACCAAGTCTAAATAAAGTTTGATTGATTTCACAGGCTTGGAGGTCAGGGTCAAAGTCAGGATCATATGAAACCAAGATTGTGGACGATTGTTTTTTACTGGCCATTCTAACTTCCGTTTACCATTATTATCTGCAGTTTGTAGGTAATTCATTGGCAGATATGATCATATTTTCTAATCTCCACGATTGAAACCATAGGTTAGTAATTTATTTTAGAAATGGTACTTAAATGTTTAGCAGTTATTTTGAAACTAATATGTTACTCATAAGAATATTCTGCATGAACCTTTGTGCTAATACACTATTCTTTACTTTTGTAAACCCTTCGGCTCAAGCGATTAATGTTCTATATAGTACCTCTTTTGGTGACATTTCATTAATGCGTTGTATGTTTGTGTGATATACAAGAATAGTCCTGTGCCTAGTAATACATTTTAATGCTCCAACAGCATTGCTACACTTATAACCACATTGATATTATTTTATTTCTTTAAATATTAAAATATTTCTGAATTATATATAGCTTTGCATTTATATGTGTGTATACATATAATCACAATATATATTGTATATATATACACACACACACACA
>JAABNY020000108.1:9754536-9789428 GCA_015164015.2 Brevimyrus niger
GGTTGTTCCCTGCCTCATGCCCATTGCTTCCAGGATAGGCTCCAGACCCCCCACGACCCAGTAGGATAAGCAGTTTGGAAGATGGATGGATGGATAGAATAATAGCCAATGCTTTGAGATGGCTACTGTGAACTAAATTGTCTGCTCAAACAGTCAGCAATTTTACCTTGTATTTATTCGTCAGACCAAACAGATTTTGCTGTAATTTTTGTGGTCAACATTTTTTCATTTACATTGCCATTACAATTTAGTCATGAAATAAAAGGTCCGCAACAAATTGTCAAATTTTTCATTTGCAAAATTAACACCATTTTATTCATAAGAACTTAAGAAAATTACAAATGAGAGGAGGCCATTTGGCCTATCGAGCTCGTTTGGGGAGAACTTAATAATAATAATTACAGTTATTAAGTGAATGAATTGATGCATCGGAAACCTTCATTATTATGATTATGATTCATTAATCGTTTATTCTAATATTTCAATTCAAAACCTAAATTCAGACCTTTTCAGTTCACTGAAAATATTTCACAGATATCACCATGGGAATTTAATTTCCAGTATTGTGAAAGTTACTGAAAATTTGTAATTACTAATAATGAATTATAAACATGTTGCAGGCCAGTACATTCAGATGTTCTCTAAGTAATGAATGAGCCCACAAAATCCCTTGTTCTTCACTGTGGAAGGTGGCTTATCAGCCAGTTCAATATCTAATGCTGCTAAATTTGAATATTGATAAAGTTTAAATATCGGCCTGTAATAATGCCCAAGATTCATCAGACCAATACTGATATCTTGACTGTTAACAAATATCGGCCAATACTGATATGTTAGCCAATGCATCATGCATCTCAGTGGCTAACATTACTTTTTACCTACCTGGTTTGTTAGCTGCTTCAGATTGTTGACCATTGCTGCTATTGATAGCAAAAAGGACTTTTTTGTACTACAGAAAGGGAGGCATTTCTCAAAAGTGTCATAGCACAAAGATCACCATCACGGAGCAATGACCTTCAGGTAGTGCATCTTTTAAGAATGAACCTCCCCCGTCATTCTCTGTTTCGGTAATTTGCTTGCTGACACTACTACTTTGTGAGTCTGCCCACAGCGCGTGAACGCTAGAGTGTACTACCAGGAAGCAGGAGTACCTTTACCTTTAAGGAGGACATTGCCCGTAAAAATTATTCTGACATTACAGATCAATGCAGTTGAATTGGCACTTTAATAATTAATCAACACATTACGATGCATTGACATAATTTTTTTACCCCTAATATGAATATCTCATCCAGCTTTTATTGCATCATTCATAAAATTTTATGAGTTCAGAGACTTATTTTTCTGTAAATAAAAGTAAAAAACAGTAACACTTTACTTGACGGGGCACAAATAATATAGTATTGTCCTATTACTTATGTATTAAGTAACCATAAATTAAGTCTTAGTGGTCATGTTAATGCATCATTAATCAATGCTTATGCATGTTTTTCTCAGTTACTATATTTGCTATTACATCTGTTAATTCTGTAAATCTTTGTGAGCTACTGATGGAACTATGGAAGAAACAGGTCATGAATAACATACATGAATAACTAACATGAATAAGTTAAATACTGATCTCATGTTTGTTGATCATTAATGAATCAAGATGCATCTTTCATCTGAAGAGGTTACTATATCTGTAACTATATCTGTTAATTCTGTAAACCCTTGTGAGCTACTGAAGGGGCAACTGAGGAATTACTGAAGGATCAAGTAATGGATAACACAAGTGAAATACTGACATGTTTGTTCATCAACAAAACAACATGACACATCTTTTATCTGAAGTACAGAATATATTTGTTCTTCGTGATTTGTACTCCAGTAGTAACAGAATTATTACTAAGTATTTGTGTAAAATATTACTGAAAAAACTTGTAGGTATGATTTTAACAGCAATGTAATATTGGCTTTACAGTTATGGTTTATAAGTCAGTAGTTCATTTTAGACTGAGTACTTGCTGGAGACAAATATATGCAAAATTTCCAGATTATTTTATTGATTTACATGTATTTTGCAAACATTTCTATCCAAAGCAACGCAGAGTTGAGAAAGCAGTGTCAGCCAGTACCTTTGACAGCTGGTGTTAACGGTCTTGCTCAAGGGCCCAGTGGTGAGATCACTCCACAGGATTTGGACCAGTGAGCTTTCAATCAAGAACAGAGTCCTAATCCACAGAACTGCATACTGTCCCATTTATATAAGTACATGTATAAGACGCATACAATAAGATATTACTAACCTGAACTGGGTAAACCTGCACCTGAAAAACAGAGGTTGTACTTCTTTCTCGGAAAACAATTAACTAGTCTTTACTGGAGAAAGGATCTGACTGTCATTGACGGGCAGTTTAAGTACCTCATAGGCGTTTTCTCAGTAATGAAAAGGAGGACCATTAGCTTAGCACCAGTGGATAAATGGTCTACAGAATAGATATATGGGGATCGATATATGACACTGACCTTTTGGTACCAGCTTGTAAGAATTTGTTTGACAGTGTAACATAGACCGTTGGAAATGCATGCAGATCTGATCTGTGAAAGGCTTGTGGGGCTAACACCCAGTTAAACTCATGTACCCGTGTGTCTGTTTCTGCAGAACGGTCCAACTCGCCAGCCAAAGGACGTGCTGCGAGACATGCAGCAGGGTCTCAAGGATGTGGGTGCCAATGTGCGGGCCGGCATCAGTGGTTTTGGGGGAGGGGTGGTGGAGGGGGTCAAGGGGGGGGTATCTGCTCTTTCACACACGGCCGTGGTGTCCAAGCCACGGGAATTCGCTAGCCTGATTCGCAACAAGTTTGGCAGTGCAGACAACATAGCGCAGCTGAAGGATGCACTGGAGGACCCGCGGGCCGAGGACACGCCACGCACGCTCAGCGGCAGCGCCACTTTGGTCTCCAGCCCCAAGTACGGCAGCGAGGACGACTGCTCCAGTGCCACGTCTGGTTCGGCGGGCAGCCCTGCGGTACCAGTGGCAGGAAGCCCGAGGGCCCACACAATCGACGGCTCTTGGGATGCCCTGCTGGAGGAGCTGCGGGACATCAAAACCGGACAGGAGCATCTGGAAGACGCCATGGTGGACCTGAAGACCCAGCTGCAGAGGGACTATGACTACATGACTCAGTGGCTACAGGAGGAGCGTTTCAGGTCAGCCGGTAAAGCTGCCAGGGCATCTGTGTCTGTGTGTTTGTAGCTTAGGAGTCTCTGTCTGTATTGTGCCTGTGCCTACAGGTATGAGCGTCTGGAGGAGCAGCTGAATGACCTGACAGAGTTGCACCAGAACGAGATGAGTAACCTGAAACAGGAGCTCGCCAGCATGGAGGAAAAGGTGGCCTATCAGTCATATGAGAGAGCCAGAGATGTTCAGGTGAGACAAACCATCCTGGCTAAAGCTCAGATCACAGTGCCGACTGGCCTCTCTGCTATTTGGTTCGCGGAGAAACGCACGGCTTTGCCTGACTGCCTGTGTACGCGCTTGCATTACTCCAGGAGGCCGTGGAATCGTGTCTGACCCGCATCACCAAGCTGGAGCTACAGCAGCAGCAGCAGCAGGTGGTCCAGCTGGAGGGTGTTGAGGGGGGGGCCGCCCGCGCCCTGCTGGGGAAGCTCATCAACGTGGTGCTGGCCCTCATGGCCGTGCTGCTGGTGTTCGTGTCCACACTGGCCAGCTTCATCACACCACTGATGAAGAGCCGCGAGCGTGTGGCAGCCAGCCTGCTGCTGGCATTGCTGCTGGTCTCGCTTTGGAAACACTGGGACCTGCTGCAGTCGTGGCTGTGGGCCAGCTGAGGTCCCAGCACCACTTAGAGGGCAGCTGGGCTCCCAGCGCCCACCCATGTCTGAAGAACCGACATCTCCACCCTGTGCTCGCAACCTGTATTCATCTGCAGAAGAACCTGGGGGGTGTATGTTAGTGTACACTGCAATAACATGTGCAATGCTTCGTTCATATGACCAACAGACACTTTTTATTTTAAGGAAAGCCTGGTAGCCTGATTGAAGTATGTCTTCCCAAGTGGGGGATGGGATGAGGGAAGTGCCAGGCTATGATGGCATGCGTGGCATTTAAATCAATTCTTACGTAGGAGAGTTGCTAAGATGGCATCTTCCCGTTGTGCCCCAAGTCTTTTCAGTTTTATAAATACTCTTTTACAATGCGAAACAACAAACTTACTACTGACACTCGCTCTTCACTGCCCAACTAATGTATTTATTCCTTTTTCTAAGTTTTTGGTATTTTTATCAAATACTGTTTTTTTAAATAATATGACATTATTTTGATGGACATTCTGGAAGAGTACCCCTATTCCAAGTGAGTCCAAAATGCTTTTTTGCTGACTATATCAGAGCAGCAGCTAACAGCAGAGAAGGTAATGATTTTTGATGGTCGACTCTTAGTAAGAGTGAACACAGGGAATACCCAGTACTGGCTGGTAGTTACAATTTTATGCCTGGTTAAATGAAGCCGCTGTAGGTCATCTGCAAAGGAACATCTCACACAGACCCTAAACCTGTACAAGGTGTGGACTAACATGGAATTTAGCAGGTGAAAGGAGAAGGGGAATGGATTGTGTACAGAAGTCATTACATTTCAATTCCAAGGTAGGTGAAGTAAGCCAAAGATGATGGATGTCATGTGAAGTTATCCTACACAGTCAGAAGAATGCATCGGTATTAATGCTGATGTGAACTGTGCAGGAATGTTCATGTACCACTGGAGGAGTTGGAGGGTAGAGAAACCTACGAGTGACTGCGAAGGAATTCTTAAACCTGCACTGAGGACAAATACTGCAGCATTTTGATGACTTAACTTTATGATAGAAAAGGTGGGAACTACTGATTCAAATGCTATTCAGGGTTTTTAGATTTTAATGGGACTTAAGCCGTGAAGATCTTGTCACAAGAAGAGCAGGGTAAAGAAAAACAAGTAAGATGGATGGAAAAGCTACCAGTGGTGGGAGAAGAACCCTGGTGTGAGGAAGAAAAGCATGTGCTTTCTGCACGAACAGTGGAGATCAACCAACATATTACCTGAGTTAGCTGTACCATCACCAAAGACAGTCACACCTTCCTGCATCACTAACATTGACTTTGTACGCTTTACTCCAGGGTATGCCATATTGACTGTGTGCATGTTGTTCTGTGATTGTACTTGTTGCTATGCCAGCAGATTTCTCCACCTGTCCATGCTGCTGTGTTGTAGACCTTGCAGTCGCTTTGTTGTGGGGTGTGTGATCTGTGCCCCCCTCCCTTCCAAAGAACAGCTGAAGGCTCATCGCATAAGTTGGTACTTAAACGTGTCTCACAATTATGCATTACAGTGTCAATAAAAGCAAGAATGGAAGTTACAGAAATTACAGCTCTGAGTAGGAGGTAGCTTTTTTTAATACCTGCTATGAGCAGGAACCAGACCAGTATCTATTGGTAGTTCTCAACTTATTTTTTAAATCTGTTTTCTCATAAATACTGTGATAGTACATGAAATGTTCCACCATGACCTTGCCTGTCACATTGATGTACAACTACAGATGAACACAAGGAGTTTCACATTTTCTCCAGTAATTATATTTGGGCTCTACACTCCAGAATTTCCTGCTTGGGATCAATAAAGTCTGTCTGTCAGTGTATGTCATTAAATGTTTAAACAAAAATCTTAAAATGTCCTTAATTCCAGGAAATTCTACACAAGTGTGTTACTTTGTGGATTTTCATTACAAGTAAGTTAATACTGAGCATCTGTTATGCCTCAAACAAAAATATGGTGATGTAATGGTTAGCATTTTTGGCACATGCCCTGTGAGACCAGCGTTCCTGTGTGAATTTGTGTGTTCTCCCTGTGTTGTTGTGGGGCTTCCTCTGGGTACTCCAGTTTCCCCCTGCAGTCCAAAAACATGCCAAGGTGAATTGAAGTCATCAGATTATTGAAGTCACCAGATTGCCCCATCCTGGGTAATTTCCTGTGTTGTGACGATAGCTTCTGGGATTGGAGGGATAAGATCTGGACCCTGCATAGGATAAGCAGCTGGCTGCATGAACTCTCTTATACCCTCACCACTTGTTAAACAGTCCCTCTCATCAGTCCTCCAACTCTAGGCACTTGCATTTGCCTCAGTTCTAACACGTCAGAATGTGCCCCTCTTATCTGGTGCGTGCTGCTGCGACAGTGTTAGTGAGAATGGAGCATTTTTGGCAAGAAAGAAAAAATGAGATATGAATGATGCTGCCATTTGTACCTATACTTTTCCTCCTCTCACAACAGCAGTGGTTTCACTTGGCTCACCTGTCACTGTTAATAGCTTGTTAATTAGAAGAGAAAACAAGAAAAGCAATTGCCCTCAACACATTTAATTAATTCAGCTGATGTAGGCCTATGTACTTGACCTCATTAAATTTTACATTACTGTTTTCCTCTTTTATTATGATATGGTGCGAGTTTGTTTAAAATACTCTCGGGTCATATCGCCTACTACCCGACGATAAACTCGATGACAGTGGTGCACATTGAATCTTTGTACGTGTATGCAAAGGTGAGAAGGCGAACTAAAGGTAATACAATAATATATGCAATCACGGTAACATACGGCAGACAATCACCAACCCAACGCGAAAAGTAAAACAAAGTCAAATATCTCACTGTAAGTCTTAACGGTGAGGAGCAGTGTTTGAATGGAGAATGGTGGGAGGCGTGTTGTTTCTTTTAGTGTGACAAACAGATGGCACGATGTCAGGGAATGATGATACCGGTATGGAGAGGGCATATAATAAGGTTTCTGTGATTCCAAGCTCGAAAATGCTTTCATTAATTCTAAGCATAGTGTTTCAGTAGTTTCGATGTTGTGTAAATAACCGCGACAATAATAAGCAGTCACGTGACTACTCTCGGGTTTCACTACGTCACACTATTTCGAAACACTTTAAATATTTTATCTCGATTCGGTATAGGAAAAAAGAAGCGAGAGCTGATGAACTTGGGATCTGAAAATGCTAACCCAAAAACATTAAAACAAGTGATACAAAATTATACCTCAAAGTCTCCGTCTGTAGTCCCCGACATCATATCATTGCTGAAGTAAAATATAAATACCATATAAAGTCTGTGTAAAACTCAGCTCGTGCCTCTATTTCCAGAGTGTGTTTCCCTGAGCGGTAGTATTATTGTAGTCTGTTGTCGTGTATCCAAGTAGCCGTTGTTGACTCAGAACCTAGCTATACTACAGTATTCTGTCAGCTACCGTTTGAACATCTGATGTTCTTTGATCAAAGGTCAGTAATGCGAAATCACACAAAATTGTTCTAGTAAAAAGGTTTGGGCACTCAAATGTTTATGGGAGAGTGCCTTTGACCAAGAGCTGAAGGGGTGGGTTAAACATGGAAAAAAATACATAAAAGATTGTTTCTTTTCACTGGGACAGCATTCATAAGCATTTGTTTTCGTGAGGATTCTGTGTACAAGTTAAATCACCAAGCTGATTGTGAGGTGTTTCTTTAAAATGTGTTTTCTGACAGTAGGATGTCTTGCAGTGTTTCATATTTCTTCGTGTTCGGACTGAAATTGTATTCATGAGACAGATGAACAACATGATGGGGCACTGGGAGGGATCAGATCACAAAACGCTGTAAGCAAACCATCAAAATGAAAAAATGGGGTGAAAAAAGCAAAGCAAAACAGCTCATCAGAAACTTTCCCCAAGCTTACTGATTTTGAATTGAATTGTTCTATTTTCTGTCAGTATTTGACAGGTGAAACTTCCAATCAGACATTCTTTAAAAAAAATGTTTATAATTCTGTTTTACAGAAATTGTTTCATTTTTCAAGACCTCTGACGACTATTTAGAGGGGCCCATGCTTCATAAAATTGCAAAATTCCTTCATCTTGAAAGCTGAATCATCTTCACCTCTCTAAAACCCCTAACAAGTGTACAAAATATTCTGGGGTCAACTAAATAAAAACAAATGTCTGTTTGTTCTTTTGTCTCCCTATCCCAGACAGCACATGAAAGTCGGCTGGGCCCACGCAGTGGTGCCTTTCCACTGAAGGACATGCATACACTCACACACTAGGGACAATATAAAGATGGCAGTTAGCCTTACTGCCACTCTTTAGTTTGCAGGAGGAATCTGGAATACCTGCATAAATCCGTGCAGCACAGAGAGAACAGGTTGGCAAGGGGGACCCTGGCAGATTCACTTTCCCAGGGACAAAATATCTAGCTGTTTTCAACCCTGGAGGTGTGAGATATCCACTGAAACTTATGTTTTCACTACATAAATGTTGGTTTGCTAAAAGTTCCTGTAATTCCTGCAATACTATGAAAAAAGGGCTAAACATTTTAAGAACTTTTCAATTACAGTGTGTTGACTGTCAAATATATAGAAACATAATTTTCACCAGATGGCGCACTTACTCCAATTTTTACAATTAGAAAAAAAATCGCATAGGACATCCATTATAGAGAAAAGTAACGTTTTGGGCAACGTCATTAACAATATAAACGTCTGTTTATACAGATAATCAATTGTTCATTTGAAATGTTCAATTGTACATTACACTTAGATTTCTAGCATACCAGAAGAAAAAAATAGCTGTACTTTGAAATAAGAAATAATTTTTTATTTTTAGGGGGAAAAAAATCAGCCTGGAGCTGACAGGAAGCACTTGGACTCTAAAGACCCCTTTCCATTTACGTTTTGCCCCCATGCTCTCCTAATCTTCTGCAGACTTCATAGGAAGAGTCACTAGAGACATGAACGCAGCTGTAAGTGAACCTCCCGGCGAGGTCAACACCTTCCCCGCAGACAGACATTTTTAGGTATAAAACCAGACTGCTCCAGTTGCTGGCAGGCGAACAAGTGATCGCAGATCCTGTTAAGAATGACCCCTGTAGTTGCCTCAATCCAGACAATCATTTTCCTTTCCACATAGGGACAACAAGTTCCATTTTCCAATCAGTTGAGATGAAACACCAAATGGAAGCAGAGATTGCCTACAATACCAGGGGGACAGTCTTACCACCAGCCTGGAGAAGTTCACTCCGGACACCAGAGAATTCTTTAGAGAACTAAAGACTCATTTATTTGTCCAGGCGTTCAATTAGTTATTTATGGGCAGTTATGGTTTATGTGTAGTCTTGGCCTTTTGTTATGTATTATTCTTTGTTTTAGCATATGTTACTATGTTGTGAAGCACGTTGTGGCTTTTGCCTGTGAAAGGTGCTATATAAATAAAGATTACTTACTTACTTACTTACCACAGATCCCTGCGGCCTTCCCTAACCCCCAGCTGATTCACCCCCCGTGCAATCTCAGTCAGACTGGGTGGTTTACAGCTGATCGGAGGATCACCCTCGAGATCTCCGACATTCTAGCTGAAGGATCAGCTTTGAACATCTGCTCAAAGTGGCCGGCCCAGTGGGTCACAACCGCAATGTCGTCTGTAAGGACCGTTCCATCACCTGCCCTGACTGCATCTCTCTGAGGAACAGATTCTGATGTGCGCAATGCTTCGATTCCTCTGTAAGCAGGATGTGGGTCACTAGACCACAGATGGAATGTCCCCTACTCGCAGTTTCATCTAACAAACGTTTCTTTATCTGCCCTCAGAGCCCTCAGAGCCACTCTCAGTTCCTGGTACAGACTGGAGTTTCCACCAAGTTGCGTGCTGTGACAATAATATCCAGGGTGCCCTGCGAGATGAAACAGCTCCTTCTGGGAACACCGGCAACACCAAAACAGCCCTCAGTAACTTCCAGGGTCTAGTCACGGAAGGTGTTCCACACCACATTGGAGTCGGCAGTCACACCAAAGTGTGCAAGTTCCTCACACAAAATGTGTTTAAACTCATCAGAAACAGCTTGATCTTGGAGTGGCGCCAAGTCCAACCTCATTCTCCTAGAAGGTGGTAGCCTTCTGGATCCAAGCTGAATCTTAAGAGTAGCAACAGCAAGTCTGTGGCCAGAATTCATAAACTGGGCACTTCTGTAGACCGTGCAGTTCTGCAGGAGCCTCCAGCATCTGCCTACGAGGATTTAATTGATCTCCTTCGCTACACTACCATTATCAGAATACCAAGTGCAATGATCCAGCTCAGGGTGTTGGAACCAGCATCCAGCGACCTGCAGCGACCTTACATCGGTCTCCAGACCCATAGGAATCCATACAACCGTCATAGCCAACCCTGTCAGTCTCAGTTGTCGCATTGAAGTCACCCATGACCAGAGGATTGTCACCACGCAGGGACCCATCAACTGCCAAGCAAAGTTGCGAATAAAATGTCACCCTCAATAAGTCATCACTCACCGTGGTCTGAGCATACTATGAGACAACAGGCAAGACACCAATAGAGTGCTTGAGCTTGAGTCTCATAATACGCTCGTTGAAAGGAGTGACATCAGACGACATCGGGAGAAGCTGATTCACCACAGCAGCAGCTACTCCCTGAGTATGGCAGCCATCAGACCGGCCAGACCAAAAGTAGGTGTATCCACCTACAAAGCTCCTCCAAAAGCAGAGGAAGATGGTTATCTTGCTGGAAAGATAAGACGTTCCACATGACTACCTCGATGGGCTGCCTCAAACTGGCACCCAAGTGCTGCCATGCAGTGGGTGATGCCTCAGCACCACACTGTCTCCGATCCTGAAGAGACCTGACCCAATTAGCCCTCCTCAGTTTCCATCCTGGGTATGATGTTAAAATGCATCCAGCCCTGCAAGTTATCCACCAACTTGCATGGAAAAAGTTGGGGGTTCGTGGCAGGATTATATTATGTAATAAAATTCCCTGCATTTTGTAATAAATTATTATATATTGCGGTGCTTATTACAAAATGTGGGAGTTGCACTTTTGAATGGTGAAAATGCAATACTGTGCATTATGTAGCAAATAATCAAAATGGATGTTTTCATTGAGACTTTGTCGAGTTATTACATAATGTGGTGTTATTACACAATGCTTTGTTACAATGTGTGTACCAATACTTACTTTTGTCCATAGAGTGTACATGAACATTCATAAAATAACCAGGACACTTATAGAACACAAAAAGCAGAAAATCCTGCTGGAACATGGTAAACACTTACCTAGTATTCATAAAAGGAAATGAGGCGCACTACTTGTAAGAAGTAAACTTGAGTTACACAACCAGTCCATCTTGTCTGGTGTACAATCTTCCACACAGTCATCACAACACCACTTTATATGCTAAACACCAATGTCTTAGAAGGTTACACTCTTTCACAGTGACCTCTCAACATACCAGTTCTTAAACAGTGCAGGACAAAAAGTTTCAACAATTGTGAAACAGCAAAAAATTATACAAAGTTGCTAAAGTAATAGTATTTTTTCATATGCTAATACAGCAAAATTTTAGCATTCATAAAGTCTAAAGTATACACGATTAATTCAAAGTTTTGGGATAAACGCTACAAGCTGCCTCTGAGCTACTGCCTCGCTGTGACATACAGATGGCTCAAAGAGTGAAATTCCAGTGAGAGGAAGTCTCTAGAGGAGAGATCTGACAACCATGCCTTACTCTATTTGTTAGCAACACCATTTTAGTTTCCATCCATTTAAAATCAAGTATTTTTTTTATTATTTTGAATTTAGATACACTTGCAAATACCCATGAAGTGTTAAGGTGTCTGCATCAGCGTCTCTCCCGACTTCAGCTGACAGAGATGGTTCTTGGGAGAGCACATTTACACATATTTAAATGAATTATGTTTGTTTGTTGGGCTGGTGGTTGTACAATTAAAATGTTTTTCAAAAAATGAAAAACAGCTGCTAGCCAACCGCACTGCCGCACTCTCTTCAGCAGATATTTGTTTCATTGTTCCAATTCGATTATATTCCCAGGGTGTCACAGTGTACATTAGAACACTGAATACAGAACTACACAACTGCTACAGCTGGTTGTGATTTAGCCAAGAGATTCCTGACCAAATACCATGAAACTAAGATGCATAAATGTACATGTATATTTTCTTTCTTTTCTCCCAAACTCTAACCAGATTTAATTAATCTAAGATAACCAGTCAGTCTTCAACTACATGAATGTGTATACAAACACACAAAAAAATAGTTCTTCCTAATTAATCAACATGCTCCGTGGGGGGGTCAAAGACACGGAAAAGAATTTGACAGACAGGATCAGCAATGTATCCAAAGAGGTCATGGAAAAACAATACCAATTAGTGGCCACTGTGTAACTAATGGAAAAAGCCCTGTTAATCAGGCAGGCACACAGAGAGAACTGCGAAGGTGCACAAATTCCACACTGCAGTCTAGACCAATTATCAGCTGACGGCCTTGCTAACTACTGGACAGCTTATTAAGGTCATGGATATTTTTAGCTATGAAATGACATTTAGTGTTCACAGAAAAAAAAAGTATGATTGGCAAAATAAATAATAATCCAAGTTTTTATTACACATATAGTCAATCCATGTGAGCAGGGACATGTGACATTCGCAAAACTTATTATTATTTTTTTTACATGCTTAGCTCGGGTCATTTTTTTAAACTTTGTTTTCCGCAAAAAAATAGCAAATGAAGCGGTGCGGTTGTCCTTCAGTTTCAGCAGAAACTTAAATAATTCATTATAATTATGACGCAAAAAGGAGAAAATAACCATAAAGTTCGAGGTCGTCTAATGGAACATGGGAAAAATAAAAATAAATCCCATTACAGCTGCAGTGTATTAGGCTCAGGAATACACGAATGTCCTTGTTGCCTCCGGCTGGTACGTACAATGTCAGGATGTTGTAGATGTGCTTCTGAAGATTTACACTGACCACTTGTCTGAAGTCAACATATCTGTAAAATTATTTCTCTGCATTTCAGGATCTCAGTGAAACACCAGATAACATCTCAGATTTTCACTGCTACTTTAAGGTTAACTAGTTCTGTTGTCTGCCATGGCTTGGCAGCCCATCCGGGGTTGTTCCCTGCCTTGCACTCGTAGACTGCCTTGTCCAGACCTCCCACGACCCAGAATGGGATGAGCGGTTTCAGACAATGAATGGATGGATGGATGGACAGTTCTGTTGTTCTATAAGAAGTGTCCAAAAACACACTTTCACTCATCCATGTGAAATGGGCTCATTTATTGGCTGCAGATGTTCCAGTACTTTGGCACAATCACAGGTAGTTCTAAGCATATAATATAAGTAGTGTCTATAAAGGTTTTCAGCCATCCAGGATATTATGGTTTGTATATACAACAAAAAAACGTAAGTTTGAATTTTAAATGTAATTTCCATAGCTTAAAATATTTAGCAGATGGCAGAAAACAACTGGTACAGATTGATCATGATCTCATGATCCAATCTGCAGGGCAGTGAGAGTGGGCTGATGCAGACAACTGTGCTGCGTGACTTGACCATGGAAACATGATGACCTGTACTCAACAAACTGTTCCAGGTTGACTTTTTTGGATCCCTGAGTGGGAAGCTAAAGGAAATGTTTTGAAAAATAGTTACAGAATACAAGCCTACAAGCTGTGAAGCCAACCAGAAGCAATGCAGGGAGGCACAGACAAATTTAACTATAGGTCATAAAAAGATACACAAAATCATGAGGCAGACTGTAGACAGAATATGCCAGACCTAGACATCATACTGCTAATTGGATCATGGTGTGCAGTGTCACAGTAATACAAAATGTGAACAATTCAACTTCAGTAAAAAAATCCAGCAATTTGGACCTAGATTATGCTTTCTGGTTTGATGGTAGGTGTTGTAACACATATAGGAATGTATCCAGAAGACAAGGGCTCTGTAATTGTGGGCAGAAAATCCATTTTGTTAAGAATTTCATTAGTAAGTAGAGTATCCGGTTCACTGAGGAAACCAGAGCAAATACAAAGTAAATGTAGAAGAAATATTACCATTAGACATATCACAGACCTGAAAAAACGTCAATCTAATGTTTAGATTTTTGCTATGTATAAAATCTCCACTCATTATTTAAAAAGTAAACATTTTGCTGAGGGATTCCAAGGTAATTAGGCAAATATATTAAAGGGAAACCTATAATTTGTACTATTTTTACAAAGTATTTGTATTCTTGGAGTAACCTTCACCAATGATATCAAATGGATTGAAGAAGCAGCAGCTGCTGTAAAGGAGGTCCACCATCATTTGTACTTTCTCAGACGTCTGAGGAGGGATGCATTGCGACCTCTCACCCAGCTGCACAAACTGGAACCGCCTCCGTGACGACACACCTTTGCCCTTATTGGCTGAAGAGTTTAGCTACACGCATGACGTTTGTATCCCAGGCAGTTCCAATGCGTAATCTGCAATTTCTCCCTAATATCATGTAAAGCAGTGAGAACTGGTTTTCAGTTAATTTACCTGGTAAAATAAAGTTTAAATAAATGAAATAAACACTCTAACAGTACACATAAGTAAGTGGTTTATTTATTGTGAGTTACTGTAATGTTGCTCTGCTTTATTTGGTTAAACGTCCAGTCTGTGAAGAAGGCATTCAAGTAAGAATTGCATTGTAGCATGACTAATTTCCTGGCGCATACAATTTATTATTAGGTCAGCGTTTACGGTTCGACTTCTGATATTCAGATTGAGTTCTAGGTCAAACTGGTTTGTTCAACCTTCAAGAAATTCGAGTTCTAGCGAATTTGAGAATCGAGGTACCACTGTATACTCGTAACTCACGCTAGAATACTAACTAGCCCACAGGAAGGCTGCATACATCTTGAGGGGGATGGGGGAAAGCCTTCGGGGGCCTCATCTCTGGAAGAGTCAAAACTGTCGGAGAGCTAGTCAGGCCTGTTGGGGGTCGGGGCTGGTGTGGTGCTGGGGCGTCGCCTGCGTGGCAGCACTTGGGTCCCAATTTGAGGTGGCCCATTTGGGTCGGCACATGTAACATCTTGTCTCTCCAGGAAGATGACCATCTTCCGCTGCTGTCAGGGGAGCTTTGTAAACTCTGCATTTCTATGGTGGCACTCTTTGAGGTACACAGGCTGGGGAGTGGCCAGATCTCTGTAGGTGAGAACACCTACTTTTGGTCTGGTCACTCTGATGGCTGTTACAGCTTTGCACATCTTCGCTCTGTGGTTGATGGGTGCCCACGAAGTGACACTCTACTGGTCATGGGTGACTTCCATGTCACCACTGGAACTGACAATGGCTGGTTATGAGGACTGTGCCCGTCCCCATGGGTCAGGAGACCGGGGTGGGAGGGGCTCCATGTTCTTCGACTTTGCAAAAGGTCTGGGGCTGTGGGTTGCTGGATCCTGGTTCCGATGCCTGAGTACCCAGAACTGCAGGGTCTACAGTATTGCCCAGGAAAGAAAAGTGGCAGCTTTTAATTATGTTTCCTCTCGAACCGTGTATGCTTCCTTCTAGTGTACAATATAACGTGATTAAAGCGTGGCTCCATCCAGAGTAGTTTTCACAAATTGGGCCATTTTGTGATGGACATTATGCCTTTGACTCCTAAATATTCTAAATTTATGAGCCAATGGATCCTATTTTTTTTGTCTGGAGCACTGCTTTTTGAATCCACTACACTGTACATCTCATTCAGAAGAGCGTGTGGCATTTGTCATCTAACCTTTCAGAAGTATGTTCCAAAGTCTGACTGTTACATCAGAATCATCCATAAACACGATTACCATGGTATCAAGTATGCCCTGATTTTTTTCCCTCTAATTTCACAGGGTTTTATTTCTGCTCTAAACAAAGATACGCCTCTAAAATAATACTGTCATTTGTAAAGATACATAAATTCTAAGCAACAACATCCATAGGCTAAAAAAAGATCACTAATCATAGTAATGTGTTGGGCCTATTGCATTTTGCTGAGATAAAACATTTGCAAAAGGAGATTTACGTTACTTGCATTAAATAACCAGGGATGACAAAAGCATTTGTGGACAACAGCAAAATCAGCAACAAAACCACAGACTGCACCAAAAAGTCTTTAAATACTAATAAGAACAAAGGACTAAGAAACAGCAGATCTTTTTTACTACCACAGCCTGGACAACAGATTTATACTTGTATTGTAAGTTGAAAACAAAAGAGTAAATTATGCAATAATAAATTATGCAATAATGCTTTTGTGACTAGTAAGACAAAAGATTTCAATTAAAAGAATAAAAAGGTTGAGATGTAATTAAAACAACCACATCAGGCCTAAACAAACTCAGTAAATCCCAAAATAATGCTTATGCTCAGTAATTTATTCATTTACAGGATGTACTATAGTTTTGAGCTGGGTAAGTATCCCCATCTACCTTCCTTCTTTAGTCCAGTGACATTCACTTATGTTATGGCATCTATAAATTGCCTATGGTGTGTGAGTGCTTATATGTATGTGGTGTGGGACGTACTAGCATTTGATCCAGGGTAAGGGTTCTGCTGTCCCCCCTGACCTGAGTTGTAATATGATAACATATTTTAGAGAATTTGCATTTACTATCATCCTTCAAACATAACTCTGTTCTGGGGGGATGGGGGGTATGGGGCCTGGGATGCCATTTACTGTGGTCACAGGTTGTTCTTTCACATTTTTAAGGACTGAGTTACTAATTATCAAAGATTTTAAAGGTGCTGCTGAGTGGTGAAAATGGTTTCAAAATGTCAAAGGATAAAGTAGGAGAGCAGGGTATCTTGCATGTTTCTGCACAAACTGTGACAAATTATGACAAATTAACCTAAATTATACATATGAGACTATCACCGAAATGCGGTAATGGGTTTGGCGTAGCATCTGATAATGCGTTCTACCCATTTCAGCAATATTCTCAACCAATCTAGCATATATATATTTTTTATTTTTATTTTATTATTTGTTTCACATTTCCATTCACCTATCATCTATAACTGCATATACAGTAAAGTGTTTTGGTGAGCCTGCAGTCTATTCCAGGATGCAGTAAGCATGGGGCAGTAGGTATCTGGGGGTGGATGCTCAGAGAGCTAATCATACATCAGGGGCAGTTTAGAGACACGAGTTCAACTACACTGGGAACGTGGTGAGAAACTGGAGTCCTCAGGACAAACCCAGGTGCATAGTGAGCCAAGGCCAGAACTGAGACCTAAAGATGTAATCAAACAGGTCACCACACTGCCCCCACTTAAAATAGAAAGAGTATTATAATACATAATAATCTATTATGATTATTGTATACATATTATTATAAATGTACTATATATTATTATAGTAGTACATTGACAAATACAAATGAGATATTTTGCATTTTGAGCAATGCAAGAGATAAAGCACCTTTCCTTACTGTCTTGAAAGAAAAGATGATGAAAAGGATGACGAGACTTTGGATAAACAATATAAACCAGGGATGGGCAATCTTATCCAGAATGGGCTGCTGGGCATGCAGGTTTTCGCTGTAACTTCCTAATTACATTACTAATTAGAGAACTGTTTGGCTGAAGAGTCCTCACACCTGGGGTTGCACAGCTGACCTAAAGGTTATCCAAAAAACCTGCATACACACTGGCCCTTTGCGGATAAGATTGCAGACCCCTGATGAAACCCTTACCAAAAAACTGAGATTAAACACTGTAAATATAATTTTAAAAGTTTAAATGCATGCACAGTCCAAAGGCAAGCTATAAGGCTAATTGGTGTCTCTGGATTGCCCATAGTGTATGACTGTGTGTGCATGCAAGTACCCTGCGACAGACTGGCATCCTGTCTAAGGTATTCCCCAGCCTTGTGCATTAAGCCATCTGTTATACGCTAAAATGCCCATGGATGGAAATGCACACATTTTAAATATTTGAACAATTATTGAGAGCTAGAATGCTTATGTTTTGTCTTCAGCTAATGTGCAAGAGTTTATTAAAAATATATGAAACATTTTTGTATTTTATAGTAAAAAATAAAGTGTGCATCTTAATTACTGCAGCACCACTATGTTTATTTTCAATGTGCTTGTTAGGATTCTGAGCAAGATTTAACTTTGGCTCAGGCTGCATATTCATGATGTGCACAAGTGTCCTAGAGAAGTTCTGGGTATTCTGCCAGCTGGTCTATCACTCTGTTCATCAACCAGACTGCAGCCTACCGGAAAATACCAGTTTGACCAAACAAATTTAAAATCTCTAGATTAGTATGTGAATCTAGCATCAGCTAGACAGAAAAAAACAATGACAAAGATTTGCTGGATTATGTCAGGGGAAATTGAGAAGGACGACAACAAGATATTCAATGCAGTTTGCCATTGAGAACAAAACTTCCCAAGTTTAGGAATTAATTTCATTGCCTTAGAATAGCACAGCTAAATTTTATTCAGAGACCGAATGAGGAGAGGTAAGGGGAGCACACCAATGCAGTGTGCAGCTACACCCACCCCACCACACCACAAACCTTTATTTTTGGTTCCATTCAGTGACTGAATGGAAGAAAAAAATATATTTGGCAGTAAAGGTAATCTGGATGTCTGTTTGTTGTCTAAATACACTGGTTAGATTTACCTGCATCAGGAAAGTCAGCAAATTGTCTCAGTTTAGGTAAACAGGAAAAAAGGCCCTCTGCAGGGTAATTTATATAGCATTATTCAATGACCACATGACCAAGTGAATAGTAAATCACTGACCCCATCAATGGCGAGACAATAAAACTGATGTCAGTCATCTGTGGATGGATTGCGCTGTTGAGCTCGTGGGCCATTAGCACCGAGACAGTATCCACTCAAGGACAACCCAATGAAAAACTGCATTGGCTGCAACATAAATGTCTGTTTCTCATACCACAGCATGAATTCACAGCTGCAAAAGTGCCTATTTAGATACATTCAGTACCTCATATCATTAAAATGCTCAACATCCACACTACAAACACATTTGCCAAAGTGATTTCAGTTCATTGTATAGTCTTTTTGTTGTTTATTAAAGACTTTCCTTATGACTTAGATCAGGATCAGATCACATTTTAAAGAGCCATTCATGCTGAAAACCAGTGAATTCCAAAGGGTTCACAAACAACTTCTCGCAATGGGATACATGTAATCTCTTCCCAGGCAACATTTGTGTAGATTATCTCAGATTAAACACACGCAACATGGAAATATCTATGGTTCCTCAGAATTGAGGACACATCCTCTCTTTTTGATGGCTTGTCCATCACAGGACAATCCACCACAGAAAATGAAGCACAAAACACTGGCAGAAAATTGGATGACAGAACAAGAACCCAAATCTGACGACAAAATAAGACTGATATGGTCATGTGAAGGTGACGACAGAGAAAACATCCAGCAAAATTTAAAACCAAACAGACATAAGGACTCAACTTCCACACCTTGTGTTCCAGGTCTAAAATAGTTTATTGAAAGATGACTCAGCTTTTGCAGACTAGCACTTGTCCTATAAGTGAAAGGACCGTCTCTGAAGGATAAAACATTCTCTGCAGTTGCTCTTACACTTACTCTTAACTTCAGTCACCAAGACCCCAGAATGGCAAAAAAACATCAAGAAATAAAGAGGCAGCAAATGGCGACAATTGATGAAAAGAGGTTTTAATACAAGACTTCAACATACAGTGTTTAGTGGCATAAATAATGCTCTCAGAAATTATAAAATGCTGATTTGCACTCCCCCTACAATTTACTTTACCTACGCACTCGCATGACATAATTTAAAAACTAAGTTGCCATGGTAACAGACAACCATCAGGCATATTTTTGCTTCTTTCCTCTTCCTTTGCCTTCTCTTTCAGCATTAGCAAGCTTCCACAGTTTTCCATGTAAGGATAAAGTTGGTTCACACAAGCCCCCATATTTAGAGGGTTAGGCAAAACACTGCTTTAACACACACACACACATACACACACACACACACACACAGCCAAGCTGGGCCAGATCCTACTGGACACCCAGTCTGACAAGAGCACCACTCCGCTATCACTGTTCTCACATGCGCACTAATGGTACAGTTCTGGTAGACAGGGTCCAAAGCATTAGAGACACGAAAAAAAGTTCAAACAAGATCCTTTTCTGTTTGCCATACAAAATATTTACATATAAAAATACTTTATTTCTTTCATCACACATATTGTGATATCCTTAATATTCCAGTTGTAAGGGGAAAAAAAAACTTTTCTCCAAGCTGTTCAATTGCCAACTAAAATAACTGGAGATATGGGTGTAAGGCTTGAGACAGAAGATCTTATACTGTAGATTAAAAGGCAAATTAACAAACTGTAAAATAAAAAATTACAGGCATAAACAATTATTTTGGATGTAGAGGTACGTCACCTCAAACAACTATTGCACAAGTGTGCTGAGCTCTTGATAACCAGACATAACTACTTTCAGTGACAAGCATATAGAGCAATGTGAATTTAACAAGCCAAAAGCTATGCATTTTCTGTAGGATTCTACTGGAATTATTGAATGAATCATGTCAATTAATCTGAATATGCAAAAAAAACATTCCTAAAAAAACCATAAACAGAATTCATAAACAGTTCTAACAGTGGAATGCTTCCACTGAATGAAGAAAGAGCAATACAAAAGGCAAAATGACCATCTAAAATTTGCCTCTTTGGTTTACTTTCCACTCAGAAGTGTCCCCAGTTCCATCTCATCTTGTTTAAGATGTTTGGTGTGAACAGCTGGCTACACAAACTGATGGCTTGTTGAACATCATGATGGACTAAAGAGGACCACTGTTGCACAAGAACAAAAAGGCCACATGTTGTGAAACTCATAAACCGAAGACATAAAGGTGACCGCCTGATCCACAACGGGGATCACAGTGGCTGAAGAGCCACATCTCACAAGATACTAAAATAGAATGATGATTTTCTACATATTATGCACCGGTGCTGAATGTACTTCGTCGCATGGCAGTCACGTTATATGTGTGACACGTTTTATAACTAATGATTTGATTTGCCTATACTGACATTCTGTAATTTTTGTTCCAAGCCATACAAGTAAAAGGTCATAGACTGCACTTCCGAAGCATTCACAGACAGCTCACACACCCAGGACAGGGGAAATCTGGGAACTCAAACAGCAAACCAAAGACTTTTCCGCTGCTCTTTTTATGCAAAAAAAAAAAAAACAAAAAACAAAAAGACCATAAAATGGAGCAAATCAATTATTTTATGTAAAAATGTATAAGTTAAGCTAATATCATGTTGTACAGAGAGTTACCTGGCATGGTTAGTGTCAACGTATTAACATAACACATACAGGGAGCTTGTCACGTCACAGTGGGCCCATACAAAAAAATCTTGGAGACGTCGTAAGAATTCCGGTTGCGCAGATGGCTCATTGGATAGATTATTTCACCTTGGCTTCCCCGCAGCGACCGTAACACACTAGACATTATTGCAAAGTTTACTTTTGGAGAAACAAATCACTGAGCTTCCTTCACTTTCCCCAAAAACCCCTCAACTTGTGAAGAGAGATCAAAATCAGGAAAAAGAAAATAAGAGATATATGTATAACCATGGCAAAATTTTTATGTACATTTTAAAATACCAAACAAACCCAATCTCTATTAGACTAATATCTACAAAACTGCATTACTGTATTTTTATTCAGCATTAAAGAAATTTGAGGATGGTATAAATGCTTCCTTTTAAACGTCCTCAATTTCAAATTTCTTGAATACCTAGTTCTTCCAAATCAGGCCTTGTGAAAAATAAATCAAGACATCTGTGGTATTATGTAACCTGTACAGTATAGGACAGGTTTTTAATGGGAGAACATAATTATAAATGATATAATATATTCATATTATTAGATTTAATTATACATATTTAAATATATATAATTTATAAATATGTAATATACTACTTTCACTGAAATAAAATGCAGGAAGCCATATTTTTATTGCACAATATGTATAAGACCTTGACCCTTAATAGCATGTCTTTCGAAAACACGGTTTGGATATTTAAAATGCAACATCTGTGCAATTCTCTCAACACAGTCAAAAAATGGAGCACCAATATAATGACAAGATGTAGTTAATCAGATCTTATCTTTTCATCAGAATATTGCTGACCCATGTTTATATGCATTCCTGCAATAACAAAATCACACCACAGCCTTCTTAATATCCTGTATACCAAGTAATGATTACTCGTCTTCTGAAATACATGAGAATTGACAAAACCTCATTGTGACAAATTATAAAATATCTGCATAATTACAATGATGGTTTCCTACAGGTTATTTCAAGCTGATGTTTATGAATAAAGAACTTCATATTGAAACATGTCTGAGTGCAATATAACAGCCGACAAAACTTTTCAATGCTAGTTTCTTTTCGAGGTAATCAGACTTGCGCCCATTTTGATTAGACAGTTTTGGACCAAACACCTGGACTAACAAGACAGCATGTCAACTGCAGAAATATACCTCATTGAAAAAAAGATTAGGTATAAATGATCATTTTTGCCTTTCCATTTTTTTTCTTAACCAAAACTTTAAGCCTGCATTTTACAGATATTTTATTTTAAATAAGAGTAGAGAAAATTAAGTGTGCTCTGGAGGCCAGCAGTCTGATCCAAAAACAAAACAAAAAATGCTTGATTGGCATTTATGATGGCCACTCTTAACTGGTCTCTACCCACTAACATTGTCCTTCCCTACCTTTTGAGTAAAAGCCCTCCCCACACAACTAACCCCAAAGTCTCTCTCTATGTTATTCGTTCCCATCCCATGTTGTACACACCCCTCACCCAGCTGTTTTCAGACAGACAGCACTGGCATGGAACTGCTCAAGTCCCCTGTCACCCTCCTTTTGGAGGTTTGCAAAAAATGTTAGGGTGGCACATATGGAGGTGGAGATCTGTATGGGGTCATGTTCCTTGGCCGAGAGCCCTTCCCTTCCATAGGGACAGCAAAGGGAGGGGGAGGCTGATAGGGCGGCGCACTGGGATCCTCATCACGCAGGGCAGTGTACTCTCCCAGATGGTCCTGATTGAGGGGAATTGTCTCCTGGGTGACCATGTTGGGGTAGTCTGGGGGGGGGAGCGGAGGCTTCTCTTCCTGCAAGATGAGGGGCATGCTGGAGGAAGGAGGGGGCTTGGAGTCATCTAACTCATCGGCAAAAATGATGGGCACACCCTTCTTGATAAATGTGGCCTGGTCCTCGATCGTCAGGTTCCCTTTGCGCTTTTTGCGGTAGCAAATCATGGCAATGATGCCAGCAATAAGCAGTATTGCAGCCACCACTACGGCTGGGATAACCGTGTGAAGGTACACGTCGTCAGTGCCCTGATGGCCCACACCCACAGAGGGCGTGACAGCAGAAGGGGGAGGAGTTGGGACCTCTCCTGGGGGCACAAAGCTATATCGACGACAGCTGCCTGTACCTCGAACAGTGATGTTGATGGGTCTGAAGTCCGGCTCCATGGCATTGCTGAAAATCGCAGAGGGCCATCCTTGATTGTCCGAGATTCTCCGACTCATAGCTTCAATCTGATCCCGGGGGCAAGGATTCTGCTGGAGGCTGTTGTTTGTCCACTCTACCATTATGGATCCCATAGTGATGTTCTTCAGCATGATTGTGCTACTGTTACGATCTCCCAGGGAATAGGCCAGCTTCTTTACTAATAGGATCTTCTTGTGAACATCACTGGCAACAGCCAGTGGATCGCCATGGAAACGAGCAAGAAAGAGGACAGGAGACTTTTCAAGTGATGTCCATTGGTTGACATGGACTTCAAAGGCATCTATGGCACTCAGACCTCCCTTGTCCATTGCCTGCATAAAATATTCATGTTTTCCTACATGCTGCCTATCTGGTAGGCCATACAACAGCTGGCTGGTAGTATTGAACTGTATCCATGAGCTTTCCCCAACTACTTCATTATGATTCATCCGTAGTGTTAGTCTAAGCTTGTCAGTGGTGCCATCCTCTTTATCAAAGAAGGTGTCAGAGGGGATTTTCACTTCAAAGTAGGAGCCTACCCAAGCATTTACTTCATCAATGGGGTTGTGTAAGCTTGGCTTCTCATTCCCTGGTTCAGGCACAATGGATAGTGGTGTTATTCGCTTAGAGGGTTTAGCAGTAGTGGTTTTGGGATCCCGGGGCAATGGGGTGGTTGTTTTTGACTTCTTGGGTTTCCTAGTAGTTGAGGGTTTGGGTCTTTTAGTGGTGGTTGTTGGTGGGGTTACAGAAGCCGTAGCCTCAACATATACTGGTCTTGTTACAGTGGGCTGAACAGGAATAGTGCTAGTAGTGTCCACAATCCTAGTTGGTTGATGAGGACCCAAAGTGGGAGTGTGAGCAATTGGGTCTTTGAACTTTATGGTTGGCCTCACAGGTAAAGGAACAGGTCCTCGTACAGGAGGAGCTGACTGGTCAGTGGTGGGTGCAATTGAAGGTGAAGTTGGTGTGGGCACGATGCGTACAGGTGGTTCTGGATATGTTGTTGGGGGTAGCAAGGAGGGAACAGGTGTTGGGGTGTTGTAGAGTTGCCGCCTGACACGTTTGGGTAGATGTGGTTTCTTGTTGGCAATGTGCCACCCCACAACTGGGTATCCCAATTGGGCTGACATTGTGCCCTCCTTAGCAGGCACCTGGACACTGCTAATGTCAGGCACACTGGTCTGGTCAAGGGCACAACCCAGTTTCCAGGATACCAATGCTCCATTTTCTACCACCTTCTTGGCATTGCCTGGCCCAGCCATAAAAGCAGACATGTCAAAGAGGCGATTGTTTACAACAGGAAGTACCTTCATATGCTGAAGCTCTACTCCAGAAAACTTCTTCATGTTCACCATCAGGTTTACCCTCTGCCTGGAGTCCATTTTGGTGAGATCAGCATCCAAGATGACTGTGATAACTGTAACAGGTTCCTCACTGCCACAGAGAAAAGGCGGGACATAGCTGGCTGTAGACGGGAGAACTAGTTGAATGGGGTCAGTGTCAGCATACTCTTCAGGACGCACATCTATGGCAAAAACATCAGAGCTGGAAACAACACGGCTCCTGTTGCCAGGCACCTTGGACTCAGACACAGAGATGTAGTGGACTCCTTTGTCCTGTGCCAGTGGGATGCCTTGAAGTGCAGTGTTGTCCTCATCCCAGTGCAACCAAGTTGGTAAATTTTCCTTGCCAGCTTCTGTTATCTACGGGGAGGGAAAAAGTGTTTTTTTAATGCTGGAAATTAAATTCTGTGACAGAGAGTGTGTTCAGCAAGAAGCTTAGTACAACATTCAACTATTTTTCACAAATCCTAAATCTTCAAGTCTACAAAGTTCTGCATACAACAGATTACACTTTTGTGGTTTCCTGATGGCTCATGCCCTTTTATAATGACAGTAAAATGCAAAAATTATTTTTTAATTTATGCTCTTAAAATATTACCATCAAAATCTACTATGTATTCTATTAAGTGACAGTGACGACAAAAAGCTACTTAAGGCAAAAGAAGCTGGAGAACAAAATTACAAAACAATAGTTTCCACTTCGCAGGAGGACAATCTGCAAATGGATCATTGCTTTTCCAGCACTTGAGAATGCAGCAACTGACAGAATAACCTAGATGTGCCTGTATCCTTCTCTGCTTGAGCAGTGTAAGCATTGTTAAGCAGGGAAGAAATGTGCAGCAATTAAAAAAATAAATTAATTCATTAAATAAGGGCCTGTAACGCAAATAAGGTGCATAATACGTCCTGATAAAGTGATTTCCATATCACAACAAAAGCATATACTAGTCTACCCAGAGTTCAACCTAGGGTGAACCTCATTGCTTGCATAAAGACAATGCAGTCCATATCTTGCAAAGATGCCACAAATTAGACGGACATAATACATCGTTACTCGTGATAATTACTTGAGGCAGCTGGCCAAAATTTACATTAAAGGCAAATTCTGCCATACCAATTTCATTTCACATCCCCACTTTCACTTAGAGACTGAGGTAAAGGCTTTTAATTTTGCAGACAAATGTATGATATCCATGTCCTCATTCAAAAAATATTCAGTTACCTTAATGAAAATGAGCAACAAGCAAGGATCAATCAATATAAAATTGTTAAACATTTACCTAGACAATTTACAATTATTTAGAATATTAATGTAAAATATCACCACAGCTCCCTGAAATTGAATAGTCAGTATTACAGTACACATAAGAATGTTTGGAAACTGATTAAATTATTGAATTGTTCTTAACTATTAATGTTGAGGCAGCTCAGGCCATTTCATAGCTCAATGCACGACAATTTATGCAGACAGAACAGAGGATTAGTACAAACATTTATTGAACATTTTAAGACAATTATAACTAATATATATTTGTTTTGCTTAAACAGATGAACCATAACAATAATGCAAAGGGTTATTTTTTAAATTAAATGATACTTTATTGGCAATTTCCACAAGTGCAAGAATATTTCTTAGGACAGCTTCAATATGGCTGCATGGCTACTGCAGTTTTTAAGGAAACAAAAATGAATAGCTTGGAAAGCAATTCCCAAGCATACTGACATTAGCAAAATTAGGTTGGTAAACACTGTTTAACATCAGTAAATTCCCAGTATGCTGCCTGTCCCCAATTATCAAGTACATAACACAAATCTATACTAAAATAAATATGATAAAACTGTAATTGTTCCTTCCACTGAATACACAGGCATAAGCACAGAGTGTGCTGGCAGAGACTGCAGGACTGGTGTATGCATTGCTGATTTTCAGTAACCAGGTGATGCAAATGTGTTATTAATAGAATCCCCAACTAAAGGTTTTGTAATGAAAATATTCCTCATATTAGCATTTTTGGGTAACACTTCTGAGATTGCTTTCATTTCTTGGCTGAAATGTGAGTTTTTTGGGTACAACTCTAGATTTTAACAAAAACCACAGCCAAAAAGTATGAAAGATCCCATTTATTGGTTTATTTTCACATTTTAATTGGAATGTCTGTTGTCATAGAAATAAAATTACTGCACTTCGCTTTTCCATGTTGTAGTTAAAAACAGACATCCGAGTCCAGAGCTCAGAGTGTCAAGATTAACATTCCTCATTAACAAAACCATTCACGATATATTAAATACGCATGACAGAATTAATGGAATATTACATATTAAACATACTGTATCTTGGGCAAAAAAAAAATAGGAAAAAGTTCTGTACTGAACTGGTTTGCTTTCTTAAAGTTAAGGCTTTCATGAAGAGGTATTTATTCAGCTCAACTCCATTTTCAATCAATCCTAATATAAAGATAAATAATCCAATTCAAAGAGAACTGGAAGACACAATATGGCTGATAACTAATGCTGAAACCTTTGCCATTACAGCAGCAATTCTAGGCTTGGAGTAACAAGGTCTTGTGTTGCCCGTGGTAACCTTTGAAGGTATCAGAGTTAGCAGCCAAAAAATAACAACATGGTGTCAAACTGTGGCTTCTCACTGTATGGGTCCGCAGTGTGTTCAGTGCGAAGAGAGATTGTCCTAAGGTAAGAATGAGTTGCTATGGTTGTGGCAGATGTCAGTATTACTTAGTCAGGCTCAATTTTTATGAAGCAATAACTTTTGTGAACTGTTAGCAACTCAAAAATCATGTCTGGGTTATAAGCTTTCTATTTAAATTTCAAATAAAATAACGATAATCAATAAAAATGTAGTGTGCATATTTATATAGCTATAGCAACATATTTATAAATCTTAGCAACACCTCCAAATAAATGGGTCTGCAGCATCATTATTTACAACTCAACCACAGGCTGTTTGTGATGGACTGTTATCCTGACAGAGGTGAAACTGCAGTCTTTAGCCCTGAGTTCCCTGGGACATGCTGCTCCCCCATGCCACCCCGACCGGAATAAGTGGTTAGCAGATGGATGGGAAGATGGATTGCAGCAGAATACTTCCTACTCTGATATTTAATAGTGTCTCCTTATTAAAGTTTGAGGTCTGTCATTGGTAAATGAGGGGGAAAAAAATGAGGTGAACAGAAAGCAGATAAACTTTTTAAATTCAAAGTTGCAGAGACCAAAGAATGTACCTTGCCTTTTTTGTGCTTTCACTAAGGGAGAAGGAAAAAAAGAAAAACTGCAGATATTAGTAAAATACTAAAAGTGCTAAAATACTAAAGTAACTTACCTTGTAGTAAACCAATACTGTACCTAAAACCTTTAGAAACACATGAGCAGAAACTCTAGTGTAACAGGCAGGAGACAGCAGGCTTTGAAGAAAAGAGGGAATCATGGGAAAAAGCTTTTCCCAGGGAGTGTGAAGGTGTCGCCTGAATCCAACATTCTTACAGCACTTCCTAGCTGCATGTGTGTCACTGCAGCAAACTGCAGCCTGGCAGAGTAAACAAGGTTCAGGACGCAGCACTGACCTTGGTCTGCTCAGCAGCACGATGCTGATGAAACTGTGGTGCAGACACAGCCCCACAAAGTGCAGCGGCACAACTGGGCCAAACTGAGAGGGCGCCTCCAGAGCTCAAAGTCCGCCTCTGGAAGGCGCCGCCGCGTATTACACAGGGCGAGCAGGGCAGAACACAACAGCTCACATAAAGGCACAGAGCACAGGCAAGCTAAGTCTACAAAATGCACAAAGACAATCAGACTTTCATTCTGACCCTGATACATGGCAATTCCCATTGAGGTTCATTTTGCCATGTTAAAGCATATCAGCTCTATAGTGAGGTTATAGCTGTATGACACTGACTCTATGAGTACAACTATCAAAGACTGATAGAAATAGAGGACCCGGGACACTGGCCAATTTGGCTTTGCTTTCAATGCCACAGTACTGACCTTTAAGTGACACCCTTTGAGGCACATGAACAGAAATACAATCTATGGCAGATATATCAAACTCAAGGCCCATGGGCCACATCCGGCCCATAGCACAATTCTTTATGGCACGCAAAATGATTTTGATATTCTTTTGAAATTAGCCTGGGAGCGGGGGGTGTAACACAAAATTCATGTTTTGGAACAAATCTCAGTTTGGGGTTCACTGTTCGGTGCAATCTTGGTACAGCAGAAAAAAATGAATTTGTTTTGAAATGATCTATTACTAAAACAAAACTAGGAACAATGGTAAACCAAAGGTACTGTGTCTGACGTCAACAAGTCTGAATAACAAAACCTAAAAGCCGCTTATTTGCACATTATAGAAATATGTGAAATAATTAAAAAAACGATACATCATAATGAATTAAATCTAATGTTTTCTGGTCTGAATATCCTAGCAAAAGTGCCTTAAATGCCACAGGGAGTCTACCTTACAGAGGTGATGTCTTCCTTGCTCCTGTCATACACGCTCAATGTCACGATGATGTCACCTCAAATGACTTAACACGTTGGATGCGTTTCCAGTAACATGTCTGACTTCAGTATAACACATTCGCCAGACAATCTTGGTCTTATCGATTGCTCTCTCTCCAGAGCTGGTGTAAATTTATTAGGAAACCACATGTTCCCAAAATGCCAATCATGACTTAACCAGCATTAGCCATAACCAACTCACCGGCATAATTAGCATAATGGTTTTCGTGTTGAACATCAATTTGCAAATTTAGGTTCTGCCCTTGTTAATAAATGTTTGTGCCATTGTGTTTTTTCACACAAAAAATGGCATATCCAAAACGGCACTTGACGAATAAGTCTAATGTTAGCGCCCTACCCGGGAAGTAGGGATCGTCCTGCACGAGCCCACACTCCACCTTTCCTCATGCTGCCCCTCCCTCACTGACAAGCTCAGAAGCAGAGAGTTGGTGGGAAATATAGCAACACATTGTAGTTATAATCCGGCTGTTTTCATTTAATGTGAATAAATTCAGCATATTTCTCATTTTAAAAGATCCAGGTGGTAAAAAAAACATATAAAAACAAACGAATAGTTCATCAGCTCAACTGATGCACTTGATTTACTGCATCTTGAGAGACGTCATACATACACGTTCAGTTTTATTTTAGGAGGAAATATTGAGGAATAACGTTTACTAAGAAGTTCACATTTGTAAATGTTATTTACATATAATAAAGATTTCGACAAAGGAACTGCAAAGTTTTGGTCATACTGTTATCAACTGCATAAATAAGCCTTTGTCGGCCATCAAAACGATTTGTGGTTTTTAGTACGGCCATGCCGGTGAGTGAATCTGACACCCTTAATCTGACATATGGAATTTACTAGGCAAGATTTAAATGATTAGTTCAAAATAAATTTGAAATGATTTGCTTGTAAGCTGGGTTACATAGAGGGCAGCACTGTGCATTTCCTCCCATGGTCTAAAGACACACACTTTACTGTAGGTGAAGTGGTGCTTCTACAGTGAATCCCTGCTTAAAGCGATAAGCTGCAGGCTCTGTGTTGGATGAGCAATTATGGAAAATGGATGGATTACCTAAGGCTATATCAATTCCACTTGACCAGGCCAATGATTTTCAAATTCTCTGGATGGTTTTTTTCAAAAAAGACAGCAAAGTGCCCAGATTCACTCAGTCCCTTACAAACCTCCCCTACCCCTTCTCACCTGCACCACACTGCTGCTGTCAATGACCTCCACCGGTAACTTCATCTTGAACACCTGGCCCACAGTTGCTGAGGAATCTGGGATCCCTGCTCCTGTTGGTGGCCTGACGGCCAGCGTAGCCTCCCGCAGGTCAGACAGCACAGAAGAGTGCATGGATGCCTCTAGCTGGCCAATCTGCTCCTCCAGGGCTTCCACCAGAACATTTCCCCAGCTGCCCTGGGTGACTGAAATTAAGAACCCGAGCATAAACAAGGTAGTCCTGGTGGGGTCGGGCCACCCCGCTCTGTCCATGTGGACCAGCAGTTTATTGCGCATAATTCAGGTCTCTCTGTCTCAGAAGAAAGAGTCAAGAGGAAACAGGCACAATTGGCTGAGGAGACCTGTGTTCCCACAAGCTTGATGTCTCCGCTGGAGTCTCTTCAGGGTTTCTGTGTTTGGCTGTCTTTGTGCTTCTTTGTGTAACACTCTTCAAACAAACTGGAGTCCCATTGCTTCAAAACCACACCATCAACCCTGTAAGAAATAATTCATAACTGTAAATTAATTTATACACAAAAGGTACAGCACAGACGATTTATCAGAAAGGGAGACTTCATGCAAAGAAGGTCCCCCTCCCCCATGACCTGGGCATCTGTGAAAGGGATTGTTCTTTACAGCAGATAATAACAATACATCAATGGTAAAATAGCCTTGCCTGCATCAAAACAACTCTTCTGAAATACTGAATTTACCCGCCTACTACAACAGAAATCCACAATGAGTCATATGCATGCCTGTGCACACTGATCAGTCAAAAACATCAAGGTTGGACTACTGTTACAAAAAAGTAACATTAAAGGTTTCCTGATACAGAAAGGCATCCTTGATAACCATAGACAGACTAAACAGCTAATTCTGTTTAGATTGAGGAGGGTGTGAGACACACTTGATAGAATCTTATATCCCAGTTCTAAAATGTGCTGTCAAGTAGCAGAAGGTCTTTAACTTGCTTCTGGGGACACACGTTGTGCATTGCCATCAAACATCATAATTAGGCCTCAGACTTTGGAAAACAAACAATGTATGAGGCAAACAGAAGAAACGGAAAAGAGTTTTGGGGGGGGGGGGACATACAAACCCACTTATTCTTTTTATCTTTGATATACATACAGGCCAGCCCTGGGCCATACCCCAGACATAGCTTAGAACATGGTTAGAATGTGGCTGGGTATACCAATAGCACTGTATATGTTTTTGCATAACATATTAGGAACTTTCATAAAAAAAAAAAATACAATCCCAAGTGTGTTTTGACAGCTGTCTGACAGCTGGGTCATGCTGTTGATGAATTTAGCTTTTCTCTTGGCAATTGACTATTCCTTATTCACCTGTACCCTGAAGCAGAAACAGTCGATAGATTGAGAAAAACACAAACAAGTGTTTAGCTATGTAGAATCCTACCAACAAGCTCAATTAACAAGGTACGTCATTTTCAATTATTGATGAATTTATTGCATTTAGCACGTAGCAAGATTACTTTCAGTCCACACATGCCAAACCTTCTGCTGATCAGCACAATACCTCAAAAGAAGTATTAAGCTTAGCAGCACTTTTCTAAATTATTCATATTGGGTTTTTGTGACACACCTTGCCTTTTCCACTCATGCCCTCGTGCAAAACTCAACACCAATATTAGTACTGCAAAAAAGAGAGAAACACATAAGTGATGGAAAGGGTGGGAGTATACTACAGGTACAACAACACTTAATTCAGCATTCGCACTGGTCTAGGAAGAAGAATTTCTACCCTCAAGGACCAGTCTCCTGGGGGGAGGGGTTGTGTAGGAAACCCTCATAGACGCCCAGGCCACCCCCACACCCTGCGTTTGTCCTGACCCTGTTGGGAGGAGGTGGACTGCTGGCATGAAAAGATTTCAAACCCATCTGCAGTGCTACATAAAAGCCTACTTTCACCATCGCACAAAAAGAGCTACGGCGATTTTCAGAAGTAGAACTCTCATTTCATTCCTGTGCTGACCAGCCAGGCCCCAATCAATCTCATGGACACCAGCAGCCCCAGAAGAACAGAGAACCCGCTGGAAACGTGTAACATTCAGAAAGGCTAAGCTGGCTTGCAAAATATTTAACCCTCTGCATGCATGGCTGCTCGACTAAGAGAGAAAGCCAGGAGGCCTCAATCATTATGTCGGGCCATTGTGCAAATCAGAGGCTGAAGTGTCAGTGGCCATTGGGGGGATTCAATCGTATCGGGGGAAACTGGATGATGGGAAGCAGAGTGGGCACCTAGTGCAGCTGTACAATAAATGAGCCTCTGAGCCAGAAGTAGTCAGAGCTAGAAATGTCCTTCACAGCTTTCTTGCATACAGAGAACAGTGTCCCACAGAGCCATGGCAACAGAGTGTTGCCTCTATCAGAGCCCATACTAGCAAATTCAGCTTCTCTTCTAAGTGACCAGCATACCACAAGGTCCCTTCTTCCCAACCATTGCAGAATGTTAATAAACACATCATACATTGTTATTAAGTTATTGTTATTGCAACAAGTATTATATAGTATTCTGTGCCAACAGAAAAACTTGAGTGGTCTTGGTTCGACTCAAAGTATGCCACACAGACATGCGTAGGCACACCAAAAACCTTCTAGCAAGACAAAAAGATATAGTATAAGGTTCTTTTTTGCTTCTAAGTAGTAATCTACAGTGGCCCTGAAAACCCAGAACACACAAACATTAACAACACAAAAAAAATTAAGAAAACGCGAAAACAAAGTCATAGACTTAGGAATTTAATTTTTAGATGTGATGCGTTTTCATGTTTCCACAGGGGGCACTATTCGACTGACTGCCTCTGACATTAATACCTACAGTAGCTGTTTAGTGTTGATAGGCTACAAATTCAGAAAACACTTACCCACGAGTGAAACAGGTTTTAGATTTAGATTATAAAGATAAAAAAACGTCACCTTATGTTTTGAGAGCAGTGTCATAAATAGACAAAAATGAGTCCGTTGGTGGACGTAGTTGAGTGAGTCGCTTTTATGTTGTGACCAAAACCGATGCAACAGATACAGCCGTACATTGATTTTTGTCTCAGACTTTTGGTCGGAATAAAGAAAATGTCTATACAGAATATTTGCTGTATATTTGCAAACAAGGAAATAAGTCCATATATTGCTTTAATCAAATTGTTTATATTTCACATATGTTTTTATTTAAAACTGTACATTAAAAACAGTTCACGGAAAATATCATGTATTCTGCCTAAAAATATGGTTTTGTCAGTATCATCCAGCTCTACAGAACATGCAGAAGAGCAACATACAGTTTCCAAGTCATAAAGTGAGGGAGATGCATTGCCTGCTAGCTAATTATGACTGTTCATTATGTCATAGCCCCACTACAGTGTTTACATGTATTTTTAATAACTTGATTATAGTGTCTACATGGCAAAGTCTGTAATCGGGCCATTAACCTGATAAAAAAAATTGTGTGCGATTTTATCATGTGTAAATGTAGTCTAAGTTAGTTAAAAAAACATTTTAAAAAGAGCATATATCCCTGATTGAATGGGGGGGTGTTAGCAGCTTGCATAGTTGGGACCAGGCAACTGAAGTTGCTTACAGAAGCGTTTGAGAAATGCACCCTGGTTTGATTACAGCTGTGATTCTGGGAATCTGTGCAACATCAATATCGAAGCTTCCGCATTGCTTAGAACCAGGGAGGAGTACTTTTGGTCTTCATTCAAAATCTTTAATAAAGCCCTAATTTTAAATCGATACAAACAGTAGTGTCATCGATTTTTTTGTTTAGAAAATACAATGATGTACTATAAAGCCCAAACGGTCCGCCTACTATTCTCTAGCTTAATACTGTACAACCTTGGTTTTGAAAACTGCAAAACACATTAAAAGAACAACGCATAAAAAACATAATTGGCTTAATTTTTTTTTGTCTTGATGTTTTTGTGTTTTAATTTTTGTGCGTTGTGTTAATGTTGATGTGCTTGCGCTTTCAGGGCCACCGTACTAACCATCACAGGAACAGAATGCTACATTTGTTTAACTAGAGTGTTGGGGAATTAAGGGATCCATTATTTAAATGGAGTTCATAAAAGCTCCGATAGACGGAAAACCAGTATACATCGGGGCATCCCAGGTTAAGACTGAAAACTATTGAGAAGGGGATCTGGGGGTGTACAATAAAATAGGATTTCCACGCCAACTCAAAAATCCTGCATTGTGGTACCCCCGCCTCGCCCTCCTAAAAGATTGATGCCAGTCGTATCTTATCTAGTGGGGGGGGGGGGGGGGGGTTACCCGCCCTTAAACACTAGGTTGTTTAAACCGCAGTGATGCAAGCGGACTCCCCGTGGTCCCCCTCCCCTGAGTAAGATCCCTC
>JAABNY020000108.1:9790640-9805738 GCA_015164015.2 Brevimyrus niger
TTGTGATATATATCGTTATTGAGGTAGAAAATTGCTTCTACCGTGATAGAAGATTTTGGTTATATCGCCCACCCCTATGCTGGAGTACTGTGCATGTTTGGGGGAGGTGGAGGTTTGGGGCCGATTTGGTCTCTACCAATGTTGAATGCAAACCTGTGTCCTTGCCTAGAGTTTAAAGTTGTGTATTCTGAAGGGGTTTAGAAATGTCTACACTTTGCTAAAATTAGAAACACTCCATTCCAAATTACAATAGAACACACTCAAGAGGATCATCTGGTGTCAACACTTGTGGAGGTTGTGGTCTAAACAATGATGCAGCTCAATTCAGGGGGGGGGGCAAAGTGAACCTGGACCAGCAAATCTAAAGTGCTTTTGAAGCATATTTCTCCTAATTCCACTCAAACACAATAACAACGAAAAACCAGCTATGTTCCTTCAGAACACTTCTAATAACATAAATCAAATATTGTAAAAATGTTTACAGTAATTTACGAAAAGTCTGGAACTGGTCATTTATTTATACGACTAGCTTTCCAAATTTAACTCGTATTGCAGTTACAGCAACAAACAGGCCAGCGAACGAGGTATAGTCACTGCTCCCAAGCCAGAGACAACCTGCTCCAACAGCCCAGTGCTGGGTGAAGCAGGATGGACAGCTCAGGTCACTGGCAGTCCTGGACCCCAGGGCAGAACCGCCTTAACGGCAAGGTGCTAAATACATCCTGCCAGTCACACACTGCGGCTTCGCTGATGAAGTAATTTATTAGCCAGTGCTGCTATTCCCACATGCTCCACAGACCACATGAGCATAAGCTTCTGCCCCTGCACTAACCAACCGGTGAAAGTTCATGGCATTCTCTACTGAACTGAGGAGACTTTTCAAACATGCACTATTAACTTAGCTTATTGTATTACAAATCACCAACCAAGCAATGCAAGCTACAATAATTAAAAACCTTGACTATTAAAAGTTTAATGACACAGTGACAAAAGCTATGACCTATAAGAAAGGACGGCCTTCTGGAACAGCACTCAGCTCAGGTTGCTCAGTAACCAGTGGGTTAAAATGTTTTGTTAATTATCTACTGCATCGTTTTCTAGAGTTTCTGAATGTTTAACTGAGGTGAAGGCCATGACTTGGAGTCTTTAGCTTGTTCATCTAAGAAGGGAGCATAAAACAACTTCCAAAATCCCAGATTTGAGGGGGATATTGGGTAAGAACTGGTCACCACTGAATAGGCATCAGGTAATCAAATCTGACTGCAAACGTCATGTTTGAATATAGGCAAAGGGAGACATAATACAGCCTTGGCATTCAGGCACAGGCACAGGCACACAGACACTCTGGGAAGCCCACAAGCGTTGTCATAGTATACTGCCGCCTCAGAAATAAAAGGTGCATTCAGTGCAGGGTTCATGCACACAGTGTCAAGTGTAGTACAGCCATATATCCAAAATTTCACAAAGCAAGACGCAACAATGATGATTAACCCCCACCAATATGTAAAGCTATCCTTCAGGGTACAATAATTCTGATTCCCTTCCACCATATTGCTGAGAAATTGAGAAGGAAAAATTTTTTAATTGGTGCTTTTTAGTAATCGAGTTTAATCGAGTAATAGTGATAGCTCTGAGAATTTAAAACAAAAAAAAGGAAAGAGCCTCAGTACATGTAGATTTCTCAATCAAAACGAAAGATTTGAGATTTACCCTTTTAATAAAGTCTTGAAGCAAGACATCCTATGCATTTCTGGCAAAAAAATCACTATGGATGAAAAAGGAACACTACTTCCATATTATTAATATTATTTTTCAAATACAAATATACTCGGAAATTGAAATTAAGGAACAATTCATGAATAATTTCTTTTGAATATTACCGACTTTCACTGCTCAGAATTTAAAGTAATATCAGTTGTAGGGATATGATCACTATCCTACTAGCATGTTTCCCAAAATAACCAAGGGCAAAAGAAAGTGATTCAACAAAACCTTTAATTGTGGAAAACTACAGTGTTCAAAATTTGAGAACTGTTACACTTCTATTGCAAAAGAACACTAGAAATAAAACTTTGATGTTTACAGCTTTCAAACATTAGTAGGAAGTAGGGCTGGGTGATATAGCGATAATAACCACCAGGGCTTCAGATGAAGGGCAAAGCATTTGGCCAGTCACCAGCTTTTTGATACTACACAGACATTTATTTACACCCAATATTTGGTAAGCAGATTAGTAGTACAGCTAAAATATTAATGAAATACATTTTGTGACACCCAAAACTTAGCAGTCTTTTTAAATTTGCTTAGCGAAGCGCACCACGTCATGCCGTTTGGGTATACTACGTTTGGTATACTGTGTGTAGTATGCTTTAGTGCGATTTGGACTGAAGTGTCAGTGGAGAAAGGAACAGCTCAGCAGCCACCACATCTTTTAAAAGAGGAGATCTTGCAGATAAACAATAAAGACATTGTGTTGTGGCCATACTTTTTGCAGTTTAAAGTTTGACACATTTAAGGATATGCCGCATTTACTAACTTTTGGGCATCATAAAATGCCCCAGTAATATTTCAGTCATACTATTAATCTGCTTAAATTGTGGACATAAATAAATGTCCTTATAGAACTGAAAAGCTGGCGTTCGACCAAATGTTTTGCCCGTCATCTAAAGCCCTAGTGATTATTGCACATGTGATATAATATCAATATGATATTGCCTGGCCCTAGTAGGAAGTGTTGAGCCCCTTGCTATCAGTTCTTTGGCACATTTGCACCCACAAGTCAATTTCTCACACTACACTTCCTTTTCCACCCATTTGTCTTCCAGTTTCTTCCATATTTGGTAACTGTGGGTTTCATTGCCATAACAATTGCCTTTCAGAGATTCTCGATATGGCACAGATTAGGACTCTGGGTTTGCCATTTCATCACCTTGGTGATGTCAGATTCATCCATCTTGCAGTGCGGCAAGAGGCATAGCCTTGCATAAAAATGGTCATGTAGCCGTTTCTCCCAGACAATGATGCATCCTCCTCTGAAATTTAACGTTTCACATATTTTGGGTGGAGTCTTTATCCAGGTTAACACTAAACAATGTTTCCCTTCTGAACCAACTAAATTAAACCTGCTTTCGTCACCAAAATCAACTTCAGATCAGTTATCAGTCTACACAACATGCTCCTTAGCAGAGGCTAATCTAGATCTTTATTCTTTTTGCCAATGAGAGGTCTGGTCACTACAGAATGGACTTGCTCAAATTCTCTCAGACAAGACACTGTATGCACAGATAAACTCTTGTGCTGCCCAGCACTGGATTGCTGAGCAATTCCAGATGCAGGGTAGAACCAATGCCCCACTGAGAGTCACCTTATCATCCTGTTGTTTCATATGCTCAACTTATGTGGGTGACTGGCCTTTTTTCAGAACCTGAATAACTGCTTTCTTCTGCAGCTTCAATATTCAAGAAATTACACGAACAACTAACTTCCAGTGGTTGGGAGGATCATAAATCAGCTTCATTTGAAAAATCTGACTTTGCAAGGTTTGACTCACATTGAAGAGGTCCACTGTCTTGTGAAGTGCCTACCAGTGTTGCCAAATAGATTGGTATTGGTTACTGGTAGGTAGGCAAGCCAGGTTATCGCACCTCCTGCTGTCTAAACAATGCAGTCATAACTAAAACAAACCAAGATGTTATGCAACCTAAAAATAAGCTATCATGCGGTTCATTTCTTATTTTCACGATTTGAGTCGTTACAAGATATAGTTACATGCCTAACCAATACTATATGCAATTTGTCCAGTACTTCTTCAGATCAAAAGTAGAAATCCTAATTGCTGGTATTTGTGACTGTAAGCACTTGCATTCTATGCTCTACTGGATGGCAATGCTTCCAGATGAAATACATTCACAGTATCTTTCAGCTGGCACAAATGTTCAGCAGAGCTTACAGTACATAGCACCAGTGAGTTACACGCTGAACTCCAAATTGAAAACAGTATCGCCAGACCACCATTTTCCCTTGTTTAATCATCTACTTCTTAAAAAGATATTGTAGCTGTTAGTGCTGAAGAAAGCGATAGCCTTTCTTCCAAGGGACCATTTACCTCTTCCATACCCAAAACCATAGCATGTGGCATGCTCTACTAATACAACCTTGTCATGCATTTTGTTAGCCATAATAGTTGTCTGTCCTTAAATTATGATAAATAGGATGGAATGGCATCTTTCCAATACGACGTAATATGACTCATGGGTGCTATCAAGCAATGTTCCTTATCAAAAGTTTAACAATGTTATTTTAAATAAGAAAATGAGAAACAAACAAATTGATGCATTAGTTATACTGCCCAGCACTAGCGTCTGCAAAAGTCTGCCAATGTATGATTCCTAAGTAGTTAGCATGTATTCTTCTGTATATTGTGAATCAATTTAAGAGGACATCTCTGAAATACATTTTCTGTGAAATAAAGTATTTCGATACATGCAAAGCCCAATCAAGTTAGCTGAAGCTAAGAATTCAGTTCACATGCATTCTGATGATACCAGTGACCAGTTTAGGGCACAGTTAGTGCTTAAATGCACCATTTATTTTAGCCCTTGTTATCAGTGCAAATGTAAATGTGCCCCCACCTTTATTCCAATCTTATCACTGGCCACTTGTCAATGTTTCCACTTCCATTTCCGTGGGATAAAATACATAAAATCACAAAATTAATCCAAAATTAATCATTGTCACAATTTTCATTCCACTGCTGACCACAGCCAGACTAAATACTAAGTGTTGGTAATTTTCCACACCTGTTTATCCTTTAAAGTAGGATTAAGGGCTTTAACCGTTTTAATATTTCAGAGGAATTCACCCCAGAATGCTAATACTTCTAAAAGACACTTTAGATTTAACAAAATCTAAAGAACACCCAAAGATCTACCTATAAAAAGCTCTCATGCCTCAAACTAATCATTCTCATGTCTCCTTTACAGTTTTGTTCAATAAACATGATTAATAAGCAGACAATATAAGACACAAAAAATAATTGATACCTCTGGGGGAGGGGGGCAGTATTTCCCCATTCATGTCTTTAAAAGACAAAAACTTCAAAAGCCAGGAAATGGCATACTGGTTGCCTCACACTACCAGGGTTGCAGGTTTGATTCGGTTCCATTTTAATGTGTCGAATGTCCATGTACTTGCAGGTTTCCTCCCACAGCCCACATATGTGGACTAGGCAAACTCACATCTCTCAATATCCTACAACACATGTAGCCTGTGAAGGACCATCATTCTATCCAGGGCGCCCCAGGCTTCAGGCGAACCGCGACACTGCCTTGGATCATCGTGTAATGAATGGATAAAATGCTAATAATGTCTGCATTATTAAAATACTTACTTACCTTGCATATTACTCAAAAACAGTCCCAAAAATGACATACTATCAACACTTTTCACTGCTCCTTAAGCTTTCAAAAAAGCTCTGGTCAGCTGTTCCTGCATGCTGGAGGCTACTGCCCAAATGGCAGGGTAGCCATCCAGGAGTCAACGTAATTGGTAAGAATTTTTCCCATCTGAACCCAACTAGGATACTGTATGTAAATCCAAATACAACTATAAAAAGGTAACTCATTTTAGTCAAGATGATTAATCAAAACAGGATGCAGTATAAAAGAGTACATGTGCAGCCTAGAATATTTAACAATTTTTTTGTAGTGCTGTCACTATCAAGTATATCAATAGCCGAGTAATCTACCAGTTAGACAATTATCAGTTATTATACTATAAACGATACATTGTACTTGGCACAAGCAGGAACCAACCAACAATCGCAAGGTCACAAACACGGTCTACTTAAAGCATTTTTATGGACAGTGGAAACTGAAAACTGCCAAAAAGCCACATCCACACAGGGTGAACATGCAAACTCCACACAAAACTCTTGTGGCGCATATGTGTGAAATTAAATGAAAATGAGAGAAGAGGAGAAAAGCAAACAAGAACTGGTCACTAAAAGACATCCGTCTTCTGCAGTATGGAAATATTTTGTATATCATAGAGACAACATTGAGGAAAAGCAAGCAATTTGATGTCTACTTTGTGTCGTTTGTGCTGCAGTTGAGCTGTGGTGATATTTAAGTTCTCCTTTGCAGCACTGGCAAACAACTTCATTTTCAGTCACTCATTCAAATGTGTCATCTCCCTTCTGCCATATTGCCAAGTAATTGAGAAGGAAAAAATTTAAGGGATGCTTTTTAAGTAATCAAATAATCAAGTTTAACCAAGTAATCGTGACAGCTGTTTTTAAGTTCTCTTTCACCCAAAAGCACATTCACATCTGCCAGAGTATCAATCATTACAGTTTTCCACCCATATTTGAAACAAATATAACTTAGGGAAATAGGTTACCTTAAACTGCCCTTAATATGCTACTGTGCAACAGTGTATGAAATCATATATATATGAATGTCTTTAAAATAAATAAAAACAGATAAACATTCTATAATGCAACTTTCCAGAAAATCTGTGCTTCATAGGACAGGCTCAAACCAAACAAATTAAAATCAGAGGTTATTGAAGACGAATGTATTAAAGGCAACTGGGAACACTGCTTACATTGTAAAGTTCAGATAAACACATAGCAATCACTGATAGCTATTGTAGTGTAGCTGTTGTTCTGGCATATCGACATATCGAATAGTTAAAATAAATGCATCAGTGATACATTTATCTTAACTAGATTGTTTTAAGTAGCAATAATTCATAAGCATAGCAAGTGAAGCTTAAATTCAGTTAATGATTTCTTTGTAAACTAAAAAATTGCCACCAAGTTCTGCATCTGAAAATGGGGGTCTGATTATTTCCCATGCTAATCTTATTTTTAGGACACTGGACAAATTTTTCAAAATTTCACACTTGCCAAAATGAATCATGCTGAGCAAGCCATATAAATATTTTAAGTCTAGATATGAACAACGACTACTTTCAAATTTACAAGACCAAATTGTATCCATATATAAAATCCATGGTCTTCAATATACTAAAGGATTATGCTAAATGATAGCTTTAAGGTACCATTAAGACTTCTAACCCACCACTTAAACTATGTATCACGACTAGATAGACAAAGCTTGCACGATATAATTCGATAATGGCTAAAGACCAACAACACTATTTGAGCGAATCCAAACGGCCTGAAGAGAACAAGATCAAGAAACACTGACTGCAATGTTCACAAGTCAACTGTCAAACCAGTGAAGAGACCAGGAAGAACAATTAACCATAAACCACAATGTGCTACCATAAGCCAAAAGTCAGCCTAGAAACATCTTTGTTTAGCATCAAGGACTGAAATAAATTTAGGCCCTGCACCAACCCTAGCTACAACTACAGAGAAGGCATTCAGCCAAAAAAAATCCCAGCGGCCAATCTGAAAAAGCATTAGCATAATAAGTCTACACAATAAAAACAATTATTGACAATAATAATAGCAATTAGTGTCCATTTTCTGTATTTACCATTTCTACTTGTCTAAATCATCACTGTTTTAAATGGGTTCATTCATAAGATTACAAGACTTGTATTTATTATTAAAAGATTAGTACCTTCTGAGAAAATACATTAAATGAGGGATTGATGCATTAAGCTCCATTTGTGTCATGCAGATATTTCTGAAGAACAGGCTTTCCAAAACACATTGGCTTGCCTAACACACCTAGGCCGAGCCTTGAAAGACGGATTTTCCAAGAAAACCACTGCCTGCATAACCCTAACCCACTTTACAATGGACCCATAACGAATTTCTCAGAATCAAACTTTCAGAAGGCATGAGCATACATTCAGCCTGCCAGGAGAACAGGTTCAGAAGATTCTACAGATACCAGAACAAATTAAACAACAAAACAATTTTTTTAAATTAAAAAATAAAAAGTCCATAAAACCTACCATAAACACACGCAGAAAATTTTATGCTGAACTACTCTCATTTCTGCCTTCTGTAGTTCATTAAAATGAAGCAAAGAACAGCAAATGCTCCAGTGATGTACACGGAAAAACTTTGATGCAGGTAAGCTCTCGGCCTAAAATGACACTAAAGAGGATAACATGCACATTCCCGGACCTACTGACTGTGGGAAGGACCTGTCCAAACGCAAAGCACTGTCTGCACATACTTACCCTTCTTTCAGAAGCCCTCTTAAGACTGTTCCAAATTTCCGATTATGTAACGTCTTAAGACCAACGTCTTCTTTACTAACATAAATGTGCTTTTAGAATTCTCTTTTTTGTGTGTGTCACTAAACACCTGCATCTATTTTTTGCTGTCTGGTACAAACCATTTAGTGAATCAAAAGGCTACACATCACCCTATTTAGACATTCAGTACATTCGTAAAACAGAAAATAACATGGAGAACGTGGTTTTATCGCATTTTCCCCACCGTATCACACAAAAATATTATATTAGCATGCTGACTGCTTAGGTTGTTTCAAAGTAACGTTCGCTTCTATCACCCTTTATAAAAGCCGAGGTCAACTTTAAAAAAAGGCAATATATTCCAAAATCTCTCGCCACCTAACATTGGCCGCAAACAGAGGAAACAAAATCAAGTACCTTCCGTTTTACTTTTTTAGAAAACGAATACCTTATAATCAAGTCCTGTAGTCCTTATTTCGTCCTGTTAACCGAAGTCACTCCCTACAAGCGAAACAGCTACACATCCACATAACAGCAGTTAATGCTAACGGATGATCGTCGATGATAGTGGCCATAACTGCTTAGCCGATAAACCCACCCATCGGAATGTACGATCCATTTTAGAGACCACACTAAAGTCGGATAAATACTCACCGGAGACGTTAGAAATCTTATTTTTAATTTTAAAAGCCCACAAATGTTTGTCGAATGGGGGCCTTGCATAGGCCTACATTTGAAAATTAAAAATGACCATAATAATAATAAAAAAAAACCTTTAACACATTAACCACACAGCTAGGTATCCAAGTAGGCTGAACGAACCGGGAGGACGTTTTCCCATTATTTAGTTAGCGATCCAGCTAGATATGCAGACCACTCACCCGCTAGCTATCTATATTTAATTCAAGACGTTTACTCGCCAATAAAAACGGCCCGATTTAATTAATCGTATATCATGGAGGCTCCAGATGCACCTGTTCCGGCTGAGGCGAAATACACCCAGACCCGCTTCGTTCAAGCAGCCCAGTTCGCGTTTAATCTAAATCACTTATATTGCTGCCTAAATACAAGGCAGCGTTAAAAGTGCTAGTTACGGGCCAGCGACTTTGTCAGCGATGGCTGGTAACCGATGACAATCTGAAAACCGGAACACTTTTAGCCGAAAGAAAACGGACAGGTAGCCAACAGACCCGACTAGTCAACGCATGACCTAGCACCGCCACAAAGGAAATATTAAGAAAAACACACCAAGATACACAAGGCTTCGTAACGGATAAAAAACTTGACTTTGACTTGTATACATTTTTTTTTACCTTTAATTGCCGTCTACTGTCAAGGCCGTGTGAAATAAAGAACCGAGCAGAACACAGCCGAGCCGACGGTAAGGGAACTTATTTCCTTTCGCATTGACCCTCATCGGCCCGCGGTGGTGCCTGATCGCGGTCGGTGGCGATGGTCAGCCGGGTACATAGGCTCTATCCCCATCAACTCTGCCTTTGCTGAAGGATCCCACGGTGCGAGTACGGGGCCTCAGCGAGAATCCTTCGTTCCTTGTGCTTAAATTGCAAAATAAGTCAGATTAAAGAGCCAATAAAAGTCAACACGGTATATACACTAGGCCATGTGTGTTAACGGTAAAGCAGCCGTGGCTACGGATTATTCCTCATTAACCGTCTGCCACAGCCTACACGCCGCTTCCCCGGCTCTGACTCCCCTCCATACCAGCGATCTGATACGGCCAGCGAGCCGCCGAGGGTGCCGGTGCTGACAGCCCTAGACTCCTCCCTTTCTGCGCTTCAGACTCCCCGTCTTTTAATAACATCGGCCCATTTCGTGTCCTCACCACCTTCTCCCTTCCGTTCGGCTAGTTTTATCTCTTTCAAACTATACGGTTGGCATGAATATTATCGTATGTGAATGAAATGGGGAGAAAATAACCAGACTGCGCTCCGCAAAAGCACCCTCCTTTCCTTACGTCTTCCCCCAGCCTCTTTATTCCGTTTGACTCGTAGCATAAACATTTTCCAAGAACACAAACGCACACTTTGCCCTCCCTCTAGCTGGGGTAGATGGAGTCAGTTCAGTACCCACGCGGGTTGCCATGACGATTAAACAAAATCGTTTTCCCCATCGTCGTTTAATGTCCCTTAATAAGGCATTACGGTGACTAACCAAGGTACTAATTTTTAGTTAAGTACTGAATTCCGATGTGTCGTTTTGTTATGTAGTCGATAACTCAACATGCTTGTTGTTATGACATATAATGAAAATCAATCAAAAATATTCGAGAAATTTCTCCTGCGAAAAAAGTTAACCGAAATATAATTTGATTAGTTTGAGCTCAGCAAGATCTCCTACCGCAGCACTCAATTTATCTTGTTATAGTATTGTAATTAGTTGACAAGGCTGCGTGTTTTTATTAACAGCGCCACTTCCTAAAGAGGGTGCTATCCGTTGTATGGGGCGCCACTAAATGAGCGCCGCCATTATTTAATTGCTCCACCGATCATTTTTAAGCAGGCTTTGTATTCTTCGGCAAGGGTGCATTCCTTTTTATGCAATATCTAAAAGTTCTTGTTCACTGACTTTTCACCAGTACCACTTATTTATGACCGCGCACCTACTACGTATTTGTTTAAAATGATGAACAGAGTAATAAAATTCAGAAGACGATTATTATCCCTTTTAACTCTAAACGAGATATTTTTAACAATATTGAACTCCAGCCAATCTTTCATTTTGAGCGCTGTAAAAATGGATAGGTGGATTTTGAAAACGATCCTACTTTCATTAACTGGGGGAACACAGCACGGAATTCTTTAAAAGTTGGTCTGTTTCAATGAATTTGATGTTCCTCTTGTTTTTTCCTCCAGTTTTTTCCTCCATGGTTTTTATTTTCAGTCGATATTTGTCTTCCAATGAGTTAGAATAGTATTTCACTGGAATGTGCAGTTCGAAGAATTAAAAAAATGTTTCGGATTCCATGTCTACAATATATAAAGCTGTTCTTGAAATGAGCCAGTGGAACATAATTCCATTGTGCATCCTTCAACGCGACCTGGATATCAGTTAGTTCTCATATAGACTGCGGCGTTCTTTATCACCACTGTAGTATTAAATAAACAAATTCAGTGTCACGCCACGTCATCCAATACCTTTTAAATTCTGTTAGAAAAATAAATTGGAAAAAAGTAAATTAATGAAAACACAATATAGATAAGTAAAGTCAATAATATTAAAATTTTTAATAGGAAAAGTTCGTTAAAAAGTTTGCGAGAAACACCAAAACCTCCGAGCTGTACAAACTGAGTAAGATTTTTTAAAAGCAACAGTTAAATTCATTGAAGAGCAACAGGCACATTAAACACTCAAACTGTTGAAACTTCTCTGTTGCAACAGCACCCCCGCATGTATCATTAATGCCATAATATCGACTCTGCTCCAAGCGAGATGTAAAACACGTACTGTATAAGTCGAGAGGGAGACAGTACTATGCTGGTTATTTTTCAATTAATAATGAAATATTGCGTAATTTGTGAAATATGCAGTTTGTAGCCTATGTCTTGTACCATATTAAAATATTTCTCTGCCATGCAATATATGCATATAGGCAAGTAGGACATAGGTAGTGTTTGTTTCTCCCATATATGGTTGGTAATATATTGCTGAGCAAAGAAAACACTGTAGTATACATTTATTTATTTAGCCATCTGGGAAACCTTTTCCATGCAGCACTCTATGGAGTCTCCAGGTTTTTAGGTTATATTTCCATTAGAGATTAAAGATTTACACATAAAATCATTTAGAAATTCAAGGCTAAAATACAAAGATGCATTGTTTGGCCCTCAGTGGACAACATTTCTTCATCACTGCTTTACACGCACCTCACAGTGAGTCCTCAAATATGAATGTATATTGCCATGATACCAGTGAAACAAGTTAAAGTTATTAAATTAGTCCCAAATTGAAATCAAACTTTTCTCATTTACTTTATTTATGTAGCTTCTGTCCCATGCTCAAGCTCCATGGTGTCGCTACTCTTCAATCCAGTACAGAGTCCAAACACATTTCATAAAACACTGCCAGTCTACCACCATACTAGCCTTCCTTCACCTCTATTGTCCTTCAACCTTCTCAAAGTACTACAAAAATTTTAATTGGTTCCTGTAGCTCATTGTACTGTACATGTTTATTTTGATTATTGATTGCTAATTATCTTAATTGCTTTGGTTTATGTATTCATTTGTGTAGCATTACTTCTGATAGAAGTGATTAAGATTACAATGGTGATCCTATTAGTATTTTTAGTATTGTTGTAATTACTTTTATTGCTATTATCTTGTTGCCCTTAAATTCCACCTGTATGTCACTACAAACTAATTCGGAAAGATTCACCAGAAGCTTGGTTCAGTTCATCAAATTATTGGCTTTCAGGAGCTGTTTGTGGCTCTCTGCTGAGAACAGCCATATGCAGGATCTGTTATTATGGTTGAAGGCTGAAAAACAATATTGTAACCCTGATATCTCCCTTTAAGCTCTAAAAAATTCTATTAGTCCGAACGCCTGGGGCAGTGTGTCATGGTACTTATTGATTCCCCTGCAAGCCCAACCGTTTGCGTGCACAACAAATCAAGCTGAGTTTTTGTTCACTCACACACTCAGAAATACCCAGCCTTAAGGGCCCTAGCCTCCTAATGAGGACAGACTTCCATTTGATTGCCCCAATCAGCCAGGCTTTTTTGGTGAGAGCATAGAACAGGAAAGAGAAGCAGATTAGGAATCACCTGACTCCCTGACACTTTGTTCACTGTGATCAAAAGGAAGGGCAGATTGTGGATTCATTTGGCAGGAAGTAAAAGCCTCACTGAAGCCTGTCTCCCAATAAACACTGCATGCTTTCAATGTAAGAGATTATTCTAGGCAGCAAAATCATAGGCTCCATCAACACAAAATAGAAAATGATCCCACTGATACACTTATCCTGTTTTTCTCATCTGCCTCACTTGTTTGCCTCTTTGTTGTAGAGATTTGTCATGTTGTGCACTTGAAGACAGCAAGCAGATACAAGTTTACTTAGGTTAACACCTCTAAGGAAATCACATTGCCTTTCTCTCTAATTTCAGCTCAGTCGTAGAGTAAGAAATTAATCCTGAGTATTGTAAAGATATAATATACCCTTCTCAGAATCAAACAGGGACAGGAGGGTATTAATTATTAAGCAGACATACAGTATTAAGACCTTTAGTAGTGAACAGAGCAGATGCACTCTGTGGGATCTATACCAGGTAACAAGGCCTTTTGCTGATCCCTCTTTGCAACATAGTAATGCAGTGACTGTTCAACACTGAATTTTCTGCAACACTGCACTGCATTTTGTTGTCTGCCAAAGGAAGTGTTTTGTAAGGTTTTGTAAAAGGACACTCTTGCTTCAGAGCAGCTGATATAAAATATAGGAAGGCATTCTGCAAAACACCATTTACGTTAAGATATTAAAATCTTTTTTTTAAGGGGCAATTAGGATGTTTTGAAAAGTGGGCCCACGTTTAAAGGTCAATGTAATTTCATTAAAATATGTAAAGTGTATTGTGTTAGGAAATGATTTAATCCCAGAGATTCAAACTTTACAGTACACAATCAAAATGATTCAGGGTGTGCAGTGTGAATACAGATATATAACATTGCTTTTAGGATTTAACCATCACAAATGCAATCTGTTCTCTGTAATGGATAGGGCAAATTGGCAAATCCACCCTAAAGAGTAGTGAAAGTGATTCTGGTGGTGGTGTACAACGGCTGGTGATTTAATTTGGCAGCAGAATTAGTGAGGTGGTGCAGCAATTAGTGCTGCTGGATCACACTGTCAAGGTAACTGACTGAGTGTCAGCTTTTAGTCTCTGCAAGTGCCAGTTTGTGTAATCTCTCTGCATGTGCTTTGCATGCCCTTGAGTCCTCTGGTTCTCTCCCAAAACGTGATATCCCCATTGGCCATTCTGTGTGTGTGTGTGTGCCGATGACCTCCCTGAGTGGACGACTCCTGCTTCTGCCTCATCCCCTTTGCTGCTACTGCCTGCAATCTCTCATTATAACAGACTGCTTTAGGAGAGGGAGAGAAGAGTATTTTTACTATTTTTACTATAATAGTCCCCATAACCTGACACCCTGAATCCGTGTTGTTATTTTAATAAACAAATAGGTTCATTCACAAGCATTGCTCTTTGAAGTCTGTCCATGCTCAATATTTACTTGACACTAGTTTTAAACAGTTGGAACTTGAACCATGAGACAGCTGCACACAGCCACCACCCTGTAAAACTGTGCTTGACTGCAGGGATGATGCTTAAATTTAGCAACCGTTAAGAAAATTGGACCAGTCTCACAGTGAACATACGTAATCCAATAACATAGTCCAGACTGCTACAAGATCATTTCATTATATTCTATAGTCTCAATATATTTAATGTATTTTCAAAGTTTTAACTGTATTTTTAAATGAGCACATTTTTAAATTTTGTTTTGTATAGTGGATCAGCAAGAGATTCCACCATTCTTTTCTAAGAATGATTGTTATTCCACTTCTTAACAGGCAAATTTCTTATGTTGCATCATCTAAATTTTTAAATGGTTAATTAAAACATGAAGCAAGCTTAATGATGACTGCCTTGATTATTAGTTCTGGCAGTCATGCACAAAATAATTGAAATTTATACTCTGGAAACCGCTCTGGAACACTGCCTACATTCTGTGGATGAAGATGTCTTTACATCATTAATGTTTGCCATCGTTAGAAAGATGGTAAAATATTTGTTTTTGGGACCAAAATCAAAACATGGCTCTAGAAAACATGGCGCCCAAGATTATAGCGTTTCTGTAGCATCAGTGTGCAACTGCAGTAGATTACACTCTAAAATGCTGGC
>JAABNY020000108.1:9824748-9835693 GCA_015164015.2 Brevimyrus niger
AGCTTGGACTAGATTGCTGAAATCACTAAATACTCACAATGTGTCTTACAGCGTTAACACAACTTTGTAAAAGAAACTTGCAATAATCCGAAGACTCAGACAAGAAACCAACAAAAGACAGGCGCATGATTCAAGTGGCTCTGAGCTACGATAAGATCCCTTAATCAGATGATAATAGTATGTTGGAGTTTGGAACAAGTAAAAAATGGCAGTATATGTGTATAACTCATAGTCTGTGTATACTAATTATCATGAATTACACAGGAATAGACATATAGGTGCATATACAAGTCATTACATCATTAAATGGTGTAAGAGTGACACCAAGCTACTGGAAACCTTTAGATTAGACCTCATCTTCTGTTTGAACCTTTTTAAATTTCAATTTCTCTCTCACCCATACCATGTAGGTGCTTCTTTCATTTTTAACCCACAGATGTGAAAGATTAGCTCACCACCTTAAGACCTGTGGTACAAAACCATTCAAAACTCATTTTCATAATGAGTGCCAATTCTTAGGAATTAAAACTTCAGGTGAAATTTAATTATGATGTCCTAATCACTGAAAACCACATTAATGCAATAATTCAGTTTTCAGTTTTATTAGCACTTTAAATATAGTGTTTTTTTCCCTGAGGTTTCTTTAGATGCTCAGATATCCAAAATGAAAGCGTCACTGCAAATGACAGATTTGGCAACAGAAGGCTTGTTATTGAAAATAAAAAATGAAGGAAACAGTTTTTTCTAATGTTTTTGTCATGTACTTTGCCTGAATTGGTGTATTATTGTAAAGTATATGTTAAATACTGAAAATATTGGACAATTTTTACTAAATAAAATTTGATTATTGGACATACTGTTAATCAGGGGTGCCATTTGAGATTTTGGGCCCCATGAAATGTTATCACATTGGGACCCAAACCCAAAAACAGTCCAAACGTTCAAAATATTTTAGGGCCTCTGTCACATATCATCCTAGCTTCCCCCCTTACAGTGCACTCTTAAATAAATGTGTCTGTTTACTCATCAGAATACACAACAAGGTTTGTTTCACCTTGACTGGGAAGTGCTGGATGAGTCTGTGAGTGAAATCTGAGGTGAGGTGTATTTATTAAACCATCCCTATCTCAAGAGGTATTGTGTTAAGTTAGGACAAGGAGAGAGGGGACTTTGGTATGCCTTTCCCACCAGTGTCACTCCCCCTGCCCTGTGGGGGGGGGGGGGGTAACAACCCTGAGGTTCACTGCTGCTGCCAGTTTCTTAGTTAACAATTACCCATCATGCATTGCTATTCACAGCCAAGAATTTATATATGCAGAAGTAAAAATGTCCCTCAGAATGTGTCCCTTTGGGCATGAAACACTTCAGTAAATATGCAAATTAAAAAAAGCATCACCCAGCATGTAGTTGCAAGTAGTTTAAATTAATAAATTCATAATATCCTCATGCTGTACTAAAAAAAAAAAATACATCTTGAATGAAAATTTGTGGGCTGCTATGTTTTGGGGGAAAAAATATCAGGCAGATATGATGACAGTCACGTTCCTTAAAAACATTATGATAAGGAACATAATTACATCAAACAATTATATACTTTGATTAAAAAAAAATTTTTGGAAAATGTTTTGTTTTACTTTAATTTTAAAGATGAAAATAAAGCTTATATTGCTGAAGAAAGCCTTTCAGAAAAATATGGAATTATAGAGAACATTTGCTTAGGTTGACAACCTTTAATGTTCTGTGTGTAGGGCTGGAAATGTGGAATTGAATTAATAGCAGTACAATAAGAAATCATGAAAATGATTATTATAGTGATGTCTGATATTCTAGGCCACAGCTATCATCATTATATGTCATTACATGTGTTTCTTGAAAACCAATTAGTTGACTCTCCAGACTATGACCAGCAACATATGCCAACCAATAGTTTATATGAGGTTCAATTAATAACAAAATGATAAGGAAAAGATGGAAACTAATTAGAAGCCGGTGACTGAGTTTTTCCATTACTCTACCAGTCAAGAGGCCCCAATGTCTGTGTTGCAAATAGGTCAATGTAGAGGGCCTGAATTCACATGAAAAAAGCAGGCACCCCTAATTGTGCATTCAAAGCCAAGGCTGCCGATTCTGCCTGAATGCATTCAAAAGTTCAGACCTCCAGAGACAATCCAGTGCTAATGCATGTACATGACATGTAATTCAGAGAGGAAACAAAGAGCTGGATCTGCTAATTGGGCTCCGCATTTTGTGAAACGTCAGGAAAGCGCACTGAGGCACTGGATATTTTATGGGCAGCTGCACATTAGTAAAAACCCTTCTGACATGATTTTATTGACTTTCATGTCAATGAAAAGGGGGGAATGTCTGTATATAAATCAAGGTGTTTCAAAATTCTTGAAGATCATTAAAAAAAGATTGAACCTTTATTGGTCTTGGAAAGTCTCCATCTTTAAATTCTCTGATTTTTTTTTCCGTTCCACATGATCTTGATATCTAATGTAAAAAACTTTAAAAAAACACTACACTAGAACTAGAGCATATATAATATGGTCTTCAGGGTTTGAGACACACCTTGTAAAAACATAGCCATCAAATCAACATGAAAATGCAATAGAAGTATTACATTGCTACTGTGTCCATAAATACACTTCATGCTATTTGATATCATACATGCATATATTTCAAATGATATCAAAACATTTTAAGCAATACAAAGTTAATGAAATACACATTATGTCAGACTTTCAGTGAAAGTCCCTGAATAAAGGACTTGATTTTTTGCATTGTCTAAACTGGTCCCTCAACTACATAGCAGTTGTATGTGATAAACTCCTTTTATCTTTTATTTCCTTTATCTTTTATTATCTTTTATTCAGACATCATAGTTCAGTTGTCTTGGCAACATGATGTTCAAGCTTGTCCACCTTGTTTGATTAAGCTCATTATACTCATGTTAGAATCGTGTATGTAATTAATACTAGTCCATGAACTGATGCTTGGGTTAGTGTCGCTCCAAAACTGACCTTCAAATTGTCTGTGAAAACATTTTAAATACTAAAAACGACTGAAAAGAAGGGAGGCATAATTTTATTTTGCAATTGTTTAGCAGGTGCGTATATTCAAAGCATTGTGAGGAAGTATCCCTGGGCCAACTGGATTTAAAGGCCTTACTCAGGGGCCCAATGGTGGTATTACTGGAATGGGTGGATGATTTGAAGCAATGACCTTTTCAGACCCACAGAGTCCTAACCTCTGGAGCCACAGATCGCCTCGTCATAATAAAGTATTCTATAGTGGCAGTGGATTCGCAGAAAAATATGTTTTTCTTTTTGGTGTGTGTTGAGTAACGGTTGAGCAATTAGCATAAAAGTAAAGGCAGTGGAAAAAGTAAGATGAGGTCTTTTGTGGGTTTTTTTTTCTATGAAAGGCATGCAAGAATATCAATACAACTCAAACCAAAGTAACGTGATTGAAATGTGGAGCTATTCAATTCCCCATTTAAAAAGGAGAATACATTATAGTACATAAATAATAATATCTATTATTGTGTATCTATTTTCCACTGGATTATTAAATCTGGATAAGCCACACAATTACATAAGGAACTGTAAGCAATTGTGAATCTTACAATTTCATTAGAAAAGCATCAGTTCTTGAAGTCTCTAACATTTAGCTTCAATCTTGTAATAAGCTGTTTAACTCTCTGAAAGGGAGTATTAAATGTAAACAAAAATCTCTGAGTAAGCCTGTCACAACATTTTTTTAAGTTGTATCCTATTACTCAGAAGATGAAGATCTGCCTGTCCTGCCAAAGTAAACGGTTTGTCAAAGAGACAACAGGTTAAAAATTCTGCCACGCAGCTAAAGTCAATATTTTTTTTTCTTTTTTTACTAATTCATGAAAAATAACAATATTGGAGTTTGTTGCAAGGTGGTAAAACTGAAAACACCACATTTGGAAAAAAAGGTCTAATGAGACAAATATTTTGGACAAAAGACAAAGAGTCAGATCCTATGAAAATTCAGCACAGAGTAAAGTCACTGCAGTTAAGTACAAGGGAAAGTCGTCTGCTTTTCAACAAGAGCTGTGTAGCTTATTAGGAGCAATAGGTTTGAATAACACACAGGTAAATAATCTGAATGTGGCTTTCAAACATCTATTGTCCATCAATAATCTCATTAACCTGCAGCTGTAGCTATTAAAAAACATCATCATCCTGCTGAGTAAAACTGACAAGGATCTTAGAAGACAGATGTTTTTACATGCAATTTGCTTCAAAATGAGTAATTTATTTACTGTGATCATTGTATTAACACCATACAGAATAAATGGTTTGGCACCATATATTTTAGCTTTTTATCAAACATAAACATGATTATTAATGCTAAGAATAACAGTTTATGGGCCTCACTATTTATGTTGTGATGGAGCAAAACAATTGTTCATATCTAGTCAATGAGGGTCAGCAGCAAGACTAAAACCAAAAGTCACATGAGAGAAGTTGATCTGCTCTGCTCCTTCATCAAACTGTGTTATGCAGAAATATCTATACTGTGGTATTACTGTATGATGTTCCACTTTTTGAACACGGCAGTAGTGACTGCTGGCTGCTATACAGACAGAATAATGGTGGCATTAACATGACAGTAACTGGAGCAAATGAGGCTGAAGTTGCATCCTAAATCACATGTGGGGGAAATAAGGAGTAGAGGAGAGGCTGTCCCAGCTGTGAGATTCTCAGCGAAGACTATGAGATGAGCGCAGGGCAGAGACCCAGCATTTCAATCCCAGTCCCAGCTGTGAGATTCTCAGCGAAGACTGTGAGAGGAGCGCAGGGCAGAGACCCAGCATTTCAATCCCAGTCCCAGCTGTGAGATTCTCAGCAAAGACTGTGAGATAAGCGCAGGGCAGAGACCCAGCATTACAATTCCAGTCCCATCTGTGGGATTCTCAGTGAAGACTGTTAGATGAGCGCAGGGCAGAGAACCAGCATTCCCAGTACCAGATTGATTAATCACTAATGAAGGAAATGCAGAAAAGTCATGTTTCCAACCAGTAACTATCTTTGGAAATATCAAACATGAATGAGATATTTAAACGACTGAGGAAAGTTATTAAATGGCTGTAATGGACTGGCATGCCATCAGGAGTTTGGCGGAGCCTTTTGTCCTTATGTTTCTTTGGCAGGCCCTAGCCCGTCTGTGACCCTCCGAGCACATGTGGTGGGATGGGTATATCAGACAGAGAAAATCAGGAAACACAATAAGTTGGAAATCGTCTAGCAAAAATAGATTATGACAATGCAAGACATTAAATACATTTATTAAATACATTTATTTAATTTTTAATTAGATTTTAGCGCCTGCAGTTCAATTGTGGGTATCATGGTGGCTGACTGGGCTGTTCTGTGTTCTCCCTGTGTTCTCCCTGTGTTTGTGTATCCAAATGACACAGGTTTACCTGAAGCAGCAACTGCTGGGATGAGGAGTGAAAATTGCATGGATTGGCATGTCAGAAAACTTAAATTTTTTTCAGTTTTTCCATATACATGTGACACAATGTAATATAAACCTAATACACACACACACACACACACACACCTGTACTCATATTTTTGTGTGGACTCTCCGTTCATTTCTATGGGCAGAACCCTAATCCAAGCTATGATAACCCTAACCCCTACCCAGCCCCAACCATAACTAAACAAACAAAATACAAGACTTTTGACAGTTTCAGTTATATGGTCTCAAACACATGTTTTTATAAATATTAAGATCGTCATTGTGGGGGCCCAAAATATGTCCCCACAAGGTATAAAGTTGCAGATTTTTATCACATTTTGGGGAAATGTGGTCCCTACAATGTAATAAGTACAAAACAAACACACACATACACACACATACACACATATACACGTATATAAATAATGTATGCATGTATGTATATGTAAGTGTTTGAAATTTGCAGATATGGATTAGAAAAAGGTTCCATGGATGGTTAGAGTTAGAGAATTTCTGGACAGTTTCTTGCGGACACTGGCATATGGGCAAAGCGTCAGCTGCATTTCTCAGAAGGTCCTCTGGGGAATTTTGCTCATAATTCAGTAACACTTTTTTTTCGTGTTTTCCAATCCTTCATGTCTTTCTCTGGCTAAAGTAAATCTCATCGTTTCATTCTCACCAGAAGCTCAGATCCTTCCCTCTCCCTCTCTCCTCTCACACACTAGCCCTTGTGGTTTTTTCTGAAGGTTGCCCTGTTACACACCCAGCACACTTTTCTAAGCTCATTCATCTTCTTGCCATCTTTTTTTGTTTCTGTAATTGGACACATCAGTGATTTTTCAAACCACACAGTTACTGGGCTTCAAAATGAGGCCTCTTATGCAGCAAATAGACACCAATACCACAGGAAATATGCTGTCAAAGGCAATATAAAGCAGAGACAGACCACAACTGCAGCTCACGTAGCCAAACACTGAACATTTTCCGACATATCATGGTATTGCCAGAAGCGAAGGGCATTTGCACTCTTCAATGCCAACCCAACCGCTTTCTGATTTCTGTTCTGGATTTGGATTTACTTTGGATTTTGGAAAGCTCCAGGAAGACCAAATGTTGAACATAATTCAACACTGGTGTTTTGTTGTAGCATCAGTAAAACAAACTCACAACTCATTTACATGCTAGTGTGATACAGAGACATGTTTTTAAATTAGAGATGAGAGACAGAGAGATTAGATGGAACTTTATTGATCCCCGGAGGGAAATTAGGATGTTACAGCAGCACAGCAGCAAAAACAGGAACAGAAATAGGAAAAGGGGCAGAATAAATGGGTATAATTAAAGGTAAAAATAAATGTACAGATGTAAGTACAAACACATCAAAATTACAGATGTGAATAAATTAAATGTACAGATGTGCAAACATATGAGAAAAGACCGTAATGTGTCTGTGTTACAATGTAACAAATACTACATACAGACAAAACATAATGGCCAACTGGTTGAGCCTAGAGCAGTTTTACAAACAGTGATAGGAAGGAGCAAGTTTAACAATGTGGACCGTCTGTCAGGGAGCTGGGAGAGAGGAAAAACATTGGCTGTCTGGCAGGAAGCTGGGATGGAGCAAAAACATGGACCATCTGGCAGGGAGCTGGGAGGGAGCAAAAACGCACTGGCTGGTAAACACTGGAGTAGAGGGGGTCCAGGTTTGAAGCCCCACCCCTCATTGTCATCCAGGTGTACCTCCTAGGTACCTGAAGGCTTACACCACATCTTCAACTTGGATGGTGACTGAGAAGACTTTGTCTGCTAGAAGTCACCCACCATTTGCTCAGTTTTCCTGTGCTGCAGATGAGGTTGATCACGAGGCTCTTGTGTTCCTCCACCCTCCCTCATTACAGCCCAACTGAGATCTTCTGTAGATGGCCAGTCTTGGATTGGTACTGGAACCAAAGATGTAGAAGGAAAGCAGGAAAATTAAATTAAACACATCTCGATAAATACTTAAATAAAAATAATGGAGAAAAACCGCTATCTGAACTATTACATGTGGTGGTCACATGCAAGCAGAACATCAGAAGAATGAAAGCACGGCAACAAAAGAGCAGGAATAATCTGCTGCCACAGCAGGGAGGCGTGAAAAGGAGGCTCTTGGTTGCTAATTAAATTCCTCTCCGGCTGCTTTTAAAAACCTACAACTACTGTTTCTAACCGATATTTTATTCCAAACCACCAAAAACAAATTAAAAATTAAAATAAAAGAAATTTTTGAAGCACTTTTGTCCTATTTTTTTTGTCGATGTAGACTATGACAAAGTAAAAACAAGACATATTTCATAGTTAGTTGGCATTAACTGATTTAAATATAAGAACTGCCATGAATTGTCACTCACACACCAGTCAATCAGCCACATACACCTACGGGAAGTTCGGCAATGCCATTTAACCTCAGCATGTCTTTTGGACTGTGGGGAGAACTTGGAGAGCCAACGGGAAACCCAGCGGCGACACGGGAAGAACATGCAAGCTTCACACACAGATCCTGGGCCCCAGAGATGGGCGGCGACAGTGCTAACCACTGAATCACAGTGCCACCTCCTGATTTTAAGAATAGAATAGAATAGAACAGCCACTTCATTGTCATTCAGAACGTACACCGTTAATGCACATCATAAATGAAATGAAGTTGCCTTGACACACCATAGGTCTAGCAGAGTGCGTTAATACCAGAAAAAACTTAAACATAACAATATAAAGTCTAGATTAAAAATAAATAAGAAATAGAATATAAGTGGAACTAACATAAAATATATTAACCACAGTATAGCAGCAAAAAGCAGTGTGAGTTACCGTTTTGGTTATACTGCAAGACATAGTGCAAAAAGTTCTTGAAAATGTTATTAAACCTAAAGTTATTTAATTTCTATTACCTTAACAGATTAAGCAACCAGACAAGTATTATAAGTATCGATCAAATAAACATACTTAGAGGGAAAAATTAATGTATTTTTTTACATTTTGAAAGTTCTGTATACTTAAAGCTTTTTATTTCATGCATAAGATTATTATTGTATGTTTACTATCAAGTATGCTATTCTATGAAGGTTTATCTTCATGAAATACACTATTAGTATGATAAAGTGATATTAATTGCAGTTCACTTTATGTAATGTTCTGGCCTTATGGCCAGCTTCTTGCCGCAACCATTTTTTTTCCACCAAGGTAAAGGGGAAAGGTTCCACATTTTGGAAGGTCAAAAGATGACAAGCACCTTCAGGTGGCTGTTCTGTGCATGATGACCCCATAATTAAGTGTAAACAAAGCATGACACTAGAACAGTGTGCTTCTTTTGCCACAGGAAAGGGTGCTGTTCATAACAGCGACCTAAGATGGAGAAGGTGTCTTCGCAGAACTCACATAAACACCAGCGGTACTGCTGCAGCGCTAAGCGATCACATGATCTGCAGAGCATAATTGAGAGAAGTGGATTCATGGAGTTTGTTTTGGAGCATCAAAAGCCCAACAAAAACTCACACATTTCAAATCTGCATCACAATACCATTTTGTTTATTTTCATTGGCATGTCGGTGTCAATGTATTACGCCTTTGTTGTAGACTTGGAAAATATTCAGTAGGCAAGCAAGCAATTCTAGTATGCTGGAAATGTTCTTTGCCAGTTAGGATCGGTATTTAATCTATTCTTGATCATAATAAATCCATAGTAGTAGGCATGTCACATAGAAAGCTCTACCAACTGTGCTTTTACAATAGTGAGAACTATCAGGATTACATTTTGTCAGCCCAAAGCTGTACATACCACTTGTAAGGTTAAGTGATCGAGATAAACTTTTCACTTGGTTGTGATCTCACAGATATGGCCCATCATTGCTGCTTCATTGCCGCTGTTACAGTCACAGAGTGTGATGAAAAGAATCTATCCATGTCTCCATGACTACAAACAAAGGGAAAATATGAACTGACTGGACATGGGAGCATAGTAACACTGTCACTATCAGGTACATAGAATACATACTGTGATATAGGTATACTACATAAATAATATAAGGACTTTTTTGAGACCTAAAGGATGTTCTGATCCTTAATTCCCTTTGCTTTACATCTCAGATTTCAGTCTGTCTTCGGTGTGACCATAATGACACCCTAATCCATCTTCCCGCCACCTACACCATACAGGACAGGAGCCTGGAGCTGCCCCTGAAGCACAGGAGCTGAGCACTCAGGATGGTGGGAAGCCAGAAGGAGTTAAGGTGCTGCTCATTGAGCCAGAGCATCTCCTAAAAGAGGGATTCACACGGAACTATTTGTAAGTGATTTTTCCTCTCGAAGTAGTGGGTTGAATAATATAACAATAATTATTGATCCCGTGGGGAAATTGTCTTCACACCTCCCTCAACTTGCTCTTTGTAGAGTAAGTTGTCCACAAAGGGCAGCCCATAGCAGCACCCAGGGAGCTGGAGGTTAAGGGTCTTGCTCAAGGGCCCACAGACGTGCTGAGGCTGGGTTTGAACCGGTGACCTTCTGATTACAGGCAAACAGGCTTAACCCACCGAGCCAATTAATTATCAATATAGTTTTCCAGTAAGGCCTAGAATCCACTGTCCAAAATGAAATATGTTTCATGTTAGGAATCTGTTACCTTAATTATTCTAAATGCAAATATAACCTTTGTCAAAGTAAACTGTGTGTGGGCTACTTTTGGCGAATTCTTCTAGCTCATGCATCTTCCTGCTCTTAAATACATGTGGCAGATAATAAAGGATAAGAAGAGAATCTTTACTGTCACTGCACACACATTCAGTAGCACTTCAGCCAGCAGAACAGCCTATGCAATACGAAATGTGAATTGCTCAGTGCTTGTTATGCCCCACTTGTAAGTGGCTTTGGTGAAAGTCATCTGCCAAAAGAATAAATGTGAATCTAAGTACAACCCCACAAAATTAGCACAATAGCACGGAAGTAGGACTTTGTGCACTTTGTGAAATTCACTTATCACTACTACACTTTAACACACCCTGATCCAAACTAGCAAGCAAGAAAATAACATTACAAAAATGTTAATATTGGCTAAACTCGGAAGTGTGAATTAGTAACACCTGTTGGTCGACGTGAACTGCTTTTCTGAGTGCTGCTGGACCTCTTTCAGTTTTTGGGGACACTACCCTTTGTAGGAAAGGTGCTCACCCCCCACCACTGTGTTATTGAACCATACTTAGACTCCAGACTAATCCAGCCCTTGAAAAGGACACAGAATCCACAGCTGCCAGGATTACAGGAAGGCACCTGATAGCCAGGCACAGATCCTACAGGAGGGCCAGCCGGCCGGAGGCAGCCAGCAGCTGGGCTACCTCCTGCTGCCTCCTGCTGCCTCCTGCTGCCTCCTGCTGCCTCCCAGAGCATCTGCAGTGCCATGGCTGGCCCCTCG
>JAABNY020000108.1:9835793-9854311 GCA_015164015.2 Brevimyrus niger
CTCCTGCTGCCTCCTGCTGCCTCCTGCTGCCTCCTGCTGCCTCCCAGAGCATCTGCAGTGCCATGGCTGGCCCCTCGGTCTGGCATTGTCTGTCATGCAGAGGAGCTCCTAGTGTGATGGTTAAAGCCAGCGAAGACACAGCACACGTCAGATGGAGTGATTGCTAAACGAAGCTTTACATCCCACACTAAAGTAAAAATTACTTGTCTGTCGTGTATATATACGTAGTTGTCCATATTTATATAATTTTGTGCACTTACATAGCAATATTCAATGCAATCAATTATGATCTAGTGCATACTTGTACAGCTACATATTTTACTAAATTATTTTTATAAAATTCATCCTATTCATCCATCACAGATTCTGTAGCCTATTTGACGAACATAAGAGTGGACTTTATGATTAATTACGCTTGAGGTCTGAGAACCATGATATTTGTAATTGCTTGATGAATGTTTAATTTACGCGAAATGTGTGGTCTCTCTTTGCCTTTCTGTTTAAATTAAAATGATTAATGTTCATATGTCTGGAAAACAAAAAATAGTGACATATACCTGGCAGATCTGATGAAACATAGCCTTCAGTCTCTTTGGTATTGCTTGAATGTACAATATATTCAAACCAGGTTGTCCTTTTATTATGTGTGAATGATGGACTTGTAGTAGAAAATGGATGAGGCATGGAAAAATGTTTCTGTTCATGGTGTGGCTTCTTTGATTAGACTTGTTTCATTTTGCAGACAAATGAGCCTTCGCTGTTCTTGTGCCACAGGTATCACCCAGTCCATGAACAACGTAGAGAATAAAGAAATACTGCCAGGCTTCAAAACATTACGCAGGTCAGGATCAGAAAAGGAGCGGCCTACTAGCTTTCAGAATTAATGCTGCCTTCAATGTTCAACTAAATAACAACACAGCCATTGCGTTTTAGTTTAAATACTAGAATTTGTGGCCATAGGTAGAAATTAGCTAGAGAACATTTTAAACTGAATTTGAGAAAACACTTCTTTACACAGCGTGTAAATAAAGTATGAGGTAATCTTTCTGCTAGTGTAGCGCAAGCTAAAACCCTGGGTTCCCTTAAATAAGAGCTAGATAAGATTTGAACTACTCTGATCTATTAGTTAAGTTTTCCCCAAACAAGCCCGATGGTCCGAATGGCCTCTTCTTGTTTGTAATTTTTTAATGCTCTTATATAGTGTAAAACAATAATGCATTTTAAAGTACTATCAACTCTATAATGATTAACTCAATAACACTAATTTTATGTCAAAAAGGGCTACACATTTCACTCTTTGGCTAATTAAATCAATTTATTTAATATTTAATTAACTTTCTCTTTTCAAGAGATTGTTGACAAAATCAAGTTCTGTTCATCAGCCAAATACACATGCATATCGATTATATGCCCTATTTGTGTGTCATTTATTTCTTGTATTCCTCCAGCTCCAGGTGGTCTGCTACCAGTCTACTTAAAAATACCCAATTGACATGTAGCCTTATCATGGTGCATCAGCCACCGTAGTTCATTAACTAACTACCAGTTGGTTACGAGCTTCAGTGTGTTAGACACAGTGGCTCTTCCACGTCATTTTCATGGGATGTGCATCTGAAGAGAATCAAGGCTGACACTTCCTTCATTCTGCTAGCTGCACAAAATAAAAAACACATGAATTTCACAACAACTACTGACAAATATCGATGGACCCGACCATGTCCACACAGATTATATTAGAAATATTAAAATGAGCATATAACCATGCATTTCTGAGAACTAATTTAACTGTATGTGGTGAGTCAAATCTCCAGGTTTGTGTGTTGGAATACTGCCTCTGGTCTGTGGGTGTGTTTAAAACAGTGCAATGCTGTGCAATTAGGGCAACTGTATCTCAACTGTATCTCTAAAAACTGTCCACCGAGAATGTGAATATGGTCCTGCAGTGGGCTGGCATCTCATCCAGGGTGTGCCCGATCCTTGCTTAGGCCCCCAGCCCAAGACCAGGATGAAACATTAGAAGATGGGTAGATGTTGTAGGTTGAACAAAAAATGTCTCTCTCTACAATAGGTTTGCCAAGAGTCTGTCGTGCGAACACGTGATTACTAAGTGCGTGAAAGATTCGCTTTTCAATATAATACTGTATAAGCCCTTGTATTAAGAAGTGTCAAAAATCGAAAGTATAATCCTCGGCATCATGCGTGTTCCACGTCATATTTTGTTTTATGGTTCATAAATTATATAGTAATAAATAATAGATTCTTCCGTATTGAACATTTTCATGATTTTATTAGCCCAAAAATATTTTCAAGGAGACAAATTTCCCGAAATATCCAGTGGGTGGCGATACATCACAAATATTGGGAAGTCAACCACTGGGAGAGTTCAGACTTCGTCAGAGTCCGACCTGGACAGCCGTTAGCGATATAGTAGCATAACATACATGTGTACTGGTACTGGTCGTTATTCAGGCAAGGAATTCTTCAGTTGATTAAAAAAATACAACTCCCAGTCTACGATTGTGTATGGGTTTAAATCTTAGTATTAGTGTACATGGTAGATTCCAATAAGCTGATGTGTTGTCATCGGGATGCAGTAATTCGCATAAAGCGAGGTAAAACCCGGCGACGGATATTTTTATGTGCAAGAAATAAATGAAGACGGAGGAGTGAAGCCCTACATTGGTATGTCAGTTAGTTTGGCAGATGGTCTTACCCAGAGTGCATTGTTTTTATTCAGCCCCTCGTTTGTCTGTTGTAATTGGATCCCGACAGGGTAGTCCCACGCTCGCTGCCGCCTGTGTGTCCTCTTTCTGCCCCCCTCCCCACCTTACTCTGGTGACACGGTGACATCAGGATTATTTGTTATAGTCAAGACGTTTTATTGTGGACAACAACCGGAGATTTACAGATATATCAGGATTCGTATTCTACTGATTTTATACTCTACAACATAGCAGGTAAGAACGGACTTAATTTAAAACATTATCCATGCACTAAACCCCTTACTCTTTACATATATCTCTTGGAACTCTTGGAAACGTTTTTTTGTTTTGTTTTGTATTTTTTTGCAAACCCTCTGGTGCTACTTGCGTCGAAAAATACATTGTAGGTCGATTAATTGTATAAGGAAGTAGCCTCTGTACAATTGGCAATCTTCGCTACGGCTTCTTCATGGGTAAACTTTGTCTGTGAATATAAATTGCTTATTACTAATCATTCAAGTGTATTCAAGTATATTACCATTATCGTTTAAACGCATCTAAAGTGCCGTTACAGTAGGAGCTTGGGGTGGCTGTGGTTCTGCAATATTTGTCTGCTTCTTAATAATAAATAGGATCCAGTCTGGCGTGTGTGTGCCATACTCCAGTAAATAAATGCATTTAAATTAAATACAGTTTTTAATTAAATTGACACGTTGCGACTGCTTTAATCTCATCGTAATTTAATATATTTTAAATTATACTTAAACTAAACGGGCACGATACAAAACTAGGAGACGGGGAAAAAAATCCACCCCCAAACAATGGCATTAGTTCTGGGATGAAAAGGATTATTTCATTATAAGGCTTGGTGTCCTTATAATAATCGGGAAATCACGCAGCCAGCCTGCCGTGAAGATTTGGGTTCTCTGCGCTGAATTGCGTGCATGACATACTCATCACTCACTAGGACGTAATTACATTATGTTGACCCAAGTCTCCCGCGTCTGGCAGGACGGAAAGATCAATCAAGTTCAGAGAATGAACTGCAAAACGCAAAATACAGTGTTTTTTTATCCGTAGTGTTTCACCAAGGTTTTGGAGTGAAGTGATCAGAGACATCACGATGTGCCTTGTGAAAAACGGCAAAACTCGGCTGCTAAAATGTTATCGGAGAGGATTAGACGGCGCTTGAACGATATTTTGCGGACGAGAGAAACAGAGAAGCGTTCAGTTTGCGTCCCGTTATCCCTGCTATTTACCCACACTCTAAAATCTATCGGTTACAGCACCCAAAATGGTTACATATCTCATTAATAAAATGATAAGCAAACCACAATACAGACAGACCAGGAGTGTTCGACTCGAGCTGTAGTTTTATTTTTTAGGGATGGTGCAGTCTTGCCAAGAAAAAAAATATTATAGTCAGCAGGACTGGGAAATTGCTTTAGGGGTCTTGTGGCACGTAATTTATAATCAGAATTCCGAAGGCAACAAGCCAGAAAAGCCTATCTTAAAATACTAGTAAAAGTATGGCTTTAATTGCAGCCTATGGCATTTGGAGTCCAACTACACGACCATTTTAGCTTCCCGTTATCAACTCTGGTTGCCTCCCAGTTAAAAACATTTGGTTGGGTGAAATGGTGTTTTTGAATTTCCCATAGAGTGTATTTGTTAGTGTGAGTGTGTCCTGGGGGACCCCTGCTTCATGTCCTCAGCTTCCAGAAGTAAAATCCTGGATCATTATGACCAATCACTGCATAAGAAGTTATGGTAGATGGATGGAGTTTGCTTGTGATGCAAATTGGTTTCACATTAAAAAATATATAAAATATTATTGAAATTTTAGGGTGTAAAAGACTTTTAATTGCTACCACTCTTAAAACTACCCTAGACACATACAAATGTATCATTTATTGGTTTAATTCTGATTCCCTTTGTAAGATTAGATGTCCTGGCTGGGGTATGTGTTGCACCTGTATTGTAAATCCTGGTGGTTGTGGTTGGATTGTACTAGATGGTCCTGAAGCTCATAAACACAAAGTCTATACTGTTAAGGGGTGGCCAGGGGTGACCCTCCCAGCGCCCTGCCCCCTCCCAGTCCGTAAGTCCACCCTCATGAATATAACTGCCCCCTGATGGCCATGGCAATAAAAAAAATCTGCAGGTGCAATTGCGTGAAAAATGCACAAATATGCATTTGACAGTGTATACAGAGTGTATTATTGCATAATTCTGTAGAATAGAAAATTAGAAAAGTGTTTATTTTAAAAGTTCGTGCCTTATTATTACACGGCAGGCACCTGTTGTAACTTTGTTTTAGCATCCTGTAGTTCTCTGATACCCAAATGGCGTCATTTGTCATTCTGTCATCATGTTTATTTTGATGTTTCTGAAAGGCGTCTAAACTGTAATTAACGATCCCCCATAAAACAATGACAAGCTGGGATCTCAGTTCTTGACTGTTATTCTTTGCTGTTTTGCAATCCAGATAGAAGAGGCAAGGCTTCCTTCCAGCTAGGCAGTCTTAAGCATACATCCCACAGCAATGCAGTTGCTGTGCTGCCTCGTGAAAGGAAGATTGGTGATGTTGGATGCTAGTGAAGCTAAGGGTTACTATTAAAGCATATAAACAATCTACACTGTGGAAAATTACATATACATACAGTACATGGGCATTTCCAAAATAGTTTGTAGCTGGTAAAATGTTGACACAGATAACCAAGATACATTCTGTGGAATGCTCTGCAGAAATTAAATGTTTTGATTATGGTAGAAAAGCCATATTGTACAGACTGTTATACATAAAAATGGATAAATACCAAAATTTAACCATCCTGTAGGTGAAAACACAGCTTGGGTAAGGTACAATGTTTAATAAATGTTTTTAACATTCCACCGAACTTGACTCTGCTGATGATGCTGTGAATTCTTGGAGTCAATGGAGGCCCTGATTGGGGCTCCTGAGACTTGAGACTCAGCGAGGAGTCTGAGTGTTTTGGTTTGCGAGTTTCCTGGATCAAAATGAGATCCAGGCCTTTAATTGCCTCTTGGGCACAGCCATAAGCAGTGCGTCTGTCGGCGGAGAGTGTCAACTGCATCGCGAGGTGGAAAGGGGTGTGTGGCCTTCCTGATATCTCAGCAAGGTGATGAGGGTCCAAGTCTTTAGAGTCCTGGTGCTTTCTGTCTTGCTGTACGGCTGCGGGACGTGGACGCTATCCAGTGAGCTGAGATGAAGACCGGACTCCTTCAGTACTGTGTCTCTTCGGAGAATCCTTGGGTACCGCTGGTTGCTAGATGAGTCCTGAATGATGCACATTACCTGCATTGCGAGGGAGCATCAGTTACGGCACTACGACCATGTGGCGCGTTTCCCTGAGGGTGATCCGGTTCACAGGATCCTCATTGCTGAGGACCCGAGCCGCTGGACCAGGCCAAGGGGACGCCCATGTAACACCTGGCTAGGTGGGCGTTTCTGGAGGGTGGGGCTGCACCACATGTCAGCCTGAGAGGTCACCAACCAGGATCCAATGGTGTTTTATCGTGTGGTGGGTGTGGCAGCACGCTCTGTCAGTGCATGGTCCCCAACCTGCCCTGACCTTTATTGGTCTGCCTGGATGATTTCATGAAATGATCATGAATTAACTCAGCAGGTAGTTGAATAATGACCTGGAACATGACCAGTTTGATACTGCCAAAGCATCACAACCATGATTTCACAGCTGAATCATTTAATATGTTTTTATTGGCATTAAAACAGAAATACTGGACCTGTGAAACAAAATATGGGGATGTTCCTGACATTATTACAGTATTAAAATGTTATATGACATTTGAAGCAGGTTCATAGAACTCACCTTTCTGTTAACGTTATTATATTATTACTTTCTTATAGATCGTTTTCTTATTAGATCATTTCAGTTTCATGCATTTTTTAATTTGATTTTTTTCATTAAATATTTTATTTTCAAATTTAATTTTTACCATAAAAAAGGAGGCAGATTAAAAGTAAAATGCATAATGCTTGATATCATATCTGTCTAGTTAATTACCTTTGAAGTGGTATTTTGTCTAGTTTCTTAACATAGATGCACATGGCAAATGCTTTCAAGGTCCAAAAGTAGTGTCTTTATACGCAAGCAGAAAAAAGTCATTTTTAAACACAATTTTAGAAAAACTAATATTCAGTTTATTATATTTGTTTTTGGTTTAATGGAAATATCTCATCTTGTAGCAACTATATAGTGATTGCAGTTTGGGGTTACACATAGCTTTTATTTATATGTAGCTCGGAGAGGATATGGAGATATGGAAATTTCAGGAACATGTCTAACTATTCAGCACTTGTCATTGGACAGTAATGCTTAATGTCAGTTCAGAATAGCGAATTGTATATTGGTCTTCAAAACAGGATAAGATGTCGGAAGTAGTGGGAAAATGATCAGAGGAAGACAAAAAGATCAAAAAGATATCCGCATTTGATGACATTTCACATTTGGGTAATGCGACTGGTGGCAGTAGGGTTACAGTACCATGAATTGTATTGAATAAGGTTTGAAAATGCCAAATCTGCAGCTTTGGGCCTCATTTCTGTGTTTCTTCCCTTGAGGTCTTGGATTGGCCATAATCTCAGTGTATCCTTCGGCACAGTCTGCCTTCTGCGCCCCCCTTCTGCTCCACCTTGCTCGGCTGTTGCGTTGAACATAAGGAGACACGTTTGTCTCTCTCTGTTGCAGTTGATCTGCCTTGGCAGCTTCCATTCTTTGGATGGATGAAAATTCTAAAAAAACCTAATTGTGAAACCAGAACCCCATTAACTGAATCATTGAGGATAAACTTAAATGGCGCCACATCCATAATGGTCAAGTGTGCGAAGAACGTTTGTCTAACAGCTTGCCTGCTTGAGTGGTAGAGCCACCTGGACACTGGAACCCTTTTCTGGGGGCAGATAACTACTGACCAAGCGTTCAGCAAGTCCGTGCCTAACACAGCATGACTCTGTGACTCACCTTGAAGAAACTCAGAGTTCCTGTCACCCTTTGCCACATCGGGAGCATGAGGTTGAAAATGCAGATCATTTGCGCCTTCGCTGTACAGCTGTATGCTGTTATAGCCATGAGCCTCAGTGCTGCCTTTTGGTGCACAAGCCTCTGAATTAATGATGGCATACAGTCTATGAGCAAAATATCAAACAGTTAAAATAAATATATAAACCAGCAAATAAATAAATCTCTCAGTTGAACAGATAAGTAAATATAATTTCAGAGGTCTTGAAAACATAGCTGGGTTTGTTTCTTGCTTAGGTCTGTGCATCCAGAGTTGCCATGCTCTTCTGCAGTTTTGCAGTGACTTCCTCTGGGTATCTCCAGTTTCTCCCCACAGTACAAAGAGACGCACTTTAGATGGGCTGGTGCCTCTGAAGCTCCCAGACTGAGTGTTTGTGCTAGTGAATGTGTGGCACTAATGGACCTAATCCTGTCCGGTGTGCCCCCTCCCTCATGCCAGATAAGCAGTTATGGGAAAGTATGGATGGATAGATAGTATCTTCAAATATTTCTAAAGTTAATGTTACACTATACTAATGTAATGTTTAATTTGATAGTGAAACCTGTATTCTGCTGTTCTTCCCATCGATCAGACCCTGCTAGGATGATGACACAGCTTCAATGTAAGGGGTGGGAATATATTAGAGATGTGGTTGTTCATTTTTCTTGTTGATTGTTTAGAAAATGACATTTTTTTTTGAATGCGATAAATTGGCATCCTGTCCTGGATAATTCCGACAGATCCTAAAGCTCATCAACTAGAGTACTGTACTAAATACACAAAGGTTGTGGGATCAAGTGATTTGTAACCCTTCCTTCTATTTTATGTTGCTGTATGCTGTGCTACTTGCTATAGTATTAATCTATTATAAGAAAAAAAATGCTTTTATACGTCAAACCTTTATACAAAATAACAGAGGTTAGATCACCAAGCAGTTTTTGGTACTTTCCATAAATCTGTCGATTATCTGCTCCTTGGAGATTTTATCCTCCAAACGGGGGGTTGCCATTGTTATAAACAGGGCATGACAGCTTAATCTTTGCTGGAGAAACACAGCAATCAATTTAGTGTTTTAATTAGACCAGAGTGGTAGAATGTCCATTCGCTTACTGCTAGAGCTGTGAGCAATTGTGACTAATCCTAAGGTCTACCCAGGGACCATACCCAAAACAGCACTGCTACTCAACCGAAGACATCAGCCACTTGATTTAAATGCATTCTATCAGCTAAACACTTGATTTACACCCTTGACAAAGAGCCTTCTCCAGCTAATAACAGGATAAGCTGTTCAAATTTTCGGCATTTGCTTGCAATTGCATAGTAATGCCATGGTTTTAAAATATTTTGTCTTCAGACAATAGCAGCATTGACAAGCATAAATACAAAGACCTTAAGAGTCACATTTAATTAGTGGGTGAAATGACAGAAGGCACTCACATATCGCAAACATGAAGAATGTATTTTACGCTCGTTAATATGGAGACCGTGTGTGGGAGAATGTGCATGGGCATAATTGTTGAATGTATTCATTAACAGAACCTCACTGTTTTTTTTAATCCATGCTGGCAACTCCACAAAGTGTTCTTCTTCATCCTCTGTGGAGGTGCAGCACGATAAAAGGCATCGCCTGGGACACAGTGAGCTGAGGAGGATTGGCAGGGGAATTCTGGTCTGGACGGAGTGGAGTAGTGCTATAGGAACGCATTGCTGCCATGCTGAGAAGGAGCAGATCAATAAGGGTGGAGGACAGTGAGGGAGGGAGGGAGGGTGGGAGGGAGGGTGAGTGTTAGAGCTGCTGCAGCCAGGAGTCCCTCAGCTCAAATTTAATTTCCTAGTGCGCTCTCAGATTCACAGATGAAATAAGAGGGGGAGGGGCCAGTTCTGTAATGAAAACTAGACAACATCTCCTGAAGATAGAATGTTGGAGGGAGTTAAAAATTTGTTTTCACGTAAATCACAGGAAAAGGGCAAAGACTGGGATCCCCGGAGGGCTCTTGACCCCATAGCAAAAACATGTAGCGGTTCTTGGCCTGATGGAGCTACTGAAGCGATGGGTTCCAAAACAGTTCTGGCCGTATGGGTTTTCTGCATTAACACATTGCAAGAACTTCAAAGATACAACAAGCGTCTATGAGTATCGGCTCTTTCTGAACGGCTGCAGTTGCATCTTGGGTATTAATCAAGTTCCTGTCTAGGCATAAAATCGCCTTATTCTTATAATGTGGCTAATTGACCCTGAATGCTCGAAGTTACTTCATGACCTATACAAATTTAGATTGTGCCTCTCTGTTTTGAGCTTACTGAGTTGGTCAATTTCTTGAGAGCGTGCCAGGGGGCAGTCCCTGCATTTCCTCAGGAAATTTTCAGTTTCGTATAAATTTGGTACATCTGAGGAACAACGTAGTGTGTCGTTTGTGAGGTTAGAAATTTAAATTCTGGTCACCTGTGCTTTGACGCACAGTGGAGAAGGAAGGACAACTCTTAAAAGGCTGCATAATCCCCATGGGGGGATTCAAAAACAATGATCAGATTTTTAATGTCATGAATACTCCATTCCATACCTTTTCAAAATCCAAAGGATTGGATTTTGAAGGAATTTCTTTCCAGAGAAACTAAGTTTAAGGAAGCATCTAACAGAGAGGCAGATTTCTCCACAAACCAGGACCACATACAAATACTCCCAGTACAGAACAGCACTTACTTTTGACATGGCAATTTAACTTAATGAACCAGCCATCAGTATCTGAGGGCAATCTGGGGCTTTGTAACGCAGAGGCTTGCCTGCACTGGCTTTCATAGCTGTTTGTGAAAAAAAGGAGTGATAGATGTTTTGGCAGTGTGGCAGTTTTGGAGGAAGAATCCCGGTATGTGCATGCAGCTGGTCGCAATAAGAACAGGTTTGCTGTTGGAGAAATAAAAAGAGAATCTGGGCTACATGTACGCAGCCGTGCGGGTCAGCATTTTACTGACTTACATTAGACGGCAAAGCAGTCGTTATTAATTGCTCTGTTTTCCTGTGCATCTCATCTCTCTTTGTAGGATTTTTATCTTTATTAGCTTTATATTTATTTGTTATCTTCTTCCTAATCCAAATAATTTTTCCTTGATGCCAAGGCATGCGGAAAAACAAATAACGGCCAATGTGAATGTCATGCTCTTTTAGCACAGAAACTGTGTTTGCTGAGTTTGCAGCCTTTAAAATAGTTTGTCACTATTTGCACTGCCAGTGCAACCATTTATTCCTTGTGGAGGTAGAAGTGGGCCTCATACACTGGAACCTCATACACTGGTACCTCTGTAATCCTGGGCTTTTGGATGTTGTGCTGTCAAATCACAATACATTATCTCAAAATCCAGTCACACTGACAACTAATTTCTTTTAGCTTCTTGGTATAATTTGGCTGAAATGCAGATTTTACACGCCAAATTGCCACCTGTTTCAGGCAGCCTATGCCAGGACGCTCGATATACAGCCCTGAAAGATTTCTCCTCCTCAGCAGCTGAGTGCTCAAACTATTAAATGGGCCCTACATTTTTCCTGGAATTGAGTTCCTGCAATAATGTTTACCCTGACAGGCCGCTAGATTCCTGTGTACTAGACTTTAAGCATACAGACGTACTGATAACTTGAGAAATGGCCCTTTCATACTGTATTACTGATTCTGTGACATATTGCTTAACTGCACACATTTTGGGGGTTTTCCACATTCAATCTTCAGAACATCCAGTAGGCTGATGTCTTTTTTTTTGTCTGCATTGACCAAGTCCATTGTTTTCTTTCCAAGACTTTCTTTAAATACTTTCACTGTGATTTAATTTTCAGAATCCAAACAGAAGCACCCAGGGTAGAATAAATGATGCTTTACTAATGCTTAAACACATTGAAGCTGATGCTGTTTGGATGGAACTCTGTTTTAATAGTCAGCAGCTAAAGGCACCGTGAAGTGGTCTAATTACAATGGAAAGACCCCCATGGAGAGAGAGCAATATTAAAGAAATCTAAACCTAAATGTTATGTAATCAGAAACTGCCTGAGGGAGCATTAAAAGCGATCATTTGCACTGATGGTCAAGCGTTTCTACCCTTTTTATGCCAGATTGAGAAATAGTACATTTTAAAAAGAAAGTAAAAAATATGATATTCTTCCACATTGTAACTTTAAACACATTTGTCCTGCAATACAGTGGTATTTACTGTCACTTTTAGCTATAACTCTGGCAGGAAGGGTGAAACAGGCAAATGACAAAACCCATAAAGTGGATATTAGATATGGTTCCCACCTAAAATATTTGTGCTGTTTTTAAAGAAGTGATAAACAAATTGATGTAAGTGACTAAGCCCTAATTCCATTTTCCTCTGCCTCTCATTGTTACCACTCAGAATGATGCTATGATGAACTGTACAAAGAACAGCAATATACAAAGCTCAGTATTTTGTACTTCTTGAAACCTCAATCAAAACAATGACTGACAGCTCGGTTGTAAACATTGCTGAAAAGGATGAATGGAAATAACGTATAGTACTGCTGACTGGTACAGTTTTGGCGCTTTTCCCCCTGGCACACAGGAATAAGGCCATACCCGAGCCACACTGCGAAAAGACACATGTCACTGCGCAGTTCCGGCTGGCTTCGGTTTTCCACTGCAGAAGGGTCGGCTCGGCAAAGGCTTTGCCGGGTTTGGACAGCCACAGTGTACATCATGATTTGCCGTGTGCTTATTTCTGCTAGCGCGTCTGTGAAAATCGGCATGATATTTTAGCATCATAGGCGAGCAGAAAGCAGTCGTAGCCAGCGTAAATTTGCATTAAGAATTCATTCTGTGTGGCTGTTATATAGTATCTTTAGTAGGAGTAATTTTCAAGTTTTAAATTATCGGGAATGCACTTTAAATACATAGTTGTCATCATATGAACATGTACAGTTTTAACCTTAAGATTATTTACTATATTAGAACAAATGTATTTCTCTTTATTATGTACACATTTTAGTAATTGTTACTTTTTAGTTTATTGTAAGATTTTTAACCTCATTTGTGCCTTCATTAATTCTGTTTGTGTTTTGCAATGTCTAAGGGTTGTTCAGGGGACATTTCACTACATGTTGTACTTGTATAACCATGTATGTGACGAATAAAGTATCTTGTATCTTGTATCCATACATATTGACACAGAACACCGGTATCACCATGCATTTCAACCAGTCAGATGGTGGTGATGATGCAACCAGCTAGGATTGGTCAGGCTTTCGGCCCTGCTAAAAGGCAAGGCTGTGTTAGGGCGAGCGCGACTAGGATAAGGCTCACATAATTTACAATGGAAAACCATCTCTTTGCAGTTTGGCTCAGGTACAGCTTGGTTCTTGGTAACAGTGTAAAAATGCCAGTAGTGTGTGGTCTGCACAGCCCATGCTTCTCTTCCCTAGAAACACCTTGGTATCTTAGAGATAGTAAAGCAGCATCACAGACACACATCAGCCCTAGTAACCATTTAACAAGGACCTTGGAACAGGGTGAGCTTCTTTATCCTGATGCTGTCTATTGTGATCTCACTGCCAACCCACCACCTCCTGCAAGCTGCTCTACACGCGGGGAGATCTGTACAGAATGAGTAATTGGGCAGGCTGTCGAACAAACATGAGTTTGCATGCTAATTCCAGTGTGAAGAAAAATAACTTCTTCTAAGTTACATTTTTGTTATTCTACTTGAGTGGAACCACACGTTTTAGATCATCACAGGTGAATATACAGTATAATGTTCGTAATTTCTCTAAAGAAGCCATAATTGCAATAACTAACCAGACAATCAGTCATTGATCAACTCCTCATATCCAGTTTGATAACATTCTGGTTATCTGCTGTTTTTCTGACTGGAATGTTTAGAAGCACTACCTATTTTCAACTCAGGCAAATGACATGGTGTTCCTTCTGGAATATTTTGATATGTTGTTAGGCAGTGATATTTTTTTGCAGGCTAACTTTCTATGAATGCTATCCAACTTGGATAATAACTTTTACGAATAAACATAAAATTAAGAGACCACTCTATACTGTTAAACAAATCTGCATTTTTAAATCCTGGTTTAATCCTGGTTCTGCTGGCAGAAGGCTATGCTGAGCAGCAGGATGCTTCCAGGCTCAAAATTTCTGACAGCAGTGCACAAGAATAAGGTGAAGCAAGAGACACTGGGAAAGACCAGTAACCAGCCGCATAGAGGACGGAAGTGACTGTCTAATGCCAGAGATAACCGTTAACTTATCTGACAGTTTCACATGACTCGGAAAATGACATTAAGTGACCTTCAAAAGGATTGGGAAACGTTAGGTGCAGGTGTGAAGTTCACTGCTAGGACAGTTCATAACAGGCTCGGAGAAGCAGGACTGAAGATGCAAAAAGCAAGGAAGAAGCCCTTCGAAAATGAGAAACAGAGAAGAGCCAGGCTGCAGTTGGCAAAACAATAATAAAAAAAATTTATAATAATTCATAGACACACACCCATTAATTGAAAACTGAGTGAAACAAAAAATTGTACTGTGGTCTTTTAATTGTTTCCATGGCTATAGATATCAGCTTTAGCACAAATTGTGTCATTATGGTGTTCCATTGGACATTCTGTCCAATTCAGATATTGCTTCTTTCTTCATTCTTCTTCTTTAGCAACATATTTATAACCTTTTCTTTGAACTGTCCACTGGAGATCCTAAGAAGTATTTAAAGATCATGGAGTGTTGCACTAATCTATAACAGGTTATAACCAAACTGCTCAGGTTTTCTTTGTGTAAGACAGGCCCAGAATTCAGTGTAGTGATTGGTTAATTTGGTACATAATTTATGTCAATGTTTATACTGTTATAATGCCAGGAATCTAGTAGTTTGGTAAAGCAAGTTACATTGTCATAAGAACAGGCATATGCACAGGTGCAAAACTCCTGTTTCACCCTTCCTGCCAGGTTTTCTCCCTGATGATTCCTCCCGCTGTCGCGCAGAACACCATGGGAGGCAGGTAACTGCGGGAACATGACACATGATTTGACTGATTTGGCAAAAGGTTCTAGAAGGGAGGCATGCTGAGAGAGAAGTCAAATGTGGATGGGTAGGAGAGCTGGAGGAAGAAGCCAAAACCTGGGAATAAAAACTAAATAACAAAAAATCCAAAAAGATCTAAACTGTGCTTATGGACATATACAGAGAAAACTGGCAGAGGAAAGGAGTACAGGCTCATTGTGCTTTGGGTTCAAAAGACTGAAACCTGAACAGCACTTGATGCACAGCATGTGCTGATAAAAAGTCCAGGTATCAACAGTGTAAGCACTGCCTTGTCTGAGCTACTGCAGTTTGCAGTTCACTTAAAGCATTAGATCTTTAGAAGGTTAAACAATTAAACAATGGTTTTATGGTAAAAAAAAAAAAGTGGTACGATATCTCTACAACTGCATCATCAGTTCACAAACTTTCAAGCAGTACTTTAAATATGAATTATTAAAGTATGTATAAGCATGTGAATTAATATAGGGACACTTTCAATGCTTTAAGAGCATGTAATTCAACGTAGACCATAAACTTGATCTCATCTGTATCGATATTCTAAACTAAGGTACAGCTATGAGACAGGCAGTAATGCTGTAGATGCATGGCAGTTATTCCCAGAGTGAGGATTGCAGGCAGAGTGGCCTAGATGTTGGCTTAAAATGTATGTGTACAAAAAAATACTTCCGTATATTTAGAGGGCTGGGTTTCAGCAAGTTTGCCGCTAGCATTTATAGAGGGTGAAATGACTAACAGCAGAGACACTGCTGGGTTTGTGGACTGCGAAGAATCCTGCCATGATAGCGTGCTGACAGTACCTATCACTCAAGCTGAGTCGTCAGCGTTCTAGTTAGAGAATAGGGTCTGGGGCAAGTTTATTTTAATTAACTTTTTTGTCATGATTTTTATGCAGTAACCTCACTTTTTATTAGAACACAGTCTGGGGAAAACATATTTCAGCGAAGCACATGTTTTCTGTGTGGAAAGTTGCTGGTATGTGGAAATACACAGAGATCAGCTGCTCATACTGAGTGTAAGTGGTACTGCGGCTTCCTTACTAATTATACAGAAAGAAAAAGAGAGAGAAAGAAAGAAAGAATGAAAGAAGGGAAACAGCCTCTTTCTTTAGTCGTGGCCACAGATATCAGGCTTTACTAATCAAACGCTGGGACAGAAAGCCAGGCAAGGTGACTTCCTCATCCTCACCTTAATTTCCTGCGGGATCAGAAGTGAAGGTGAGGAAAAGGACAAGTGAATGTCAGATGTGCTCAGAAGGACCTGCTTCCCTCGCAGGCCAGACGTCTGGCAAGTGGGACATGGTGCTGCTTATAAGACAGCTACTGAGTTCTCTCTTAATAAATATTTAAGATGATGTGATTGTAATTGTAATGGGGAAAAGGTGTAATCCCACATTAATTCAGGTGTTCTCACTAATCATTAAATGACTAACGTTTCACAGTTCCAGTGACAGTATTTTCACAAGGATCACTCTAATGGAAATCACCTTGTTTTATTAAGGATTTTTCCTGAAGCCTCTATTATGTTAGTATACTAAGTACAAAAGTTCCATCTTGCAGCAATGACATCTGCTCTGTTTCATGCAAAAGGGACAATGTTTCCATTTCACTAAGCTGTCATATTATAATGCATTGTCTTAGTATGCACAGCACTTCGCGAATGAGCACTTCGTGATCACGTACTCGTGACATTTCTCGTGATGTATTGTATACTGCACTTATACTTCTATAAGTCATTTTGGGAAAAAGCACTTGCCAGATCCTCTAAATGTAAATGAAATCATCACAATCATCAAGTATAGATAAGTGTTTATGTAAGTGTCTAACACATAGCAACGTAAATAGCATGTTTTGTTTTCTGGTTTTGTATAATTGATAAAAAGTGTTATTTGCGAGTAAAAGCAATTTACCAGGTTAAGAAAGATTAGTTTTACATTCATGGGCTTGACAGTAGGAAGTGGAATGATACATCGAAGTAAGGATGTAGGGTACAACCATAGTGGCTTCCCCTGCGTTTGGGAACTTGGAATGCAGTCTGTGTTTTTATGCCAGCAGTGACACAGGGGAACAGCCCTTTCTCTGCAGTCTGTCACTGATCTTTGAAAGATAAAATATCATAAAACAGCATTCTCTCCCTGGACAGTTTTAGTGTGCAGTTTTTGAACATTTAAGAGAGCTGGCCTTTTGGGTCAGACCCCAAGTTCCACCATGGGAAATTTATGCTGCATGGTCAGAACAGCTTTTCTGACATAAACAAATATTGCCGTTTAAATGTGTCATAGAAGGCATTTTTTTCTGCATTTTTAATTGTTCTCTGGTGTCTACATAGATGCTATGTGAACTTGGTCAAAAAAACACAAAGGTGGTTGTATTATTTTGCCCTAGAATGAAATAGGTAGTTTTCCCTTTTGTGGTGGGCTAATTAGTATGTTGATTTTTTTCTGATCTGATTGGCTAGTTCATATTGAGGCACCAACAACACAGTTACAGTTATGTGGCGTATAGTTATGTTTCTGTGAGCATGTACAATGGTGGTCCCAAAAATTATAATAGAACTATACTGTTTTGTTCTGCACTTCTATGTATTTTATTGTCTTCTCTTTATTTTTTTTACCTGTATTTTTGTATGCTTCTTTTATTTCTGTAAAGCGCATTGAATGACCCCTGTGCATGATAATGTGCCGTATAAATAAACTTGCCTTGCCTTGCATTTTGTCATTATTCTTTCTACTTTGGCACATGTAACTGTAATATTCCCACTTTGGCCTAGTAAAACATTTACAGTAATAACTTTGTGTTTGACATAGTAACAAGAACATTGTAATTAATTTGCATTTCATTCAACTAATAATTTTATGATTCTAGCTTGGTTATGCAATTTTTATCAAGAACTTAATACACCAAGCTGAGAGGCTCTTTGTAATGTGCTTGGACATCTGCTGTTATGTAATTTATTTATTTAGCTTCAGTTCACATTAGATATTTGAACAGCTAGCAAGTTTTATGGGCAGCACAGAAGCCTCTTGTCAATGTCAGTATCATAGACTTTGTTCGCTCCTCCCCTCCCAACTTGGGGGTTCCACAAAGCAGAGGGGTATTCCATGAAAGTAGCTAAAGAAAGCCAGACTTTCCCAAAAAAAGTCTGACTCAAACAAGCGCCATCTCTAAACTGCCACTGACGCAATTCAGCTTTAACTAATCAAGTCTCATACAAGACAGACTTCCATAGTCTCACTTTGTGTGCACAACCAAGACATGTAAGAAGCCCAGATGAATGGATGAACGATAGATCAATCGTTCGATGTGAAAATGTGTAAAACGAGAGCGGTATGCTGCAGAACAAATGCTGCTGATGGAGCTGTATGAAAAATACAAAGATATAATTGCTAAAGAGGCAATACTATGGCCATAAACACAGCCAGGGAGTTGGCTTGGCAAAGAATTGCAGACAGACTAAATGTGTAAGTTATGTAAATGTTACAATTGCTTAGTGCAGTGGCACAGTGGTACAGTGGTTCATGCTGACACCTTATACTGCTAAAGTTCCTGGTTTGACCCCCATAGCCAACAGAGAACCTCCTTGGTTGAATTCACATGTCATTCTTACTGTATAATGTTGTTCTTTGATCTTCATCAAATACTTTCAATCGCATCCGTGTGAAATGCTTTGCACAAATAACCGTATCTTGTCTTTTTACTAATAAACTTAAAATTAGACTGTGACTAAACAATA
>JAABNY020000108.1:9861887-9874737 GCA_015164015.2 Brevimyrus niger
TTGTACACCGGACGTGGTACTGTATTTTCTTTTTTAGGGTGTTTTTTTTTTTTTTTGGTGGGGGGGGGGGGGGGGGTTTTGTTATGGTAACTGTTTGCCTGGCCCATGATATTACCTGCACAGTGCACCACCATACTTTGTGTGCTAAAATACTTAATAAAACATTCTATGCCAAATGTTACTTTATGTAATATTTCATACTGATGAGATTTGCAAACAACCCTGCAGCTTGTTCTCCTGTTTAACGTCACTTTTAATAATGCGCATTCTTTATGAACTACAGGTAGTTCAATAATTTCTCCAGCATGTTAGCAACCCATACATCCTGGCCACAGCTAATTTCATTGTCCACTAAATGCAAAAATAAGTACCTCCTGTTTACGAATGAGAAGAATACAAAGATTGTGGCCTGCAATCTGCAGTGAAGGTGAAACTGTAATTAGCGTTTAATTCCTGCAAGATATTTCTACTGTGTATCAACATTCATTGAAAATTTTCACTGCAATGAACGGAAAGTTTTCTGTGGACTATACATAGTGGGATTATATTTTCAGAAGATTCTGAGGATTTTTGCATATGTGGCACTTAGTGGCACCACCAGAGATTTTGGGCCCCATGAAAGCGTATCATACGGGGCCCCCATCTCAGACCAAGCCAATCGTATTTCAATATTTTTAGGGCCACAGGGGCCCTTGGGATCATCCTCACCCCCATTGGTTTGCACTTTATTTTTTTTTGTTAATGATCCTACTAATGAAATGGGTTTCTACTCACAAAACGTACATTACGTTAAGGGCCAACAAGTCCAAAATATTCATCCATCAGCAGCCTTTAAGAGGACAATTAATCAATCAGCTTTTTGTAGAAGATTCAGAAAAATGTCATTAAGAAGCTTTTAGAGCTTTTAGTGTTTTGTTCCTTTAAATATTTAGCAGACAGTTTTACTTAGATCAATAAACAGGGACCACAATTTCCTCCTTGAGAAAACAACCAAAAGCAAGATCTGAACCTGCAGATATTCAGGTTGCTTCACTACTGCTTCTAAAAACAAACCAGGCTTTGAGCCATTGTCTTCTCCTTCCCCCCTTCACAGGACCTCACGTCGCTAGTAAACAGTGGCCCTTTAGCCAGCAGACCTCCAGTCACTCTCCGATTGGTCATTCCCACAAGCCAGTGTGGCTCGCTCATTGGCAAAGGCGGTTCAAAAATCAAGGAAATAAGAGAGGTGAGTAAGTTTGGTGTTTGCAGAAAATGCCCGTCTGGGTAAAAGTTCTGAAATAAGTCGCCCTATTTTAAGTGCTGTTGACAAATGGAGAGCTTACTTTCTTCCACCTTTGTTGCTGACAGAGCACAGGGGCCCAAATACAGGTTGCAGGTGACTTGCTGCCCAACTCAACAGAACGCGGAGTGACGGTATCTGGAACCCAAGATGCTGTCATCCAGTGCGTCAGACTGATCTGCACAGTCATTCTCGAGGTACCCGCCTCCAATTCAGGCCACATCCATCCCTGAAAAAGTCACACCATCTCAATTCTTCGGTGCCACTTTAGACCAGGATTAAAGCCTCCATATTCTATGCCAAAAGCAATAGTTTTCTAATGCTTGTCACTGCAAAATGTATTCAATATTTAATATATATCAATACTTAAATAAGATTAATGAGGACTCTTGTGCTTCATATCCAGTGCCTTGTTTGCTCCAATTTGCCAGGGGCTAAGCTAAAGGTTGGAGAGGGCTTCATTAGGCTTCATTAGGCTTCATTAGGCTTCAATAGGCTTCATCGCCCCGAGGTACAGCTACTTGCCTGTACATTCAATGGGGCCTCAGAGAGGCTGCTCACACAGGAATCTATCCATTGTTAAAAAGCCAAGCTCCCTCCATTAATATTAGAGGAGTATTATTTTATTTCCAGCATGTTAAATATGTAAACTTGTATTCCCATTTTATAGCTGTAATATATGTGCTTGTTAAAGTCTGTCATCCAATATACTTTTACACCTAGATGTGCTGTAATTTCTTGTTTCTCTGCACCGCCTTACTGACAGAAATATATGAGTATTTGTGTTTTAATCGGCCAAACCGTTTTTTGGTACTACAGTCACCACCGAAGGGTGCTACCATCCCGTACTGGCCGGGCCCAACCCCAGGAGCTGTGCTCCTTGCCAGGAATCAGGTGAGCATACTGTACTAGCCAGAGGTGTGACTGCAAAAACAGTATCTGAAGGGCAACTTATAGTCTTATGACTCCCTATTGTGCTGTCAGTGTGATGTGTGAAGAAATATTGTGTCAGTATTAAATTTTGACCATTTTTTCACTTATGATTTGATTTAAAAATAGAAAACTTTCTTGGAAGTAATATAATGTTACAATGAAGGTCTTGACATTAAAATATGAATTTAACATCAGAAGATAATTCAATACTTAAAGTAAAGTCATGGCTTCTATTGTTCCACGGTTCTGTAGGTTTCCGAGTTTGGATCGCATCCACTGTATTCTCTGGCCCAGGGTGCAGTCGACCTACAGCAAGTAGGTATTAGCTGAGCATGACTTCTGTCCTTCATTTCCCCAGTTAATAAGACAGCAAGATAGCTCGCAGATGACTTTTCATGTTGATGCTTTGGGGCAAAAGGTAAAGCGCCACATACAGATGAGAGTGTCTGCTCTTACTCATGAGTGATACGTGGACTAATTCTTGAGTCTGGGGGTCATTTATCATCTCATAATACCCAGAATGCCAAAGGGCTATAGCTATCATTAAAGGGAGACTCGTCCTGGGGCGGCACACTGCTGCATGTGTAACACCCTCTTCCTGGGGCTGCACTCGGCCGCGTGTGTAACGCCCTCTTCCTGGGGCTGCACTCGGCCGCGTGTGTAACGCCGTCGTCCTGGGGCTGCACTCGGCCGCGTGTGTAACGGCCTCTTCCTGGGGCTGCCCTCGGCCGCGTGTGTAATGCCCTCGTCCTGGGACGACACTCGGCCGTGTGTGTAACACCAATTCTGTTATATGGTGAATATGCACAGCACCATCAAATGCATTCGGCTCTGGGTTTTTGCAAATGTACAGATTTTTGATTGTTAGTGTTATCTTGGGTTTACGAGCATGAGCTGCCAATTTTAGGAGTTACATCTCAGTTAGGTCTGCTCTTTGACTTGATTTAATTTAGCTGTTGTTTAGCTGTTCTAGTGTAAGTTTGCTTCAGCTTCTCCAGTATGATCAATGGTGGATAGTTCAGGTGCAGAAAGTAAAAATCAGGACCAAGATGTGTCAACCACCCAGTTGAGTACTCAGTCACCGCAACTCTGCGGCCACTTTATACTCAACAACTGCTTTTCTGCAGGCTTCAGCTGTATTATTCTTAGTTGTCTAGGGGTCCCCATTTGGGCCAGCGTGTGGCTCAGTGGGCTAAGCTGTGTGTTTGTAATCACAAGGTCACCGGTTCAAGCCCAGCCTCAGCATGTCTGTGGGTCCTTGAGCAAGACCCTTAACCCCCAGCTCCCTGGGCACCGCTACAGGTGGCTGCCCTTCATGGACCACTTGCTCTACAAAGAGCAAATTGGGGGTGGCACAAAAAAGAATTTCCCCATGGGGATTACTTATGTGTAAATTAAAAAAAACAATTAATTATTATTTGTTGCTTTTTTCCAAAGTCCTTCTGAGACATAAACACATCTACTAGTGGAATCTCCCCACTAGTAGATGTCTGATTATCTTGCACAGCAAAGAAATAAAAGTGCAGAATATCAATGTCATGTTTTCTCTCAGAATTTTATTGTTACACCCAAGGACCAAAGGATCTGACCAAAATCAATGTTAACAACATGCAAAAATACTGAAAATAAGAAAAAGTGGATGTATATTTATTTATATATACACACACACACTATACCTGGAAACTGGGTTGCATTGAATGTATGTGGATGTATAAATTATATTAATAGTAAGGAACCTAAATGCACAGAACACCTGCTGTATCTAATAAATAGCATCCTTTTCACACAGGCCTATACTGTGCAGAACCAATATGGTATTCCACACTCTGAGGTAAGAAACATGGCTCTAGCCATTTGTAGGGTTCATTAGTGGTGTGTTGCTCTTATAACATCTCCCATGATCAGCTGTAATTGATCATTTACTTGTGACTTTCGTACTGTGTTTCTTAGCTGGCCAAACTGCACCAGCTATCCATGCACCAAAACCTCGGGGCAGTAGGGCTGCCTAGCACTCCCGCCCTAACTGGTACGCACCCATCCACCCATGCAATATGAGATAAGTAGCAGGCGGCTAACCAGCTGTGTCACTGATTATGTTTATTTTACCATAATTGTGTTGACTAGCTTGTTTGTTCAATGAATAATCGTTGGCATAAGAGATTAAAATGGGAATTTGGATTTTACACAGAGGATTAAGCAAATTGTGTTAATTCTCCATTTACACATAAATGATTTCAGCACTGGAGTTGTGTAATTTCACCAGTTTTCATCTCTTTCTCAAGCTATATAAAAAAACACAAATAAAGATTTATTCATCTATCCAGCTCAGCTATTGCAGGTTTCTATATAATAGTAGAGATAGGCAAGAAATGTATGGGGTATATTGTAGCTGCTCTCAAGTCACCCGTGAAGTTTCATGGCCAATGAATTGACTATTCATGGATAAATTCATTTAAAAAAGGAGCCAGTGGGATTGAAAGTTCAATTCAGAGCCTGAATCAAGACTTTGTTTTGAAGGCTTTTTTTGCTTCTGTCACTAGCCATTTTAGGTTTTTTGCACAATAAGGTAATAAAATATTAATAAATATGCACAGTTCCTTGTCTAAATGCGTTATTCTGATGGGAAGGGTAATTCTTCACAAAGATTAATTATAGATAAAGTAAGAATAAAGATTATTCATGCAGCGTTATTGAATGGTGATGTATAAAACCCACAGCGGAATGTATTTTATTTCAGTAAGTAATGCAGCCACATATTTAGGTATGCAAGAAGCATGAAACATTCATGTCAGGTCATATGTCAGGCGTGCAGGACAAAACAAGCTCCTTATTGTTTGCCATTGTTTATGGTTTTCTTTCAAAACACTGAATTGAATGTGCAGTAAAATGACTGATCTGTCAAGACTGTGGCTCCATTTTGTACAGCGAACAAGTACATGATGTCACTGATAAAGACGTATACAATGATGTATTAACAATGACTGTTTTCCTGGTGTTTCAGTGCAGAGTAAGCTTTATTTGAACTCTTTTACTCTTCCATTAGGAATTGAGTCCAACTGCCAGACCTCATCCCAAGAGCTACTCATTCCCAATGATGTAAGTGGAGGCAGAAACTATACTAAATGCTTTCAGACACAAACTGTAGAAGCCATAATATTTTGAAGCCTGGTGAGCTGGTGCTGGCTCTTCTTTGCAAATGGAAGAACACCTCAGCTCATGTTAGTCTCATTAGAGCCCTTTAAGACTGTCGAAGAAGCTATTAGACCAGCTTTACAATATATTACTTAAGAATCTATATACTTACAACTATACATACAATACATGTAAACTACTGGTCAGCATAGGTTGTGTTCTTACGTGACACGGTGATATCAGCTTTTGGGAGAGGATTCTAGTCCGAACTGATCATTGTCTGGGTGCAGTTGGACGTGACTGAAAATAAACTGGCTCCCAAGCTGTTTTTTTTACCTTCCTTTTTACAAAGCAGGCCAGTTACACAGTACTGTATTGTCACCTAAAAGGAAAACAGAACAATTATAATATGGGAGAATGAGCATTCCTGATTTTTTACTTGATTGACCAGTATATTTAATTTACTTATGGCCCACACTGCACCATGTTGCCCCTCTGCATCAGGTGATGCTACTAAACAAGTTAGGATTAGGATTTAGGGCCCCTTACAGAAATTCCTCTTGACAGGCAACATTGACTTGTCACCGTTTTTAAGGATCTCTACAGGCCTCACCATCACCATGCACGATATCAGCATTATTGCTGTGTGGTTTATCCCAGCAAGTGCTTTCCTCAGCACCGGAAAGGTAGCTTTTAATAAGCGAAACTCAGGCGGCAGAAACCTGTGCAGCACAGCTGCGGGAAAAATGACTGGACGTGGAAGCCTGAAGAGTGTTGAGGAGCTTGTTCAATTAAATGTTCATTTTTGTGGGGGACTTTATCAAGAAAGGGTGATGATGCATACGGCCCACATGCTCTTTCAAAGAGAAACTGCAGCGGAAACCAGAAATAGGTCAGTTTTCATGCAGTCCCTTCTGCTGTAAAACCAAACACAGAAACCAAGCATATGGAACAAGACATTTGTGCAAATAAATACCAAAAAAACAACTATTATTTTGAGTTTACAGAATTAAATTACTATATAGGTACACAGCACCAGTACAGCTTGTACCTGGTTTGGGAATGAGTGGGATGACTGGCATGAGATATGCTTTGCTACTCAGTGCTGCCCTCATCAGGTCGTTCTAAATAGTCATGTGCTCTTTAAGCAATGTCCAGGGCCAAAGATAGCCTGCAGGATCACAGAGGCCAGTCTGCCATAGTGCATGCCACTGATTTCTGAGGAAAGGAATGCTCTGTTTATGAAGCACGGGGGGAGGTCTGGGGTCAGGCTGGCGACACCTCCAGTCTGGCAATGCTTTGTCACTGTCACGGCCTGCTCGCGCTGCCCTTTGCAGCATTGCTGTGATGCTAGGCCTTCCGTATTCATTGCTCTGACAATAGCCCCCCAGTTGGCCCCTCTGGTACTAACTCTGATCAGTTGCTAATCTGGGCCAGAATAGCTAACCAGTGGCTTTGCAGTCATTTCATCTGCGGTAATATTACACAGACTCTGCACATCAAAGGAGTATCTTAAAGGCATCCAAATGCTCTACACAAGGTGTATGCGGCTAAATAAATTGTGGATAACAAGTGTAAGGGGACTTTCCCATGCCAATAGAGGAAACAGGTGATATTAGATCATGATTATACATAAGATTAAAAAGCTTATCAAGTGGTTTTAGTGGGCTTTTTGATAACTGGACTTCATTAGTAACTGGCAAATTTAATTGTACACCTGCTGATGCTGTAATAAGGTAATTGGCATGTAATTTTAAAACCCTAGGAGCATTCTACTATATTGAAAAACTTTACTTGGTACACTCTATGCTCAAAAGTATTGGGACACCTAGCCATTACACCTACAAGAACTTTTATGACACTTCATAGGCATCAATATAGAATTGGTTCCCCCTTTGCAGCTATAACAGCTGCCACTCTTCTGGGAGGCTTTCCAGAAGATTTTGGAGTATGTCTGTAGATATTTTTGCCCATTCATCCAGAAGAGTGTTTGTGAAGTCAGGCACTGATGTTGGACATGAAGGCCTGGCTCACAGTCTCCATTCTAGTTCAACCCAAGCATGTTTGATGGAGTTGAGGTCTGGGCTCTGTGTGAGCCAGTCAAGTTCTTCCACACCAAACTCACCCAACCCTGTCTTCACAGACCTTGTTTTGTGCACCGGGGCACAGTCATGCTGGAACAGAAAATGGTCTTCCAAACTGTTCCCACAATGTTGCAATCAAAGAATTGTCCGAAATGTTTTGGCATGCTGAAGCATTAAGAGTTCTGTTCACTGGAACTAAGAGGCTTAGCCCAACCCCTTAGAAAACAACCCCATACCATTATCCCTCCTCCACCAAACTAGACAGTTGTTACAATGCAGTCAGGCAGATAATGTTCTCCTGGCATCCGCCAAACCCAGACTCATCCATCAGACAGCCAGACAGAGAAGTATGATTCGGCACTCCACAGAACATGTGTCCACTGCTTCAGTCCAGTGGTGTGTGTATTACACCATGGTTTCTCAACCCAGTCCTTGCAGGCGCACAGACGGTCCACGTTTTCGCCCTTTTACAATTGCCAGGGAATTGCGAGAGAGCAAACACTGCATTACACTACTCCATCCAGCGCTTGGCATCGTGCTTGGGGATATGAGGCTTGCATGCAGCTGTTCAGCCATTGAAGGCCATTCCATGGCACACAGTTTTCTATGCTCGGGTTAATGCCAGAGGAAGTTTGTAACTCTGCAGTTACTGAGTCGACAGACTTTTATACATTGCGCCTCAGCACTTGACAACCCCGCTGTGTTAATTTATGTCGTCTGCCACTTCGTGACTGAGTTTTGTTGTGCAAAGGTGCCATCCAATGATAGTACCATGCTTAGATTCACTAAGCTCTTCTGAATGACCCATGTTTGTAAACCTTATTCCATGGCTAGGTGCTTGATTTTATACCCCTGTTGCAATGAGTACAAATGAAACACCCTAATTCAGTGATTGAGAGGTGCGTCCCAATACTTTTGTCCATATAATGTATCTCCACTATGATGAAGTGTTGCATACGCATCATGTCACTGGTAATTTGTTTCTCAGGAACAATGTATAGATGTAAACATCCACACATGTTCCACTATATATTTGTGGCAGAATTTTAAACCTGTTCCAAGCCCTGTGGTCTTCGGATCTGAGAGTTTATTGTTTATTCTACTTTTGCACTGCGCCACCTCTCACAGTGCAATTGTAGCCTCATAACAGGTGTTCATCCATCAATCAACCCATCTTCCAGCTGCACGTTCTAGTCCAGGTTGTGGGGGGGGGGGGGGGCTGGAGCTGATCCTAGGCACCACAGGGCACAAGAGCGACGGATTGCCAGTGCATCGCAAGGGACAATCTTGCTTACGCTTACAGATACAATTGTCCATTATGGGCAATTTTGAAACATCATTTAGCTTAATTGCTTATCTTTGGTCTGTGGGGGGACAACATGAGGAGAAGATGAACCTCCAGACACACTGAGCACAGGTGGGATTTTAGTGTTGAAGAGGTACTGTAGCAGTGATAAATATGAACATTTTTTGCTCATCAGTGAAAGACGTGTCATTTTTCTCCTGCAAAGAAGCTGTAATGCATCCTTCTGGGATAGATCCCCATTTCTGATGCATGTAAAGTCAGTCCCACCTACTACCTACTGCAATTGCAGGCTAAGGTTAAATGTCTGGAACTCTGATGTATTTCCTGGGACTCATTGCTTGGCATCCACACTCCAGGCTTCCTATTTAATAAGGGCTTGCTGTCCTTCACATTTGCTCTCCTGTAATACTATTACCTCAGGGGATGCTTATTGCAGTGTAAAATTTGTCTTGTTTCCAATGTTCTTGTGTTTTCTTCATGTATTTCTTTTCAAATATACATTTGTTGGAGTTGTATCATGTAGATATCCAGTGAAGATTCAACTTTAATTGTTGTATTTAGTTAAGACATTTTGTCCCTTTTTTGGTCATAGCTGATTGGCTCAGTCATTGGCCGACAGGGTACCAAGATCAATGAGATCCGCCAAGCTTCAGGGGCCCAGATAAAGATTGGAAGTCAGCTGGACAGCACCAGTGACCGTCATGTCACCATTACTGGCTCCACGGTCAGCATAAACCTGGCCCAGTATCTCATCACCTCCTGGTAAGACTGAGCACCCCTTGTGCTGCAAAAAGGCTTCCAGGTGCTCAGCTCACAAGCACATTATTTAACTATGACCCAGAATTTTTGCATTCATCAATGCAGAAATGCAGGCAAATTAGTCCTCCTGAGATAGTCACCAGCTGAGTGGGTAGTGAGAAGATAAATGGAACAGAAGACACGTCTGTAGCATTCAAGTATCAATGAGGGATTTACAGAAGTTCAGCAGGACAGTAGAAGTAAATGTTCGATGACGTTTTATGCTGCTTTGACTGAAATCATTTGTTATTAGGTGATATTCTTAGCTTTCTAGTGCCCAATTGACTTGGCTTCCAAGCCCAGCCCTATGGAAGCCCATTGTTCTTGGTCTGTCTCTTTTTCACCCAGTTTTCCTCCCCAGCACTTCTCTCCCTAACCTGGTGTGATTCTTCTAAATGTATGGAACTGGCACACGGCAGTGTGCGGAGAAGGTTTTCACACTACTCTAAACGCTATGTGTCGTTAAGCCATTAAGTCATAGTCAAGCTCAGCCATTTATTTCAATTATATCGATAGTTTCAACATCAAATATTGAAAAGGGGGGGAAGAAGGGGAATGACCCCCCCAAAAAAATATATATATACCAGGTTCTAAATATATTTTATATATTTTAACAACTACAAGCACACAGCTAACAGTGGTTTTAATCTTTTCACTTGATTACACAGGCTCACAATTTGAAGATGTTATTAAATGTCCTGGTCAGCTAAGCCCACCACTGGAGAGACAGGACAGCAGACTATGAAATGATCAAATATTTGAAAAAAAAATGAATAACTTATTATACAACTGAAAAATATGGCTTAAAATGAATTCTACTATTTTGTGAAGGCCACAGTTTGTCTCCTTTTTTGGGTTGGGAAAAACATGAAGTCTCTTCTATTTACCAAAAGCCAACAATACATTGTAGAGCATGAAATTCAGAAAATTCAATAAAAAATCAGGAATGCAAAATACATCAATATGGTTTTTATTGCTGCTCAATGTTTATGGGGGGTTTGTTGTCGAAGTCCGCCTTTAATCCCCTTACCCCCCATTCATGCGTTCCCCTCTCCCTCTCTCTTCCTCATGTGCAGTTTAGAGACTGCAAAGTCCACCGCCCAGTCCTCTGTGGGCCCCCCCGCTGACCTTAACCTGAGCTTCGCCCAGCAGTCGTCCCCCGCCTCCTCTCCTGTCACGGCTCTGGCAGCAATAGGCACTCTGCCCCACGCCCCAGTTTTGGGAACCCCTTATACCCTCCCATTGTCGAGCCTGCTGGGAGTGAAGCCAGTCTCCCTTCTGGCGCTGACTGCCCCACCTGCCCCTGTTCCTGCCCACGGCACGCTGGCCTCTTTCACCACTAAAATTTCCTCTGCCAATGGGATCAAGAAACCTGAGAGACAGAAGTTTGCGCCCTACTGATGGCAGTTTGCCTCCAGCTGATGTCCCATCATGACTCCCAGCCCTTCCGAAACATCCAGGGATGAGAAGGTCAGCTTCTGTGTGCAGCGGTCTTGCTTCATATAGCCAGGTAGAACAGAGGGTGACTTTTGTTGAAGTAGCTTTGGTCTGTCTTTAACCACAGAGGATAACCTAGAAGCAGGCTGACACATTTACGCAGTCTTGACATCTTCCTGTTTCGTCAGCAGCCCGTCCATTGATCCTCTGCTCCTCTATGTTGGTAACAAAGACTTTTTTTTCCTGTGATGAATTTGTAAATGACAAAATGGCAGCTGGTGCTCAGTGGAATACATGTAAACCTTTTTTTAAATGATGGAATGTTCTTGCCCTATAGTGTTAAAAGTTTCTCCCTTGCATTCTTTTAAAATGTGTGTTTAATTTATTTAATTTATTTTTTTATTTTTCTTTTATAATAATCATGAGTGACTGAACGGATGTGCACTCTCATCTGGCTGTCAGTTTTAGCCATTTTCTCATGGAACATGGTTCCCAGCCCATCGGGTATTTAATTGTGAGCTTCATTTTAAAAGTGAGTGTGTTTCCTGTCGATAGGTTTTGCCCACTTTTGTAACACGCGATGTGTTGAAGCCTCCTGGTTCAGCAGCAGCAGTAGTAAATAGTGTATTTTAAACGATGTGTTCAGAGGCACATTTGCTCCTCATTAATCACCTCCTGGCATCATAATTCGTTTTTTTGGTGGATGTCTTTCTGTGAAACCAGAGGGTTTGGCCACAGTTTAGTCATATTTAAGAATTCAACATTGAACCCAACTGGACAGGTCTTGGTAAAATGAATTTGCTTTTCAGTTATATCAGTAGTTTTTTTTCTTTAATATATATTTGCATGAGTATGACTTTGTGTAATGTCTATGCAAAAATGTTTCTGAATGGCTCCTTGTAATACTTCGAATTCTCCAACAGTGGTAGCTTTCCAGGCTAAGAAGAAAGGGCTATTCAGAGCAGTATTACAGGTGGGTTACAGTCATAAGCTCTCCCTCTGCTGCCCCCTGCTGTATGAACTAAAATTTATGTAATGCTTAAAATTTAAATAGGTACTTTTCACGAAAAGACCTGTACTGATATGGAAATACAAAAGTTTAGCATAATGAACGAAAAAATATAATAAAGGCAAAATTTGATATCACAAACAGTTAATATGCTATAGTTCTAGTGAAATTGTTTTTTTTCCATTACTGATGTGTGTCAAGTATGTGAAATATACTATTGTGTCTCATTTATGCTCTCCATTTTATTTGCTAACATGGCATGGAAATAACATTGTATTAACCAGCTTTAGGTGCTTGACTATTATAGATCATTCTACACACATCACTGTATTTCACTGAAGAGCTTCAAAAACAGCAAAACTGTAATGAATGCTAAATTCGACTTGATGACAGTCATATTCTGTTGGTGACATCTGAGAGTGTCACTTGTCTCAGTAAAGATACTGACAGAATTATCCATTCCTAATTACCAGCACACCCTGTCTGTACCTCCTCTGTTATGTTTTACACACATACAGACCAAATATCTCAGTATGAATCTGTTCTTGTTAATGGATGGAATACAGGAAATAAACACTGCCTCAGTCAACCAGCTCAAAAAGACAAACACACTTTCAGCGATTAACTTGTGATCTGATTCTGACTGAGACCTTTGTGGTAATAACCTCTGTGGTATATTGTCCCTGGAGAGGATATTTCAAAAACTGGGATTTAGATGTTGCAGTAACAAAGTAAAAAAAAGAATGTAAAAAATATATGCACACACAAACACAGGAGGGTATGGCATTTAAAAAAAAAAAAAAAATATATATATATATATATATATATATATATATACACACACATATATAAATAAAATGGGCCTCCTTTGG
>JAABNY020000108.1:9888971-9909124 GCA_015164015.2 Brevimyrus niger
GAACACTACCAAAAACAGTTTGTCATTGCATCCACAAATGGAAGACATTACCATGCAAATAAGAAACCATATCTAAACATGATCCAGAAATGCTGTCCACTTTTCTGGGTCCAAGCTTATTTAAGATGGACTGAGACAAACTGGAAACTGTCCTATGGTCTGATGAATCAAAATTTCTAATTCTTTTTGGAAATCATGGACACTGCATCCACCAGGGTAAAGAGGATAGGGACCATTTAGCTTGTTATCAGTGGAAAATTCAAAATTGCACATCTAGGAAGACACCATTAAGGCTGAACGATATACTGTATACAGGTTTTGGAGTAACGTATGCTGCCATCCAGATGATGTCTTTGAGAGAAGGCCTTCTGTATTTCAGCAAGACAATGCCAAACTGTATTCTGTGTGTATTACAATAGCATGGTTCTATATTAGAGTCTGGGTGCTAGATTGGCCTGCCTGCAGCCCAGACCTGTCACCCACTGAAAACATTTGCAGCATCATGAAAATGAAAAATACGACAAAGGAGATCCTGAACTGTTGCATAAATCCTATATCAGGAAAGAATGGGACATTTCACTTTCAAAACTCTAGAAGCTAGTCTGCTCGGCTCCCAAACATTTACAGAGCGCTGTTAAAAGAAGAGGTGATGCAACACAGCAGTAAACATGCCCTTGTCCCAACTTTTTGTAATGTATTGCTGCCATCAAATTCAAATTAAGCATTTTTTTGTAATGAAACAATAAACAACAAACTTTCTCAATTTCAACAGTTGATGTGTTGTTGGTTTGTTCTATTTTCAGTTAAATATGGGTTATTGTGATTTGTAAATCATCGTATTCTCTTTAATTTATATTTTACACAATGTCCCAACTTCTTTGGAAACAGGGCTATGCAGCAAGCACGTAATATCCTTAAAGTAATACAGAGAAATAAGTCATTCCTATCAACAGGAAAAATGTTTGCAAGAATTTTGGTTCAAATATATTATGCATACTGTGACTTTAGCTATTTTAGAAGCTCCAGTACAGTTAAAAAGTGAAATATTTTTCTCCTACAGAAGAAAGGAGACATATTTTTAATGTGGTAATATACTCAATAAGCATGGTCTGAACATCCCAAAGAGAGTGCAGACGAGAGACTAGGCTACAGTCATGAACTATAAAAGCATGAATGTGTGAGCAGTTTCATTAATTTATTCATGCGTTCATCCTGAACATTATACACTGTACCCAGCATTTAACAGAAAACATAACCTTAAAGATTAGAAGAAAATGTGATTCTAAGGTGAAAAATCTCATTAGAGCACCCAGGACGGTATGCAGACAATATACAGCTAATATCCATCCATCTTCTAACCAGATGTCCAGGTCTGGGTTACCTGGAGCCATTCCCAGGGTAGATAATGTCCATCACAGGGCACATACACACAATATTGATGATTTATAGACAGCAACTTGTCTTTGGACTGCAGAAGGAAGCCAGAGTGCCCAGATGACACCTGCACCACCCAAACACACCCACCCAGAGCTGAGGCTGGAATTGAATCCCCGTCCCTAGAGATGTGAACCGCCCACAGTTAATATCCAGTTTTTAAAAAGTATGCCTAACATATCAGGTTTACTTGCAAATTTGTCTCTGGGCAAAACAGTATTTTGCATTTCAGTTCATTTTTCACGGACCATAATTTTATAATCAGGGCTGCACAATACACAGACTTTTGAAAACCCCAGGAAAAAAATCAGACAGAGCAGACTCAATAAAACATATTCTTTAATGTTTTGTATCATTATTAGTCCACATTGCAATGGTTTAGCAAGTAAGAAAAATGTGTGAATTTCACAACTAAATCCACATCTCAGTTTATTCATGCTGTAACAACGTATACAACATAGTGCTGTCATGATTGTGCAAAGCTTTTTTGTTTAAACTCTACTTGGCTTGCAGGTAAAACTGTCTTTAACACAAATCACAGTAATTACTTAGCCTTTAGAAGAGTCACATTTTATTTTTTATTTATGTATATCATATATATATAAAATACAATTATCATAAAGTACAAGGCAGACAATCACAATCTATACATGGTTTGCTTGTTATACGTTTTATAAATAAAAGAATCTCAGAGATATTATTTACAAAAGTAAAGCCACGCGAGATGATCATTATTACACACCCTGTGTCAGGTTTTTTCCACAATGTGCCAGATTTACTACTCTTTCAATTACATCCATGAGCCAAAAATATATTGGAAAAAAGCCGTAATGAAAATAATGACCGAATCTCCAAAGACACAAAACATCTCTGCATATATAATATTTACTGTACATACAAATATCTTATATGCGCACAAAGAAAATGCCTTTATGTAAAAACAGAAATAAGTTTGAATCATTACAATATTTAAGAGGCTTAGGAGTATACCTAAACGATTTATAGCATTATGGACATTTCTAAACATTTTTCTGTTGTTTTGTTTAGAAATAAAGGAGGCATGTAAAGACAGGTAGAAAACTAATGTTGAGATTTTGTTTTTAGTATTGGGGTTGTGGGTAAACAGCTAACTTACTATAGGGCCAAAAATGCTGCATTTGAGGATCTTTGACCACTGAGTAGCATCCAGTTGATTATTCCATTGGATGGTCATACATTTCTCTGACTGACGTATATATAGCATCTTCTGTGGACACCAAACTGTACAGTTGGAAACTGCACCCAGGTGAGCATTATGCCTTAAATGCTCTGCCCGCTGAGCAGTGGCCGATTAACTACAAGCAAACTAAAGCGGGGTGAAAGCAGAAATTAAGATTTGGCTTAGAGGGAAAAATGCAGAGAAAACTGATTTCAGGAAAACATGGGGATGCCATTTTAGAATCATTGTTTTGTTTTCGTTTTTGCAGAATAGCAAAAATGTTGGAATGTTAATGACAGAAAAAATCAGATATCTCCAGGCTCCAGCTCTTCTCCTACCTGTCTGTTCTGCTCCTCAGTACCATCTGCATTCCCATATCCTGTCTACCAAGCCACCCCCGTCACACCTCCTGGCTGCTTAAGACATCCTCACATTTTCTTAATCTACTCTCCCTCCTGCTCTCCCATGAAGCCCCGCCCACAAACCCCATAGCCGTCTCTGTGTCTCCCCGAAGCCAATCCCACAAACCCCATAGCTGTCTGTTTCCCCCAAAGCCCCGCCCACAAACCCCATAGCCGTCTGTCTCCCCCAAAGCCCCGCCCACAAATCCCATACCTGTCTGTCTCCCCAGAAGCCCCGCCCACAACCCCCATACCCGTCTCTGTCTCCCCCAAAGCCCCGCCCACAAACCCCATAGCCTCCTCTGTGTCTCCGCAAAGGGGCTAGGGGATCTTGTGTTGCAAGGGTGCTGGCAGAAGCATTGGCTGCTGCCGAAAGCCTTCTTCGGGGCGACAGACCTCCCTAAAGTAGGGCTTGGATGTAAGCGTGGGATGATGCCCATGGCACAGATGGGCATTATTCTGATAATAGAGATGATCCTGTGGGGGGCCGGAGTTGACCCCCCCAGGGGCTGAGTGACTGCGGCACGGTAAGGGCTTGGCAGAGTGGATGTCGTCAGGTTCAGAGGAGCTGTAATGAACGTACAGGTAGGACGACCCCGTGACCTCGTCTGGAGTCCAGGCCTGACTGGGAATGGACTCTAAGGTGTCCGTTCGACCTGGTGGCTCTGACGGCGGGGCACACTGGCTCTCGCTCAGGGAGGACACTCCGCTGCTGGCGCTGCCCGAGAGGGTAGAGTTGCTGCCATCCAGGCCGGAGTGGAGGATCGTGGGCGAGGCGGGGATGGGATGCAGAGGAGACTGCGGATCAAGACAAAGTCAAGTTCACCCACCGTCACTGATGGGGCGAGCGCTGCCGGAACGACCGGCCAGTCAGGCGACAGTGTACAGGCATAAGGCACAGGCGAAGGATACCTTTCTCAGTGACCGTGCAGGGAAGACAGGATGGGCGTCACTCATATGAGGGTGGGCGGGATCAAAGTGCGTCAGAAAGAGTCCTAAATGGCAAACAAAGCACGTAAACATACATGGGATGGGCACTTCTGGATGATTTACCATAAGCTGGCTCACATCATTGGGAAGAAAATTAAGGAGACAATTTTGGGTAGTCAGAGATGGTCCCTAGCAACAGCAGCATTACAGGGCAAAGTGTAGGGAAATCACAGTAAATCAGTCTTCTTCAATGTTGTTAAATGCTTTAATTTTGCACATGGAAACAAAAGGGAAAAAAACCTTCATAAAGAATATATATACCTCTTTCTGCCAGTGAGAGGTTCGGGTCACTGCATGGCTTACATGGACCACTCTGGTGGCATAGCGAGCGCTGGAAATTGTTGGGCTGCAAATACAGAAAGATGTGATGTGCAGTGGAACATAACACCAGCTGTTCACTGCAAGATGACAGGAACAGCGTCTACCTGTTTGTTCCCAGCCTGGCAGGAGAGGTATCTGCCCAGTTTTTTCTCAGTGCCACCAGGCTACGAAGCTGCTGCAGTATGCTTACCTGCTCACTCTCGAATGCACTGGGGTACATGGTGCTATTGGGTCTTTCCTGATGTCGGGGCAGCAATGTCATCAGCTCCCGATTATTCCTGTGCTTATCTGGCATGGAGGGGGAGCCTGTCACCGAGCACAGCATAGGACAGAGGAGGATAATGTATGTAAGCCACGAAACCCAGAATACACACACACATGCTTTCCCATTTCATACTCATATCTTCATGTTTATTTAAAATTTGTCCTTTCTTTCCACTTATGAATTGGAATATGGAATCCAGTAGAATTTGCAGTTCAAGGTGGCCTTAGGCAGGCAGGCAGATGCATGATCGTACCGCATGCAGTGACAGGGAAGAGACCCACTGTTATGGTTACCCTCAGCCACAAGAGGGCAACCTCACCCACTTCTACTTCAAAGTCCCCAAGGGAGGAGAGCAGAGAAAAGGCAAATTCCTATTTCCAATTAAAAGCGGGGCACACCCACTAATCAAACCACAGTACTGTCTAGAAGTCTCTCTCAGAGGACCCAGTCTGTGCCACTACTTTACATAAACGCTGTAAAGAAGCTCCCAAAGACGACACCCTCGTGTGCTGTCTGCTTCTGTGTTTTTTTGCCTGCTCTCTTAATGCTCATTTCCTGTTCTTGGCTTCTTGTCTCCAGCTGGGTACTTTGTGCCTTCCAGCTGCCTCACTCTGCTCAGGGTGTTGAAGGCCAAGGTCTCGCGTCCTCTGCCGCAGGTCTAATGAGGTCTGTCTCTCGCCAGCAGTCCTGGCTGCCTTCCAGTGCCCTGAGGCTCAGCCATGTAGATCAGCAGTCACTGTGGGCAGGAACCCGTCTCCTCATTTTACACTTACCTCTTCCACTAGAGTGAGCAGAGTTGATTATCTGTGAGGGCGCAGAGTGCGTGGAACTTAAGCTTGAGGAGGAGGGGCTTGGCTGAAGGGCAGTCAGGGAAACAAAAAAGCAAAAGTCAAACAGAGCCTACAAATGCTTTACCCAATGAATTGTATAATATTCACTTCACCAATAAACATACACAAACAAGAATTTTATAATGTTCATAAACGTTCATGACTTCATTTCAGATATGACTATTTCAGTGAAACACTGCAGAACCTGTGCTTCCCATGAACCCAAGGTATGATTTTAAGTTCCAGTGTCACTGCATTCCCAGTGAATGGTCATAATATTATATGCACTGGACAGGATACCACCTGAAATGTACGTAACCAAGGGCATAAGAAAAATTTAGATGCAAAGTTTTTAGGGGAAATTAATTAATAAATAAAATTTTGAAGGATGCATGCCCCCCCCATAAACAGCCGTTTATGTAGCTGACAGAAGTCATGGAAGAGCAATGAGATTACAGCCTAGCAAGGGACCCTAATACAGCTGTTTTAGAGGCAGTCAGCTGACCTGGGTTTGGGTCAGGTGTCGAAGGGACATACCTGCATGCGGGTAAAGTCATCACTGTGCTCGCCTGTCAGGCTGTCTGTCACGATGGCCAGGCTCCCCATCTCAGTGGAACTGTGAGAAGACAGGGAAGACGACGACTGGCGGAAGGAGCCCAGCAAGTTCATGTGTCTGCAGGGCGAGAAACACAGGAAGCAAAATGGTCAGCAAGGGACCCCAAGTACGGCATCTGGCAGGACACATCACAGACATCGCGGGCATAAAATGAGCAAGCCTCCTAACATCAGACGGGCTTTCCTTTTTCAGCTTATTTACATTTTGTTCCGTTGGGGAGCAGGACACAAAATATAATTTTAGATGCATGATAAATGTTCCCTGCTTTCTGCTAAATACCATTGAACAGAGGTCACATGTGTAAAAATGTGAGGTCAAATGATATTAGTGTGTCCAAGCATGAAGGAAAGCCGACTGTGCGGCATGTGTGAGGCTGACCCACGCGCGTTTGTACACGGACGACTGTGCGACATGTGTGAGGCTGACCCACACGCGCTTGTACACGGATGACTGTGCGGCATGTGTGAGGCTGACCCACACGCGTTTGTACACGGACGACTGTGCGGCATGTGTGAGGCTTACCCACACACGCTTGTACACGGACGACACATGTGTGAGGCTTACCCATGTGCGTGCATCAGTCTCATGCTCTCGGGGTTTGTTGCAAGGCCTCGGGGGGAGCTGAATCTGGAGCATGTGGGGCTCAGCTTTTCCAGGCCTGGCACCCCCTGTAGGCAGACAGAAACACATGCTTTAGTACCCCCTAGCCCTAGAACTGGATAAAAATACAAAAACTATTTGTAGGAACTGTTTGGGAACTAAAAAGAACATTAAAAGATTTTAGTTTATGACACAATAGATGCATATGATTATGAGAAGGACACATCAATAAAATCAAAGTGCCAGCCAGCAAACTGACCCGACAAAAGCCACTCCTCATCATGTAAAACTGATCAACCAGCTTCTTATGCAGGGGTCGCATATCTGGCTGCACCAGTCTCTCATGCACTGCAAGCCCAGCTCCCAGGATGTGCACCTGCAAATCGGCGCCATAGAAAAGCATTCAGCCCTGGGCTGACACAGGCTTTACCAGGCAAACACAGGTCTTGTTTCCACAGTACTTCAATAAGTGAGTACTGCGGTCTAAGAGAAGGCGCTAGTCATCAGATCTATTTATATGCATCACTGTCAGCCAGAGATTGGGGCCTCACCTGTTCCTGCATGGCAGCTCTAAGCTTGCTGATCCTCTCTACATCCTGCGGGTGGTTCCCGATGTACTCCTCATCAAAGAAGGCCTGCACAAAGACCACACTCGATCATCACAGCCAAGACCTCAGTCATCGATTCATTAAGGTAATGATGTAACGAAAAATGTGACCTAGAATATAATCCAAAAAAATTATAGATATATTTGAGAGAGAAACATAATGCAAAAGATTTTAAAGCCAACAAGTTTTTCAGGGTAATTAAATAGGAAACTGTGACGGCAAAATATCCATCCAATTTCTGAACCCAGGTGGGGGGGGGGGGGTCCAGAGCACATTCTGGAAGATATGGGTACAAGGCAGGGAATAACCTAAGATGGGGCACCAACCCATCGCAGGGCACACGACCCATTCATCCTGTACCTAGGAGCACTCCTAGGTACAGTTTTTGAACTGTGTGTGAGGAGGGGGGAGTACCAGAGTACCCAGGGAAACCCCCCATGACATGGGGAGAACATGCAAACTCCACACACATGGAGCCATGATGGAGACTCAAACCCAGGTCCCAGAGGTGTGAGACAACAGTGCTAACTACTGTGCGATCGTGCCGCCCCCAATAGAGAAAAAAGATGTTTAAATTTTTTCCCCCATAATCTGTAAGATGCATCTTTATCACTTTGGTTGATACCAGGGGTAGCAAGTAAACTTTTTAAATAAACCTGTTTTGCTCAGTTTGGGTATTTATATACATGATTCAACTCAGTTTCAGCTCATTAAATTGGGACTTCTACAATATATAGAATAACAACATTTCAATACACAAGGAAAAAGAACACTTATTAATATCTTTTATATAACCTGTGCCACTTGTGAAATGGCAACCACAATCGTGTTAGAAACACCATGAAAATACTTTGATCAATCATTTAGAAATGCTTGTAAATTAAGTGAAAATATACTAGGATATCTATTTAACGAGGAAATAAATCATTTTCTGCAGTGACTTACCTATCAGTGGATATGGGAGAGCTTTATGTAAAATCAAGTGGAGCACAGCTACACACCAGATAACAGGTAGTACATGAAGCACGATATTAAATTGACAGTAAAATGTCTGACACATTTGCTTTCAAGTTCATTACAATCCATCCATGGTTTAATGTTTCATAAAGAACCTCAAAATGTCTTATCATGTCATTTCTTAGAAACATTTCAAGATGAATGGAAGTGATTTAGAGATGACTGGCAGTGAGTTATAAGCATCTTTAGCTTGCCATACAAGCTCTCCTAACGGTTTACAGATGCTGGCCCTCACCTCCTGGTATCTGGCCACGCCCCCGTTGACAGCAGCATCAATCACCCCATTGAGACACATGCTGAGCTGATTGACGTTGCCGTGTGGCTGCCGATGCTGGTACTGGCTGATCAGCATGCGGAGCTCCTGGTTCTTGTTCTCCACCACAGAAATAGCGTTCTCCACCGGGCTCACCTCCACCTGGGACACACAAGCGGCCCATCCAATCGGCACAGAGTAAATTTCTAACATAACCCAGCTAAATATAGTTAATATACAGGTGTAATAACAATTCCATTAATGAAAGTAAAAGAAGTTATACGGTATCAAGATCCTGATTGGAAAAATAACAAAAGAAACAAAATATATGTGATGTTAGTTATATGGTAACAGTGCTAATGAGAAATAAATGTACAAGTGCTGTCAGAGTGAAGTAGCATCTGTTACATCCAAGATGTAGATCAAGCTTCCAGGCTTTAGAGCTCAACACAGCTGATGTTCAGCCAAGACACAGAGGCACCTGGGCCTAGGAGAGCACAACAGCACAACTCACAGCAGCCAATGCCACTCACTAGATCACGCTTTTCCACTTGGGCCCAACGTGAGATACTTGGCAGTGGATGAGAGAGGGTCAGAGTCGTCCGTTCAATCCAAAGGCTCTGAGGAAACGCAATAGAACCTGACTCAGTAAATCTAGATCTAGATAATGCCTCAAAAATCACCCAGGAAAGTTTACCTTCAGCCACCCAAGCCTTTCCAACGTTGCAGTGATCAGATAATCATTACCACTACAACACATACAAATGATCATTTAGCTACCAATTGCATTCTGTCAATTTGTTATCTAGAAAAGATGGAAGACTACAGTCAGCATTGTGATGGCAGTGGAGTCAATGACACCATGTGACTACCTTAATCTCGTTCTCTCTGTCTTTCATGCCCTTGTGGAAAGGACGATCAAAGCGAAAATGGCGCACATTGTTGACACGGTAAAAGCTCTTGATGCGGTCTGATACACGGTGCATCTGAAGCACGTCGACATTCTCTGGCACAGGAGTCACTGCGTAAATCTGGAGGTCTGGGAAGAAAAGTGTCAAGGACAGAAGGTGGCACAATTGCACAGTTGTATTAAGATGCAACGGACACGGTTAACAGAAGACATGGTTTAGTTAGGATACATTGACCATCGAACTGCAAAACAGAGTCATCTGGTTGACTAGGGTGTTGCATGGCAATTGCTTCTGGAAATTCTCCCAGCATTCTTTGTTGGAAGGCTTCAAGCCGCTCATAATCATGCCCCCGACACACAAACTCCTTGTTCTGATTGGAAAATAGAAATGAAAAAGGCAACGTATTTGCATTATTGTTTTGACCAGTGCGTTAGCGCCGTAGCTAATGAAGTAATTCTTGCATAATCTTGGGTAAAAGAGTTGGTTTTAACCTACCCTGAGGAAGAAAGGGAATTTCTTCCCATAAAAGCCCACTCTAAAGAACTCGGGTTCAAGGCGTGGCTGCTCCAGGATGTTGTCATAGTAAGTTGCTTCCAACTTCTGCCATGGGGACGACACAACTTTTCATTAAGGCAGCAGCCCTGACTAATATGCCCACACAGCCAATAATGCTCATATTTCTGAGATGAGAACAACACAGATAACATTTTTAAGCAGAGTTTGAGTTGTAAGGTATTTACGGAGGTCCAGCCATCCAATTCCTTACCACCTCCCATTGTTGGTGGTCATGGAAATATTTATGAAGTGAGCTGTATAAATGAGTATAGTGAGGCCCAATTAAGGTCAAGTACTCCAGGGCTGCAACTGCAAAAATGAAAATTAAGTGAAAGTGTGAACGATGGGACCTCGCTCACCCTTATCCAGCTCAGGCTCTGGTAGTCATAGGTAGCCTCATACTGGGAGCCCAGCTCACGGCACACTGGTATTCCATATTCCCAGCTCTGCACACAAACACATAGGATTTTCTGTGGTTTATTGTCGGAATACACTGGTTTGTTACAGGCAAATGATGCAAATTTTCTAAATTAAAATGTTGTCATACTTAACCAGCTTAAAAGGTTATCAAAAGCATGTAACGAGTGTGAAATACAATTTGGAGACAGAAATTCATCTCCTCAACCCATGTTTTGCCCCAAAAAACTGTATGCTTACATCGCAACACACATCTGCTTACCACGTCGACAAAATATGGCAACAAAAAAAGGTCTTTGTTAAGGGACATGTTTTCCTTTGGCATAAATTATATTAGCATAAGCGCATCTTTATGAGAAGAGAGGGCAGGAAAAATGCCCTATGCTCCTGCTTGTTTAAGAATAGGGTTGATGGTGGTAGTATGTCAGTATCAAGCGGGCCTGGTGCTGCAGGCACTGTCTAATAAACGAAGGTACGCGTTGCTCTAATGACCCGTCACCTGGCTGATTTATTTTCCTTTATGCTTCAGACAACAGCGTCCATGGCAGTGGGACGGGTTTCTTTTTATGTCAACTGTTATCCAGCTTGTTTCCGAGGCCCAGCTCCCAAAGCGCACTACAAAGAGGCCACGGCATCGCTAGTGTTTTTTGCACGAGCATTTCCCACCTTGCTCTGTGAAAATGGCACATAATGTAAGTAACCAGCATGCTAACAAATCTTAAATGACACAATTTTGTGCATCCAGTTTTCCATAGTAAGTCAGGGTAGAGCATATTTTGCTGCTTGAAATGCAGAGAGCTATCATACATAAGCTTCTTTCACACTCCACTGACCTCTCGATTGCCAAAGCTAGTCTCATAGCTTAGTGCTGAATCTCAAAATTCACAATATGGTTACTCGACATTGACAGCACTATGGGAAAGACAGTGCATGAGGGTGTTGTTTTTATGCAGACTGTTGGTGTACTTCACTTTTCTGCCACAGGGGGCAGACAAGTTGCACGATAAAGCTGCAGCATAATCTGACTGAGACAGATACTGTAAATATCAGCCAAAAAAAAAAAAAAAAAAACCCGAGCAAGAGAACCAGGCCTGACACATGTATGTGCGCATGGGTAAATGTATTTGTGCATGTGTGTTTACGTTTTGCATGGGCAAGGATGCGTCTGCGTGGGCGTAATGTACCTTTCCTTTGTTGAAGTAGTGGATGATCTTACGGCTCAGGGCCTCCTTTCGCTGCCACTCGCTCTGGGCCGGGTAGTGAAGGAATTCCCTGAGTGGGCGAGCTTCCCAGTGCAGTAGGTCCCAGTACAAGAGCAGTGTGAAGCCAGCCTCTGGAGACACATACGCGGCCATCAGTGTATGTGAGTCTATGTGCGAGTAGAGCCGCAAAGACGTATGTAAAACACTGCTAATACAGACTGTCCCTGACATACAGTCCGACAGACATGTGATACCTCAGTATGGATGTATGTTGGAATAGGACAATCGTGCCGACATTTGGTGTGAGAATGAGACTGGGAGGTGCGTGTGCAGCTGAGATGGTCACGCTGCCGTACAGCTCGCTATTTTTCCGGCAGGTAAGATAGCGGCAGATATCTTACGCTACACAGTGCTCACTAGTGTAGCGCTGTCGGGTGAGCTGCCGCCCGAAGTTTATTTTTACATGCTGTGAATGTTGAATGTGCGAGTCTTGGTCAGTCGTACAGGTCGTGCGTCAGGGAGAGTCGGTACGTGAGACGGCCGTTAGGGTGCACTCACCTGTGTAACTCTCCGTTTTCAGGTGAGCATTACACAGTTTGTGGATGTAGCGAATATACAGCTCTTCTTTATTCATGTCGGACTTACCAAAGCTCTGGGGAAAGAGCAAGCATGACCACAGAGCAGAGCAAAAAGCTCATTGACCTTTTTATCAACACTGCACAATGTTTGTTTACAAACAGCCGTTTTATTGATATTACTATATGTCCTTATGTGGAGCGATTATCCCAGTATGCAGACAACTCTGATATCCTCAGCTCTAGTGAACGAGCACATGGGTGCAAATGATTTTTGATTTTACCACTATTTTGTAGCAAGAGTCAAATACATATTACTATTCTATTGGTAAATGTACAGCTAAATACAAGGGTGAATTCATTCTGGATACCAGCAAGTTGATTGTGCAGCCCGATTTCTTGTTCTCCGCCTCTCCGGCTTTCAGGCAGTTCCTGGGAAGAAAGCACACGGATCTCACAGTACTCTCACCCTGATGTATGCATTGATGTATATTGCGGTTTTTCTCATCAGTCACTGGGCTTACTTGTAATCAAGCACACGCTCAGTCAGTCGCATGACAGATGTGACGAAAGAGATGCTGATCTGTCTCCAGGTCTCCTGCTCAATCCGCTCCAAAAGGCTAGCGAGACGGGAACATCTCTGTTACCAGTAAGAACGTGGAACGAGTCTAATGTGTAAAAGAGCGAGTAGCGACCCCGGGCTTAGCGCTGGCATTGTTAAAGGCTAGACGGCAGAGAGGTTTGTCTTACCTGGGATACGGGCCAAAGAGTTGGGTTCTAGTACCCCGCAGGAGAGAGAAAAAACAAGATGATTACCTTACGGCATGAACACGGTGCCAGCACAGAGGTAAGAAGCATAGCACTTAGGTTTTTGCGGAGGGCTGAATTTGCATGGAAGAATGTGATAATTATGGAAATAATACTAAATCGAATGTACTAGAGTGTGAAACTGCCTTGCGGATGATGCCAGTTTCATTCATTTGCATTTGAGTGACGGCTATCAGTCACAGAACTGAGCGTGTGAGCGTGTAAACCTGAGGCCACGTGGCTGCTCACTCACAGCAGGCCGATTAGCTTCCGGTGGCTCTCGTCCCCCTTCCCCTCCGACACCAGGGTGTCCAGCTTGTCAGCCAGCTCCGCCTCCACCTGCAAGGACACAGCGGCAGACGACATCACGGCACGGCCCGGCACCATGGGCTCCTGCCAGGTCGGTGCAGCAGCCAGAGAGAACAAGAGAGCCGGCAGGGAGGGGAGGGGTCACCTGTTTGAAGTTGCCATTCCTGCGCTGCTCCCAGTCTATTATGTCATGGAGGATGGGAATCATGATGTTCCTCACTTCATCCTGAGGAACCAATGTCACGCCCAAAAAAGCCCCGATGGTTCCGGGGATAAAGTGTATCTTGTCCTCACCTGGATGCCAAAACATGTACAACCAAAACTACATGATGACAATTCATATGTAGCCTATATGACAAATATATTAAGACCAGGTTTGGATTGTCTCAGACTCGGGCTGTGGGATATATATCGATAAAATATTGTATTGTGGTTATGAACATCCATATTGTCATCAGTTCTAATATCATGAGTATATTGAGTGACATAGCCTAGATACTTGATACTTGTTTTCTTGCATATTTGACAATTAAAGTGCACTTTTTACACAAATTTCATCAAGGTATCATACCTGTCACATGCACCATAACAATTAGTCAGTATAATCAGAAAACTCTAAACCAGCTGTCAGATTTTACTGTTTTCTACATATGAATTTTAGATTATCATGATAAATACCGGTGTTGCGAAGATCTCTGAAAATACTGTGATATCATTTTGGGGCATATCACTCAGCTCTATCTTAGACTTGCATTAGTGAGGGATTTTTGTCATTACAAATATTAGTCTCACATTGTTAAGATGGATCGTGACCCGGAGACAGGATTCCCCAGTTTGAGTGTGAGTGGTTTGACCAATCATACTCAGGTCATATGACAGCGCCAACATGAGGGTATTCAAATTACCTATATTATGGCTTTGACTGTTTTGAGATTTAACGTAATTATTCTGTGAATTATTTAATTTTCTGTGGCTCTGTGTGTGTTTGTTCAGAGTCTCACCAAGGTGCTGCCACATGTTATAAAGGTCGTACGCCATTGTCACTCTCATGTCTCCATACCTGCAAAAACAGAAGACCAGTCTCACACAGGTGGTCTTTACAGAGATGGCATCAAGCATAAACCGTGGTCTGGCAATGTGTCACGATGAAGAGGAATCATTCTCCCAATCAAATGAATTTTTTTAATACCTCACACAGAAACCTTGCATCTACAGAAAAAAATAAATATCTCACTGTTCTATTCAGGGGTGGACTTACAATAAGGCAGGTTTCAGGATAGACAAAGTCCCCTCCCCCCCCATCTCAGCTGTAATGGACTATTTCTACTTTGAGATCTCGTGCTACCCAGTTTTCTTTTACCACTGGACTCTAGCAGTAGGCTACCATTGTTTCACTGCCAAGTGAACTGGCCCAAAGTAGCCTAACAGAAGAAGATATAAATATACAAGACTAACATTACATCTCCCGTGTTTTTCACACCACCCTGCTGGAGTGGTAGACAAATTGTGAAGACATGGAGAAAACACAATTAAAGGATACATGCTAAAATTCAAGACTAACCTTAGCCCCGGGGGTAGAGTAAGGCATAGGCCAGGTCAGGATACATCACAGTTTGCAAATTTCCCTGTTCAAACACACCTGCTAAACCTGGTAATTAGCTGATTAAGATGTTTTTCAGCAGGGAAACCTGCAATCTGGCCCTCCAGGACCGATTGCTGAGCCTTGCTATAAGCTATCTTAGGAACGGTAAAAAGCCGATCGATCTGCTGGTATGATACCCACCCCCCCGATCTGCCAGTTTTACTGACAGTATTCCCCCCCCCCCCCAATTCTGCAGGTTTTACCACTGACACACGCACTTTGATTAACAGATTACTGATATTCCATCATTTTTAAATTCCTCTCATTTCTCTCGACTCCTAAACATAGCTGAAATGCCCCACTTAGATGGCCCCCAACTCAAGTCGTCCTAGGGCCCCCAGAGGAGCTAGCCCTTCCCTGATTGTATTCACACTGATTCCTCATCATCAAACAATTCCTGAGGTAGATGGGTTGCCCACTATCACATGTTCAACACTGTGCTCAAAAACACACATATAGCACAAGGACCTCACACTACCATGTATTAAAAATTAAGGTTTTTATGAAGTTAGTCATATTTCAGGTTTTAATTGGGTACATGCCCTTATCATTTCCTATTAACTATAGAACTATAGATTATTTTACCAAAGCTATATTTTTTGCAGGTGTGCTACTGAATGCACAGCTACTATCACAATTTATAGATTCTAATTTTTAAATCTGGCCCCAAAATGCAAAGTGGTTTCTTGGTGTCCAGACTGAAGCTCTGACCACAGTTGGCCATTCTGCTCCGAGCAGTAGGTGATCTTACTTGTCCAGCACTTTATTCCGCTTGGCTGGGCTGAAGGCCTCCAACTGAAGACTTGGCTGGCTGATGTAGAGGACAGCCAAACTGAAGTAGGAGCTCCACACCTGTCAGACCACAGTTACACACATAAGCTCACAACAACATGCTGCCGATTGCTGCAGGTAGCCTGCAGGAGCTAACGAACGGGGTCTTCCACTAAAGGCTGGTTGTTCTATCTGCATCAGAGTAAATACTTTGGACGCGGGCACAGTACTTTAACCTGTATTGCTGAATACAATCAGTAATTTATTGCGTTATCATTTATGGGTTTAAGACCCATTATATTTCAAACGTGGTCACATCTGCAGGGATCCACAGAGTGAAGCATAAATCCGGTATGGGCACACAGCTAACTCAGGATTTCTGCCAAGTAACTCACCTTGAAATCAAAACTGGCCTCTGTGAAATTCTTACGCAACGCAAGCGATAGATGCTGGGTAGTTTTCAGGATGATGCTGTAGGAGAAAAAACGTTTTGTAAACGGGCTTCGCAACCAGACAAATCCTTACAAAACAAACAAGACTATCCATCGGGACTCAAATCTGAAGGAGATTTCCACAGGCAACAAAATCATCTCTGTACTATCAGATTTACTTAGATTATTTTGACCTTGAATATGAACACACGCTGTTTCATCACGTATTAAAGCAACACAGACCTTTAATACTCTGGTTTTACTTGTTTCACATGCCTCTGTTCTGTAATTATAACGTTAATAGAAGACAATTAATATTCTTGTTCATTTTGTTCATAAATATTCATTAGATGCATAGATATGAGGCATCATCGCCCTGCCAGCACCGGCACTGAGCAGGCTGGAGTGCGAGACTGAGCCTGTGAACTTACTGGCTGGTCAGGAGCCGCAACACCACCCAGTCTCTCGGAAACACGCTCAGCTTCATCAGATTACGGAACATACAGAAGATTCTCAGCAGGAACTCCTGAGACAGAGATTGGCAGAGAGATAGAGAAACAGACAGACAGAAAGAAACGGAGAAAGAGACAGATCAGATGGACAGAGAGAAAGAGAGAGGGAAAGAGAGAGAGAGGGAAAGAGAGACAGACAGACAGAGGTGAACAGAGAGACAGAAAGGGACAGAGAGAGAGGGAAAGAGAGACAGACAGACAAAGACAGAGCCCGATGGACACAGAGATAGAGGAAAAGAGAAAAAGAGAGAGAGAGAGAGAAAGAGAGAGAACACAAACAAGCCCAGCTTCAAGGTGATGCACAAGCTTTGGCTAAAACCACTACTGATGTATCCATACTCTCCTAATGTCACAATGCACTCCCATCGCATTGTGGCTGAATGCTTTATTCTTTGCCATCCTTTCTATACACAAATGCCCAGCAGCAATAAAGAAAATGTCCACTTCAAAGAAAAACTGACATAACCCATAACTCGACAGTTGCGTTCTACAGAAAGTTGACCACTGCTGTTCAGAAACAAGCATCTGTCCTTCAGGAGTGGCCTGGCCTAAAATCCACCTCCATCTACCACGATAAGATGATTATCCTCATAACCCAGCATTAGACAGTAACTCTTTTCTGGTTCCATCCAGGTCAGACTGAATGTCCAGCACTTAATTACCTCATTTGTGTTTGAAACCCACCGGAACTCCCTGATTGAATGGTACTAAATTTATTCTTACAAGGAGTGAAACAGGCTTTTGTGATACAGCCTTCAGCTAAATAGCCATGAACTATGAAATTGTCTTGCCCTATTTAAATGGTCACTGCTGCTGGCCTTACTGGGTCTATATGGAATTATGTTACTTTTATCTGTGAATCGCCTATAGTAATAAGCACGTTTGTTTCCTTTCCCCTGCCGTAATCAGCCTGGCATACCCACACTGCAGGTGAACATAGCCGGTCCCCTCCCCCCAACACTAACCTTGGCAGACACAGGGTCGCCTCTGTGGATCCACCTGCTGCTGCACGCTAAGCTAACAAGAGGGCTGACCAGGCACCCAGCGCAGTGTCGCTAACTGCTGCTCGTCCAGCACTGACACTCACAGTGTAATGTTAGCTTGCCAGTGGAGCTGGCCAGTCATGTGGGCAGGGAATCCCTGAAGCTTTGTCCTAAATCTACCCTGGGAGATTCCGCTTCCTCTCCTCAGTTGTGCTTCTTTCTCATCCACTTATGAAAACACTGTGACTCTAATGCTGCCGTGTTTCTTTTTCACTCTGACGTTCTTGTTTATAATCCGTTTGTGATCATGTTCATTGAAACAGAGCAACTATTTTGGTAAGGGTGCTATAATAATGAAACGATAAAGCTTAAGTCACTGTTACCTTGAGTTCATCCTGACTCTGGAAGCTGTCCAGCAAATGCTGGAAGTGAGCATCAGACATCTGACACAGGAGAGAAAGCAGGCAGGACACATACTCTCCCTGCCGTCAAGGAAACAAAGCAAGCCAATCAAATCATACAGCTTTACAGAACAACCAACAGCAATTTTGCTGCAGGAAACTAAATTTACTGGCAAAAGCAGTTTAAGCCAGTAAGTTATAAACCAGAAGCTCATAGTTGACTGTTATCCTGACAGTTTGCTAGCTTGGAAATAAACAGGTGTTATATTGATACTGCAGTAACCATGCAATTTTATGTCTGCTTATTGAAATGATTTTTTTTTTCATGAAACGGCATAATAATTGATATACTTGTTTGTCTGCACCTTGCAATCAAAATTAAGTGTAGTATTTTAGTTCCTACAAATGACTTTGGCTAGAATTAGAAGCAACAACGGCTTGCAAAATGATTTAAAATTTAGCCTTTCGTATTTACTTTGAAATCTTGAAATATTACTCAAGACTAGGCCAGGAGATACACGACCCTCTGATCTGCCAGCTAGAATGGCTAAATCCCTCAGAAATACTAATTCACAAAGAATACTCGACCATCAAAGAACTACAACGCACTTTGTTCTGATGTGCAACAAAATTAGTATAACAATGGGCAGACCCTTGTATATTCACTAGCACGAGATTAAAGGTGGGCGAGGAAAAATGGAGATCTCCGACTGAATGGAGAGGTCTTGGGGAACAGAGGGGAGTGTTCCGTACAGCAGAGGAACACATCTCTAATGGATGAAAAGGATCATGCTACCAGTGACTCACAGTAATCTCAGCCGTGCACTGCGGGCAGCGCTGCCCCCGGCAGGCCTCCGGGGACTGCGACTTGCTCATGATGGCCTGCAGTGTCTGCAGAAGCACGTCCAGCAAGCTCTCCACCATCATCTCCACCTCCTCCTGCACCGAGGTTTCCTGTAAAGCAGGACAAGGCGTGGTGTTGGGGGGGAAAGGGAGAATCAGAAGGAGGGAGGGAGCGAAGGAGGGAGAGAGCAAAAGAGAGCAGAAGGCAAAGAGCAGAGAAGTGGAACTGATAGAAAAAAATATGAATAAAACGTTGTGAATAAGAACTGGCATTTCTAGTGCCAGTATCTCCGATGCACTGACATATGCTGCCATGTTACATGCCTATCTGCGTGCCATTTACCAGGGAGCTGGCCTTGATTAAGGAGAATATGCTACTGAGGATGCCAGAGCAAATAAGCAGCTCTCTCTGCTGGCGGAGGTGAAGATGAATGTGGTGGAGGACCACAGGTAGCAGGACCCTCCGGGACTCTGGGAGGCAGGAAGGGACGGAGGGAGGGAGAGAAAAAGAGAGACAATGAAACAAAAGGAGAGGCATGCAGACAAAGAAGGGAAGACAAAAGAGGAGACCTCATTTCAAGAGAAAGTGTCATATTATCATGCATCGGCTGAGATATCAGCAGCATAAGGAAGACAGCTTAAGACCTTTATTAAGCTGCCAGCTGTACCTGCAAAGGAGAAGAGCCTGCTGTCTACGGTGCCAGCGATTGACTGAAGCTTGACCACGTCCATGGACTGCCCCATGTGCACTGTGCTGGGCATGCTGCTCAAAGTGCCCCTCACAAGTTCAGCTGCCTCCTGCACCGTGAACACGGGCAGCAGCTCGTCGAACACGGCCGGCAAGGAGCTCAGCAGCGCCACCTGTGGCAGGGAAGCGAACAGCGGGAAACGTTACAGCATTTTCCGCAGCACAGGTTTCAAGACGCAGTCTGGAACTCTAAGTGACTTTTTGGATGCACAGACTGTGAGGAGACATCGGTTTGTAGAAGAGGACTGGAGAATAGCCAGATGAAAGAAAGAACAGACGTGTTGGCTTGGGTAGTTTCATTTAGAGCACGGCACGAGGAGGTCCTGTTTCTAAGTGATGGAGCTGAATTATAGGGAGCAGTCAAGCCCTGGGGCTGCTCACAGCCAATGGAGATACTAAGCTGTCCAGGAGGCAGCTGGGGGCCCGGGGATACAACAGTGGGGCAGATGGAGAAATTGGCCAAAAATGGGGGTTTAACAGGGGTTTAAAGGATTGTCAAAAAGAAGAAACCAA
>JAABNY020000108.1:9939124-9957179 GCA_015164015.2 Brevimyrus niger
AGAAAATACTCAGTCGCTGTAGTAGCCTCATTGGACTAATTCTCCACTGCATGCCCTGTAAGCCTTGCTTTTGATAGGATAAAAAAGAGAGAGAAAACCAAGGAAATTATTAGCAATGGAAAAATACAATCTCTCTATACTGTTTGCCTTGAGCTGTATATTGCCTACTTTCATTGTATATCTTGGGCTTCACCTTCAGTGAGTAGGTTCTCTGTGACACATAACCAGCTTCCCCAGCTTCTGACACTGAATCACTTGCCAAACAAACACCAACAATTGCATCTTGTACTCATCACTCATGTTTTGTCATCATGTCAGACTTGAGGAGAAACTTCTCTGATTTATTGCTTCTTATATTAAAGTAAAAGTGGGGAAAGACATTTAACACAGCTTAAATCGATCATTTACTGACAAATAACTACATACTATGCACACCTTCTTAGTCTAGGCCCAGTATGGTACATGTGTTGCCCATGCCTATAAATTACATATGCAATACTACCTTGACCCTATGCATTAATTCAATGACTCTCTTAAAAAGCAACATGAATCAAATGGTTGCGCTAAAATTAATATACAGTGGATGAGCACTGACAGCTTCAATGTATTAATGAATGCTTCTCACGATCCAGTCCTCGCCTTCTACATCCTTTTGTAATAGCCCCCATTAGACCATAAACTGTTAAGAAACTGTGCTAGTCAAGGAGCTCTGCCGTTGTTCAGAGAAACAGTGTGCAGCATCACTGATCTTTCTTATGAGCCAAGTTATATCATCATTCAACTTGATGAGTTCGGTTCTCACATTCCAAAGAGCAGAGGAACTTTATCCAAATGCTCCTGGCAAACTAACAGTGCTAATCACTGTTACAATGACTAAATATTGGACTGGTAATTCAGTCCCAAAGCTAAGCTAAGACCTTTCATAGATTTGGAGCAGTCATGTTGGTTAAAGAGGCTAAAGCACCCAGTCCTGTTTAAAAGCAATTCCCAATTTTCAGGGAATATATTGGATCTTGTACGCCTGATAATCATGTGAAAGAAGGAGTGCTTGAACAGTTGCTCAAAAGCCCCAGACAGGTGTCTGTCAAGCACTATTCCTTGAAAAATGCTTTAATTTTGTGTATGAAGAAGGCGCCAATGGTCAATGGTGACCATAGACCCTTCTAGTCACATAACCGACACCTTCAGAGTTGTGTAAGAATCCCACTGGCAGGCACCTTCAGAATAGCGGCGATGTTCCACAGTCCCTAGAGACCCCTTCTTGATACTGAGCTGCTGAGAGGGAATTTGTTTTTCAGTTCCAGTAATTCCTCTGTGGCTTTCAACCATGGAAAGGAATTAGGAATACAGCATTCAGTCCATCCCTCTAATTTCTGAAAGATGATTCCCAATTTACAAGAAGGAAGCCTCTACCGTCTCTACACAGCAGGATACACATAGAATGGAGAAATAACATACATGGAAATGTGAAGAAAAAAAAAACCAACTAAACGTGTCGATTCAATAAGCTCAAGGTCACCCGACAGAGAAAGGGCAGCAATCCAGAAATCACAGCACTCTGAGACGTTTGCTGCCAGGATCTGCTAGAAGCAGAGATGCCAGGAGGAAAAGTGATCTTTGCTGCCCTCAGACTCCTACATGGACAAAATTAATGGAAAAATATGCTGGACTTTCTATGAACTAAGGTGTATTTTGCTAGTATAAGCAAATCATGTGATATTGTGCTGTAAGTCCTGAAGCTACTAGGGACTGGCAGGGTGTTGGTAACATTCCTAATGGGAATAACTCAGCCAATTTCCCAACCAGTGGAATCAGTGCGGAAGAAAAGCACTAAGGCAAATTCATAATAAATTACCTCAACTTAAACATAGAACTGCTGGAAACCTGCTTTAATTATTCAAGAATATTAATACTGGTAATGTAATTACCCAAGCTGTAAAAAAAAAGGAAAAAGACCAAAAGAGAGGAGGTGAAGTGAGCTATGACCTGCACACTGACTGGTAAAGAAACGCTCAAGATCAGCCCATGGAAGAACCCAGGCGTGGAGGATGCAAAGTTCTCCAAGAAAACATCAAAAGCATTACATTCCTACAAAAAATAATAAGGAACTCCTCAGTAATACAGGCGCTTCTCTATGTACGAACTTTCAACTTGTGAACTTTCAGACATACGAACAAAGAGGACTGTAAGTCCAAATTGTATTCATTGGGCTCCAGTTTCCTGTCCGCAACATCAATTTTTTTCCAGTGCACCAGTTCTGCCTGATACGACTTCTGGCCGCTACTCTCATCATGCAGCAGCGCAGTGTGTGTACTTTCAGTATCCTAGTTCTTTGTACTTGCATATACCATTCAAATGATGTTGAATAACAACTTGCGAACATTTCAACTTACGAATGGCTGTTCAGAACGTAACTCAAGTTGTACTGTAAGTGGGGGGGCATCTGTATTTATAAGAATCATAGTGGGCCAGGGACACTAAACCCTAGATGTTGATTTAGAAAGCTGAAAGAGAAATACATCAGTGCTGCTCGGGAGGGTGTCAGTGTCACTGCTAGTCCGCTGCAGGTCGGGGTGAATCTCCCAGAAGCACATTGTTATAATGATGTTATAGATGGATAGATTCACTCATTTCACCACTTTTACCCAAAAATAAGAACATTTGAGGGGCACGCTAAAAATATAACAGATTTTTAGCCAATATCCTCTGAAGAGCATACACTCTTCCAAATAAGAAGACTGTGTTGGCTTTAGATCAGTAATTGTATGCTGGCCATTTTAAATTAGGAAAACTACATGGAGATTAAAATGCTACACTTACAGTATAGACGTGCCACTCTCAACTGTGCAAACTTGTAAGCTAAATAGGCATTTGGCATACTCCATGTTTTTACTGTACTCCAAGCATGCCCTTACTATGCCTAAACATATCCGAAAGTACCTTTTCTCTCTGTTCAAACATGTTCTTTACTAAAAGGACAATTCTTCATATACTTCAAACAGACACGGATACAAATGCACTAGCAGAACCATAAACATGTTGTTCATTCGTTTTTACAAATAAGGTATAACTTTAATTTCTGGAGAGGAGTGGCACCATCAAATGAAATAAAAGTAAAATGGCATTCAAGCAAGTAGCACATGCAGAAACGTGAAAAGTTCATCCAATAGACTGGAAAAACAAGTAAATGGATTTCACCATCAGTGTGATTGTAATTTTTCGCCTTGTTAGTTTATTATTTTTTCTTTTACTGTTATTATGGCACTTCTTATTATTGATGTCTATGCATCCACCTATCTGATTGTCGATCGCTTATCTAGTACAGCAGCAGTTTCCGGCCTGGGCTCTGTGACTCCCTGTGGGTCGCAGGTATCAACAGCCAGTTCATGCATCATAAGAAAAAAAAAATAAGGGGGAACCCCTGCTGAAGCAAGAAGTAATAGCGCCCCCAGCTTTAGTCAGTCACTTAGTGGTAGAGGGTCCCTAGCTGGTCTGCATCCAGTGACCTTACCGATAGGTCCCCCTTACTAGATTTTGTCCAAGTGGGGTATCCCTCTCAGTAGATTTTGGGGGAGATCAAACCTGTAATTTTATACCTGGCTATGTGCCTGGTCCCTGGAGGTAAGGGGGACACTGCTGCAGCCGCCACACTACGAGACCCAGATGACGTGAGGGATGAGTACCTGAGTGCAGCCATGCAGTGGGTGATACCTCAGCACCACACTAGTCAAAATGGAACAGTGTGAGTTTCTTCTGGTGGCTGGAGTGCCAACAGGATCCTTCACTTAGTTACAAACGTTTCCCAAAAATGTTTGTAACTAATATGGATGATTTACAACTGTCATTACTTCCTGTTACCTAACCTGGTCCTTCAATGGGACATGCTTAGGTTACCCGGCCTGGTCCTTCAACGCGACATGCTTAGGTTACCCGGCCTGGTCCTTCAACGCGACATGCTTAGGTTACCCGGCCTGGTCCTTCAACGCGACATGCTTAGGTTACCCGGCCTGGTCCTTCAATGCGACATGCTTAGGTTACCCGGCCTGGTCCTTCAATGCGACATGCTTAGGTTACCTCCTATTGTCTAAAAAACCTGGCAATAATAGTAATTAATATACACTACAGAGCTTCAGACTAATACAATCCTAATTTGTATGGACAGGTTTTTGTATTGGTGAAAGATTGACAGTGACTTATGAGTTGATAGTTATTGTTCGCCAATTCACAGACAACTAAAAATGTGAATGTTAAATGTGCAAATGTGAAGGGGTTTGGAATTTTGTATTTGGATTTTCTGTATTTGGAAATTTTAAAAAATCTGAATATGAACTAGAACTGGGCATTATGATCAAAACTTTTTCAAAGTTTCACGGTGTACAACGGCATTTTTTTTAAATTATGACTGGGCGTTTACCACATTTTACAGGACAAATTTTTGTTTTACGTTTTTGCATTGTTTCTACATTAACTATATTATTTTATTATTAGCCATTGCGCCTATCCGGCACCTTAATGATGACATACAGCTAACGTGTTTGTTGGCTGCTTATAGATAAACGGCTAATGTTAAGGTGTATGCTGGCCAAGTTAACATTTTTGATAAGTGTTTAACAGTTCAGTGTTGCTGGAACGCGAGCTTTATTGACCTTGCAAAATTTCTCATAAAGACCAGGATGCCAGTGTTTAAGATGCTTTGCCAGGTTTGACGTGCTACTTGACTTTGCCGCCACAACTTTGCAGCGCTGTTTGCATAGAGGCTTATCGACATCCTTAGCCTGCCTACGCTCATCTGCAAAATACTTCCAAATGGCTCTTTTGCGGTTTTTTTTTTTTTTTTTTTTTTTTTTTTAAATAAAGGAGCTTGCGTGCCTTCAGCTGCAGCATATGCCGTTTTCGGACAACTCGGTATGTGTGTGTTAACCAGCGCGAATGTGTTCAATGGCTATTGAGAGGAGGGGAGGGGCTGCGCAAGTGTGTGAGAATGGGGCAAAAACCGCACTGTTGGCATCAATAATGGTGAAAATGAGTATCTAATCAGATGCTAACGATTAGTATCTGAGAATCGATTTTTTGACAACCCCAGTGTCTCATTATTTTCAACTCCAGCATCAGCTGTATCTTCCATTTATGATCTTTCACGGTCCATTGTTAGCAATGCAGCAGTGAAAAAGGTCCCCCCTCAAACAGTTTCCAGCTGCGCTACTTTCCAAACATTGTGTAGGCTATTTAAACCACTATTGCGGTATAAGAAAAATTCATATCATAGGAATAATAAGAAACGATTTTCGGTAAGAACTGGTACAGCGCCCAACACTAATATGAATGTTAATAACCTAACTCTCATCGTTACTTGTGTCTATCTTGGGGTCTCACTTTGGCTCTCCCTCTTCACCAGCCTCCTCTTTCTTCCCATTTTGTTTTTCTAAATAATCAGCTATAGGCCTCTTCCTTTTCTAAAGCAGATTCACATCAGCTCAAGGGATGCTTTCTTGTTTTATCATCATTGTGCATACACATACATACTCCCAGGAGCAGGTAGGAAGAGACTAAATCAGCAAAAAAAAAAAAAAGACTGAGTGAACCAGGAAAGAAGCAAAAAAAAATCACAGTTCGCTAACGCGGTACCTATACAGGAGCAAAACATCCCAATAATTATCTTACACTCGGACAGATGTGACAACGTGAAATTTTAACTGGCACGTTCTCAGTAAATGGTCATATTTACATGCATTTTGGTCACGGACTGGAGCCCTGTACTACATATCAAAATACTACAGAAATTTCAGATGAGAGCAACAAGACTCAAATTCCAGTCTTTTACACCAAAAAGCTTGCTAGTATGAGTCCTAATATTGCCATACTGCCCCTTCTTCACCAAATCTACCAGACACGCTTACACTGGTCTTACATCAGGCCTGCAGTGACTGTATCTGCAAGGGCCGCATACAGGAAACCAATGGCAGGGTCACTGGGCTTCAATCCCACTCCTGACAACCATGCAACATGCTCACTGGTTTCACTAGAACTCCAAGTTTAACACTAAAGGCAGTAATCCAAAAAGCAGTACTAATACCCTAAGGCTCCTTCACAGCCTCCTAGGATGGTTACAATGTAATGCATTTATAGATGACACAAGGAAATAGACACACAACACACAACACTTGTTATATAATATGAACAAGGACACACGGCTGTTGTACAAATGACATGTGATGTGAGCACACAAGATAAAAGTCAACCCGTGTTATTGTGTTTTCCATCTCTTTGTATTGCTTTGTGCTTTTCAAAATAACATCATTGTAATGATGGAAAGACTGGACCCACATGCCGATCATGGTGACTTAAATGACACACAATCATAGTCCAGTGTCCAGGAAGGGAAGCAGGAGAGAAAAACAGGCAGGCAAGCAAGCTTCAAAATGAAATTCAAAATTAGAGTTGGCAAAGCAGAAACAGGCCAGAAAACAAGCAGAAAAGCAAACCAGTGAGGGAAAATCGCATGGTACCTCACGGGGGTTCAGTGGGAGGAAGTGGGTGTATATATGTGTGTTGCTTAATTAGAAATAATCTCAGTATTCAGGTGAGTTGGAGCTGAGTTTGGCAGAACATAAGTTCTGGGCTGGACATAAACACATATTTTATATATGATTCTGATGCAGACACTTATTCCAAGACTGTGCCTATATATATCTGAGAATATTATTGAACATGTATTGTGTTAAGTGTTTTTGTATTGATTTAAAACATCAGTATACAAAGAGTTTTTGTAAACTCCCCCCTCTAGTATATAAGTGCCATTGTTAATCTGTAAAAGTACCAATTTCCCCAAGCCAGTTAAGCTAATATTTATTTAGACATCAACTTAATACCGTAAATCAAAACTGGCATCCAAACATTTTCATATTGCTTGTTTTTCATTTTATCTGAGGATACTTTCAGGCTATTGCTTTAATGTTCGTAATCAATAAAGCAAGTAAAATTGCAATTTTAAGTATCCTTAGACGTTATACTTGCCAGGAATTTTCCTGAAATTTGTAGCATCATATGGTGATATGAATCTATTCATTGTAAATAAAAATAAAAAATATTTAGCTTCTGCCATTGTGAAATCATGTATCTAGCTAAGTCCTTGCACTGATATTGTCATGTATAAATTTATATTTTTAGATTATTAAATGCATTATATCTATATATCTTTTAAATCCTATATATTCTATTCATGTTACAGATTCTGTTATATCTGTGTAAGAACAGCCACCATGTGATATTTACTTTGGACATGGACTTAGTTCTAAATTTATATATATTTATCTACCCTTTTATATACACACACAGGTTCATAATTATATCTGGGTAGGGACTCTCCATTTATTTCTATGAGGAAAACTCTAATCCTAACATGACGACCTTAACCCATACATAACCCTAACCTTAACCATAAGTAACCAAGCAAAATACAAGTCTATTGGTATGTTTAGTTTTTTGAGAGCATGCATAGATCTCTGTGGAGACCTGAAAAATGGTCCCCACAACATAAAAATGAAATGACAAATGGTCCTCACAATGTAATACACACATAATCCACACACACACACACACACACACACACACACACACACACACAATGCATTATGAAGAGCACAAACCATGGAAACGGCTTTTTACCTATCATGTTCCACTCTTGCTTTTTGCCCTGTGGCTGTCATAGGCTATTTCTGTAATACTTAATCACCTTGCATTCATCCCTCCGTCCAGGTTCCTAATTATAGTGGAATCCAGCCTGTGCCTGACTGGCTCAGCCTTGTTCCTTGGTCAGTATATTGTAGTGCTGGAAAATAACCTCTGTTGATGGGGGCAGTGCTTCAGGTGGGCTTGCAGAATTGATAGTTCACTTCACACTGGTAGAATTTTCCCATTTAGGTCCATTGTGCAATAATCTCAGTCTGGAGCTGCAAAATTGCCCGTTTAATTTATACATGCTCACACTTACATCTGGGTACTCTAAATGTATCTGCACCTACATTTATCGTACATTTCTTGCTAAAGGACAGATTAATCATTTCTTACACAGTTTCTTGTCATGAAACAAATTAACCAATACAATTTTCACGACTACCCAAACTAGCATGATAAAATTTACTGTCACTGTGGTGTCACATCATAATGAAGTTGTTAATGAATAAATGACATTTGATTACCATTTGATGATTTAGTGACAAATAATCACTGGAAAGTTCTGATGATCTAGAGAAACATCAGGAAACAGACAGCAAAATCTGTATGAAAACCACAAATGAAAGACCTGATAAACGCTACGAAACGCCATCCTGGGTGATATTATAATACAGATGCTCCTCTACTTACGAACGAGCTACATTCTGAACGGCCGTTTGTAACTTGAAATGTTCATAAATTGTTATTCAACATCATTTTTAGGACATACGCAAGTACAAAGAACTAGGATGCTGGGAGTTTGCACACTACGCTGCTGCACGGCGGGAGTAGCGGCCAGAAGTCGTACTATAGGCGGAACTGGCACGTTTTTATGTCTGAAAGTTCGTAAGTTGAAAGTTCGTAAGAAGAGGAGCGTCTAGGGAATCTCGGTATAATCATTGATCTTTAGGTCATGTTTTCGTTGCATTCAATGTTTCTTGCATCCGTATAAAGTTTAGTTGTCAGAATTAGGCACGTTTCTGCATTTCGCCAATGTCAATATGCGAAACGAGAAGCCATTCCAGTTCTGATTATGAAAAAAACGCCAACTCCCATGAGAGAAGCAGGCACAATTAAATGAATATAATGATGTAAGTAAATTTTAACTAGATGACTCCTGAGTCCTGCTTCTAAACGGTTTCATTATCCGTCAAGTCCCCGGCCACCCTGCATACAGTCTGTGCAGCTGTAAGAAAAATCTCTATCAAATATGTGGATTCTACCACACAAGAAAACCAGAAGAACCTCAGACAAGAGAAAATACATCCAAAGCGCACACTGGTTGAGTAACTTTTACTGCATGTGAGATAGAAAAGACATTGCCCGTGAAGCCTGAGAGATTTTTCTAAAGGGACACCACACCTCTGAGATAAAAGGCAGTCTGTCACAGCTTTCCCAAGGGACCATGCTGATTAAAGAATTTTATTGGCAGCATTCTAACTTTAGATGCAGTTTGAACAAAGATGAAACATCAACCTTGATCTGTAAATGTCACATAAAAAATGAGGTGAGCTTTTTAAGGTTCTCATTAACTCCATTTAAGTCATCAGGAGAAGACAGTGACTAAAAGCACTGAGAAGCAAACCAGCAACATAACCTTTCTGTGAGTAACCCAAACATAATGCCTTCTCAGCCATTGCTCCTTCATCCCTGTTTTGCCCTCACAAGAACAGTATAGTCAGGAAAAAAATCTCATAGCTTCATAGGCAAGTTATGTCAGTAATAACACCACAGTCACATTTCACATGTAGAAGTCTGTCACTTATTTTAAACAGAGTAACAAAAAAAAGCAACGTTTGCTGTTAACACTGGGGTTCAGTGCTGAAATCGGGTCCCAGCTCACCAGACTGTCTTGGCATGTCTCAGTGCCTTACATAGCCTTGAACCCGTCTGGGATAGGCTCAAGGTCAACATAACCCTAGATCAATTGAAACCCTAGATGGTAATTAAAAATAAAAACATTGTTGTTATCAGGACGACTATAAAAATAGTTATTAATTAGACATATTCTTATCACTGGACTTATCAGTTTTTTATAACACTATTTGTTACTAGAAAATAACATTTATCGACTTAGCTGCCATTTTTATCCAAAGGCAGGTAACACATCTAGTAATTTTACACACAATTTTGCAGCTATAATTCAAGTTGCCTGGTTTTATCAGGGTTACAACAGGGTAACAGCTTTTTTGGGCATTTCCCTGAACATTGTGAAGCCTGCCCCTGACATGACATAACAACACTGCATTAAATCTCTGTGTCAAGGCCCTAGCACAGGTCAAAAAGCACATGGTAGGATGGACTAGATGTCAGGCCAGGATGCTTCATACTCAGCTCTGGTATAATCTTATCAAAAAGCAGTATTCCATTACTGTGAACAACACAGCATAGTGTAATGTTACACCTACAGGATGCAGAAGGTAGCAAGCAACCCTCTGTAGGTCAGTCATAAGTGAGAAGTAAAAGAGACAGCTGAGAGTGAAGCTGGTACCATAGCCGGCAGTGACGTCACAATGCTTTACACATTCCTCTGGATAGGTCTTATTCAACCTCTGCCATGGTCCTCATAAACCCCAAAGGAGAAAAAAGCGTAACCTAAACCCTCCATCCCACAACCTCTTCATGCGAGAGTAAATGGCGACTTAATGGCCCTTAATGGCCCTTAATGGAGCAGACTGCTCAGGCAAATCAATGGCCTCACCCTCATGTCTTCCTCCCACAAGTGATCTATGACAAGGAATGGGCAGAATTCCGCAGCACCTCCCCCTTCCAGACCGCTTTCCATACGCATCACGTTTCCCAACTTTATAGGTGCTTGTAATTCCCAGCTCCGTTGACCATCTCTAAGATGCTCACTTCATAATCAAAGGATCTTGCCAGTGCTCACATTTGTCAAAGGCAGCCACAAACCCCTCTCATTTAAAATACACTTAACAATCTTTATTATCTTTTAACCACACAGGAATGATTTCCTCAGAACATTCAGACCATAGCTTGTGGCTATCACACTTGGTACCTGTGACATCAAGGGTAAGGAGGCTCAAAATGTACATGCAAAACACAGGCAAGCATTTAATTCTGTGTTCTTCTGAATCAAAATGCATTCTTTGTAACAGGGAACCGGAACAGCCAGGAATATTAGACATATTTGGTAAATTAACATTATCCAAGCATTATATTAAATATTCCTAATATTTTACATGTAATGAGAGATGCTGTCTGCAGTATCTATGAGTTTCCTTATGCTGGCATGGCCAGACATCTTGGCTATACACAGCATTATTACTGAGAAACACAGTAGAAATAATTTATCAAATCGGGCCCTGTTTTTTAAATCATATACGGTTTTCCTTAAGTCTTCCCCTGACTCCATTATTAGTGAAGAAAGGTATAGCAAAAGTAAATTACATTATTAAAAATAAAATGGAATTTACACATATGATACGGTAATAATACGAAATAATAAATAATTATTTATCAGCATCTGAGTAAAAAAGATATAGTGTCCAGTCTTGCACCTGACGCACCTGTTGGAGTCGTGCGCGGTTTTAGTGCCCCCTTTCGGTTACCGCCATAAATTGCTTTTTTTGTGTTCTTGTATAGACAAACTGTTTACTGTATTTAAACCTTATCTTGCCGATGTTGAAAATAATATTACGCGGTTATTCGACACAAAGCATGTTAGTTTTGCTATCAAAAATAACGCGACTTTAATATCACAGTAAATGAAGTAAGATACTGGAAAGACAAGTGGTACTGTGCGTGCGGGGGTGCTGGGGGATAAGTAAACGAATGAATATACGTTTGTGCGCAAATTCATCAAAAAACAGTATCATGATAAAATAAGGTTTGATATTTCCCTGATAATTCCCACCGTATATTATCACTTCCTTCGATTTCCATTACCTTTTAACTCTGCATTTTACATATTCACTTTCGCCTATAAATTAATATTTGTAAATGCATATACAACAAAAAAAAAATGTGCGGCAAGATGGATTAATATTCGAATAAAATGTACTTACCAACTCCAAATTTCTCTTCCTCCGTCGGCATCCACATGATTTTTGTGAAATTCCGAACAATCGACGGCTGATTTATTCGTTTTCATGAACGGATGCAAGCGCACGTTGCATAAATCTCGTAGAGCCCAGTACATTCAGAGCTGCATATCATAGCAGCTAAATAATATTAAGACAATTGAGGGGGGAAAAAGAAAAGCCTTAGATATAAAACATAGCATTTACCGGACGATTATCATAAAACGTCCATTTCTTTGCCTTAGTGCCGCCTCACAATGTACACGGCGTTCAGTGGGGTTTCCCGTCATCTGTGGCTCAGCACTCGTACGGAGGAATCGAGCGCGATTAACGCAGCAGCATTCCCGACCAGAAGCAGACCGATTTATTTATATATATATATATACACATACATTTCTCACCGTGGTCATTACTCCCCTTTCATGACAAACTGTTACGTCAATTTCCACTTGGATAGATCGGTGCCCGTGTTTTAAGGCGCTGCCGTGAAAACCCGCCGTCTCCGCTCCGTTATTCGGAGATTCATTTTCCCTGGTGATCTATCATCGGAAGACTATGGGAGTGTGTCTAGAACTAATTGTGAATTATCCAGATGCGCCATTTTTACACACCCGTCATCACGTGACCACAGTTGTCAATACTGTAGTGTCAATTGGCGGACAGGAATTTCTGATATTGCAGCTGAAATGTCTGTTGGAGGGCTTTCTATCTTTGTGGGGCAGCATTACTGGTGGAGTAGGAAAGGATACATTGGCTGGGTAGCACACAGTCTAAATAGTCATGTAAATATTTCAGAATTTAAATAAATGACTGTTAAATGGATTCAGGACCATATATCTAATTCCAAAGCGCCATAGATTTCCAGCTACCATTACAAAAGTTCAAGGAGTCCACAGTTCAAGTCTAGACATGTTGTATAGTGCATTGGCAGTACAAAAGCTTGGACTGTGGCCCTCCAGGAAAAGACTTGAAAAGTGAAGCACTGCAGCTGAAAACAAATTAACAAGGCTGATGGGGGTCAGTGGTGTTGATGCTAAAACTGTTACATCATTTTGACATCTCTGGGTTACATAGCTTTTCTAACTCAGGGACATGTACAGCAGAGGGACATCCACTGCAACAAGAAATACTAGCTGATTGGGGAACAGTACTACATCATAACAGTTGACATCTCCGATGTGGAAACAAGGGTCATCAATTATGGTAATTTACTTAAAAATTGTTCCCAGCCAGGCTGTGAGGGTGAGGTTTCAAAATAATTTCCTCCATAGCAGACCAGCTAATTAGAATTGCCTTATCTGCTCTATACCCCAGTGTCAGATACAAGAGCCATACCTGCAGTGCAGTGGACCACCCTCTTGATCGCCACAGAAGACGAAGAGGCAGACTCTACTTTTAATGGTCGTTCCATCTCATGTACATTGTTTTGTGCACACTAACAGTGACTGCCATTTGTGAGGCTGAGAAGAATGAATAAAATGCGAAAGCCATCTGCATTACACAAGCCTTGCTGACTTAGCCTTGCCCCAAGTCAGTCTTTTCTATTGTCGAAGCTGCCTTCTGCCACAGAGGTTTGGAATTCCCACTCAGCTTAAACTGCTCACAGAGATTTTGAGTTTGCTTTCAAAATGCATATCACTTGTTTCTGAATGATGCAGGACTGTCTGCATTCAGAAGAAAAGCAAAACCACAAAACATAATTTTTCCATACATCATTACCTGATATTTGCATCAGAACTCCGTAACCTCTACAGGTATACCCCATAATCAGTAGATATCCTAGCAGTGGTCAATGGACCAAGACTATGACTTATAAACATCTTTTAATGAAACTAGGGAATCTTAAAAGAATTCTTAAAATAAATGGCAACCATATACTTCAAAATGCGATGCAATTTGAAGTATATAGTGACATACAAATGAGACTCAAACACACAAATGACAAAAAGAAATACTGTCAATGAGTGTAACATCCGGCAATGCTAATATGAGTGCCACCCAATGGCCTTTGGTTATAATGCATCTCCCATATAGCATGTCTCATACTGACGGGCATCTGGCATCGTGTGAACGTGTCTGCTGTGCGGAGAAATACTTATTTTTTAAAAAAAACAAGCATGCAAAATATTTTCAGTTCCATTTATAGCAAAAATACTTTTCATACATTTTGTACAAGTATTGATGTGAAGGTTTTTACACAGGAGGTGATAATTGCTGCAATTAAGGACATATTTCACAGAAAAACACATGAAAACAAAAATGAATGTTGGGGGGGGGGGGCCTCAATAAATGACAAGATCAGTACCAGCGCAGACGATCTTGCCCATATTCCGAGTGGCACTTTATACCAGCAATACTGTCATTTTCAACTGTTTCTGGTGAGTCCTTCCAAAGTACAAGAGAACATAGTAACTGCAGAACATAGAACATAGCAAATGCAGGTACAATTTAAAATATCAGCGGACAGTGCAACCTGGTTGTAAATGTTCCAGGACCGGAAAACTGATTTGTGGAATTAGGAAAGGACTTGCTCTCGTTCCTACCCATGACAAGTTGGACATGAAGTGTAATACAAAAGCTAAAAAGCTTTTATCCCTGATCATTCCTCAGGTTTTCAAGTGTAATGAAAGGGCATATATGAGGGACTAAACACATAATACTTTTCTTTTGGAAGAAAAAAAAATATATTACCCAGCATAAATAACTGGAAGGGTTATGTGACGTATTTTAGAGGTAAAACTGAAAGTAGGACACATGCATAATGTCAAAGCCGGGTCTTAATTTTTCTGCATTTGGTACAAAAAAAACAAAAGATTAAAAAAAAAAATAATAAAAAAAAATCAACCTATAGAAAGAGTGACATAATGCTTTAAGGCTTCTCAGTTAAGGGCTGTAATCCAGGTGGTAGTGTGCTCTTGTATTTCCCTAACTGTACTTTATTAGCATGGCTGCACGACTGCTAGCACTCCCCTGTAACCCATTACCCGGAAGTCAGTCTGCACATTTATTAACGCGATTTGGATGAGGCACCATCAGCTGCTGCATGCTAGCCAACACGTTCCTTCCAGGAGCTGAAATCAGCCTGATTAAACTGAGGGCCGCGAGTTACGGCTGCAGACGGCCACCCGGCTAAGGTGCGGGGGCACATCATGTCCTGGCAAGTGGGCGAGGAAGGGCGGAGCTTGAGGGTAAGGGGTAAGGGAGGATCGGTCGACGGGCAAGGCGGTAAGCAGACTGAAAGCCAGGCAGCTAACTCCTCACCCAGGACGACCCAGACACAAGCTGATACGTGGGTAAGGGGACCCCCTTTGTCAGGCCAACTGGCGTCATAATCACCTCCTACACACCAGTAAGGGCTGCTTCATATTTGGAAATATGTCAAAATAGCATCTAATAGTTTCAAAATAAATTAAAAAAGAGAAATCATTACTGGCATTTTGTGGTATACAGAATGAACTGACACACTCACACTTATAAAGCTACATTGCCATATAAAACTATGCATTTAAGAAATTCTTACAAATATTTCAGTCACTCTTCGGTTACCGTACCTCTGTATGTGTCTGCTGCAGAGTTGCACTGGGGCTCAGGCCCCGTTTGATGCGTTGTCTTAAACTCACACCACCCCCAGTGACCAGAGACCACCTCACTATCAACATTCAGGCCCGACCAACCCAAACTCCACTCCTTCTCCTCACCATGTTGCTCTCGTTTTTCCTCTAACTGTACTTCATTAGCATAGCCGCTACATTTGCGAGCATCTCCCCAGAACCCATTACCCGGGAGACGGGCCTCAGTGCTTGGCTTTCGCTTGTCCAGTCTGCCTTCACTCATTCAGAGACAGAATGATGTCATCCTCCAGGTCCGAATTGTCAGAACTGTCTGCTGCAAGGAGAACATTACAGAAAAACATCACATCTTGCAAAAAAAAAAGAACAGAGAGGCTATTTAAATATAAAATCCAACAATTTTTTCTTTTGAAGTTGGACAGTCACTTCTCCCTATCCTTTAAATGCAAAGACGGACATTCTCCCATTATGATCCCAAAATACAACTAGTTGACCTAGATCCTTCCCACCATTGCTTCTAATGCTAACAACACAAATGAGAACTGTATGAATATGGTGACAGCAAGAGACCAAGAAATGGCTCCAGTACTCACAGTTCTCCAGAATGAGCTCAACATCTTCATTGTCGTCGGAATCTTCATCGTCGTCATCGTCATCGTCTTCCTCGCCTTCTTCCTCTAGCAGGCGTGCCACCTCCTCATCATCGGAAGGTGAGAAGTCGTGCTCTCCGTCCTCCTCCTCTTCCTCTTCCTCCTCTTCGCCTCCGTTTTCATTCTCTAGCTCTGCGAGCAAGGGATCTGTGTCGACATCATCCAGGTCGTCATCAGAGTCGTCGTCGTCGTCGTCGTCGTCATCCTCCCGGTCTTCATCCTCCTGTGTGCAAATGAATACACAATTAACTGCTATTGAAAATGACTCCATCCATAAACGTTTATCTAGGACTGTGCTCCAGTGACTGTCAAATCAATTTCAACTTATTTTTATATAGTGCCTTTCACAGCAGTCGCCACAAGGTGCTTTAAATGGATGTATTGCGATATATTCCAGCTTCAAAAGCAGATCTTTTACAATAAAGGTTTGCATGTCTGAATGGATAGTTTTGGGGGGTGCCTGATCTGGTGACTTGCCTGGTCTTCTTCGTCTTCCTCTTCCTCTGCTAATCGCTGCCGGCCCACCTCATAGAGCCGGCAGACTGTGTCCATGTTGATTGAATCTTGGTTCTACAGGGAGAACAGCATGGAATCAATCAGATCCCATCTCACTGTCCCCCGCGGATCAAATATTCCAACATTGCACAGCACAAGCGGCCGTCATTCCTTTTTACAGTCCAGCCCACCCTTCCAACCGAACCAGCGGCACACATTCGACGTTCAAGTAGACTCACCTCGATAACAGCTAGATAGCAGTCCTTAGTGTCCGTGCAAAGGTCAAAAATATTCCTTTTTACATCAATTGTTGCTAGAGAGTAACACAATAAACATACAAGTTCATGTTATCTTGGTTAATAAATTGTAGCGAGACAAGAGGAAACATTATCTACTGAGACCAAAACTACAAATAAATTTTCAAGTTACTTGTTTAACCAAAGAAAAGCAACTTCTCACTGTAAACCTCAGAAGGCAGTGACTCAAGCTGCAACTGCATTGTTTGGTCTGTTTTACTGTCTGCAGTATGAATAACTCAAAGACTACGGATCCTACCAATGGGCTTGTAGTCAGTTGCATCAAATGTCCTGAAGGAGGAGCCAAAGGGGCTTTTTAGCTGCTGCTCCATCATGTCCTCCTCATCGTCAGCCTGTAGCATCGCTGAACATAATATAAAAAAAAAAGGTCCAACAACTGAAGGCTAAAGGACAAACCAAACAAACCAAGTCTACGGTGGAATGCAGAGGCCCTAAATACACATTAAGGGACAGGTTTTGTTCAGGCAGAGAAAGACATTTCCTGTCATACAAAAAAGCGTGGAAGGTGTGAAGTACTGACCTCCATAGATGACTGTACCATTGTTGTTGAAGACTATCCGGCACTGGTCCAGGGCAGGGACCGTGTGGAGAAGATGAAAAGTCCGCAAGTCCCACTGAGACACTTATTAAGTGCAATTGCATTCAACACATGAAAACCACGTCACTCATACAGATGATTCTTCATGTAACTGGCAGGAGAATCAGCATCAAGATCAATGTTCACTACGATTGCTAGTTCACACAATCATAAACCTAAAACAATTGCAGTTTTAGGAAATAGCTGTACCAGAATAAGACCGTCACAAATCACAAAAAAACATATCAAGCACATCAAGGCAGGCAAGGATACAATCTCTGTGTTGATGATGACCTCAAGTCCATTGGGATGGAAGACACCACTGATGTTCATGTTGAACTTATCAAACTTGTGAATGGCTTGAGCAGAGCGCACATCCCACAGCACGCCGTCGTTCAGCACCAGGTCATCCGTGGGGTTAAATGTGGCGCAGTTCCTCTTGTAATTGTTGGCCAAGTCAGGGTTGTTGAGAGTCAGGATCTTCTGGCCAGTCTGGATGTCATATATCTGGAGAGAGATGACAGTGAGAGACAGTACAAATATGCAGAGGAAAAATGAAGGTGACCTGAGAAGTGAAAAACAAACTCACATGTGCGATGTATTCCTTTGTGCCAATGACTCGGTCCTGAGAAAGTTTGCTAAACTCCACATAATGATCGTCTAAAAAGGAATGCCTGAAAAATAAAGGTTTTTT
>JAABNY020000108.1:9964081-10020449 GCA_015164015.2 Brevimyrus niger
AAAATAAACTGACAAAAGGGTGGTCTGCCATGGTTTCAGTGTAAATTTTGTAGTTAATGTAATTTTCACACTCTAGCATAGCTGAACTATAAAAGAGCCTAAAAAAAATTTCAGTTGGAATTCATTTTTGATCAAATTTGCAGTTGCTGTGTTTTGCCTTTGTATGGCAGTATAGTTACTTATTAAAAATCTTTGCTCATATTCTGTCATTTGGGTATCAAAATACAGCATGTATTAACACAATCAGAGAAATAAAACCACATTATGACATTTAAATTAACAGTAACACATTTACTTTGACATTTATTTATTTATTTTTTTTTAACAAGCTAACGATCTCCCAGACTAAAACGTTGAAATTCTGGGAGGCCTCTTTCCATTCAGTCTGGGAGAGATGACAACCTTATTTGTAGTGTTATGTTTTAAACCCATAATGGCCAAAAATGCAACATATCACACTTTACACAGCATGTGAGAGAACACCATTCTTCACTTTATGCCACAATTGGCAAATACGGTAGGCTACCAGCATGCGAAAACAATTAACTGGCTAAAATTCACAAGAAACATATCACTGATGCTTGCTCTGCAAGTTGTGATTTGACAAAAATTAAAGAGACATGAATTTCATGGAATTTCATAAGGATGAAATATATTTATGCCATACATTTTTAGTGTATGTTTGTGTTATTTATCGAGTGGCAAGGAACTATAACACAGTACAATACTGTACATATAATATAGCATATCGCAGTGTCATTGTGGCATATAGTTCTTGGCAGTTTATCACAAACTTTGATGAGTCTATGTCTGTCATTGTGGGACAATGACTTTTTTTTTTCTCCCCGTCACGTTTTCTGTGCATGCAACATTAGCCTCTAGTAGCTAGCCAGAAGCAGACGGATTACCCCAAGGCGATCAAAGTGAAGAATTTTTAAATTATTTTTTCTGTATGTTGTTATATTTAACAAGACCCAAAATGAACACTGTAAGCGATCTACTTGATTACTATGAGCAAATTATTTAAACAGTATTTGTATGGGAAAGGTTCTGTCCAAAGCTTTTTGATCCATATAAGTAATGCATCACTATAACCCTGATCACTATAAGGTGTTTTCACTGTAGCGTACTTCAGTTTCATTTGAAAGTTTGTAAGCTATGGACTTTTTTTTTTTATTTAAAGACAGGTAAAAAAAGAAAAAAAGGTCAATGTGTTGTTATCTGGTAAATTTAAACATACTGGAAAATGATACAAGTAAATGACATTTACTATTTACATCTGTTGCAGCTGCTCTTGTTTGGTAAAGTAAAATATGTCAGATAAAGTTGGGTGCACAGTAACTAATTTTCAGTTAATTGTTATTTGTTCCTCTTTCCAGTCACATTATTTTGAGACTTGTGTGAATGAAGACCCTGTAACCTTTGTGGGAAATTGTACAGTTTAGCAATCTTTTATTATGAGAAAAGTCGATTTGTTTTTTGTAAATGCAGTCAATTACAGTTCTTAGAAAGAAAATCTGACTCAGCAAAAATTGGTATCAACAGGTCAAACTAGGGGGGGGACAGAAATCGGACAAGAAAATGGTGCATCTGTAAAATGTACCATTTTCAATACATCACAATTCAATAAACAAACCTATAATCTACGACACTATAAACTTAACAGTGACACAAAACCAGATGCACAATACTGCTAAAAGATTAGAGACAGATATTCACGTCCATAAGAACGCAAGCAAAGCTTACCTTGTAGTAAGGCTGTGGGTGAACAGGGGTACCCCCCTCAGTACGGTGCAGGGACTGCTTCACCTGCTCCACCTTTATGGCCAGGTGAGCCTCGAAGTACCTTCGGAGCGCCATGCATGTGTGTTTGGCCGTCTGCCGACTGGAAAAAATCTCATCGTCACTCAGCAGGGCCCCCTGGTCCTCAGGATTCAGGATCTCCAGCGTACTGATCTGTAAGCGAGGGTAGGTACACATGCTGTCTAAAGGCACAACAACTCAAAGACATGAGTTGGGATGGGGGGCCAGGCTGCAGACACCTACCAGGTTGACCAACCGGCGGAGTCCATCCTGGCGATCAAAGAGCTCGAGAACGGCACGGAAGGCAAAGGAGATAGAGAAGAACATGGTCGCATGACAGCAGCCAGACGCATGGGAGCACTCCAAGAGCCAGAGCGTGTAGTTCACAACCTCGGCCAGGATGGAGGGCGGGAGCATGCACACCTAGTGAACAAAACATTACACGTTACACTCATCCATCTCCAAAACACAATCAATTTATCTCACAATACATGGACCTTGATCATTTTCCCGAACTTGATACAGGCAAATTGTGTTACATAAAGATGAATGCCATCAACATTTTAGCCAGTGACGCTGCTTCTGTGCCAAAGCCATGGCTCAGGGCTGATTCAGGCTTCACGTGAAAGCCTGAGCACTACAGCGCGTGCAAGGCAGTGTCGCACCATCCGTGGCCCTAAACGTTCATACTTCTGGTGCCAAACTTCCATGCAAAGCTGCTTTTAAAATTTACGTTTATGAAGTATGGTATGTTTGTTACAAAAAATAAATTAAGAATTTTACTAAAACTAACCATGCACTATGTAGTCAGTTACACCGGACAGGGTTATAATCATTAAAACATTTCCATAAACTAAAATAAAATGACATGGAAATAAAAACTACTATAAATACTGGTTTCAAAATCAACAGATATTATAAAAACAAAACATCAAATATTTCCTTTTACTATTTTAAAATTACTTATCTATAGTATATATAATATCTAATATCTATATCTAATTCTTTTATCTCTGGGCCTCTTGGGCAATAAATTTGAACAGAGAAATATCAATAGCACCAGATCATGACATTTTGTAGTAGCCAGCAAAGTCCGGAAACTTCTCGTCTAGCCATAGAAATAAAGTTATTGTAGCCATCTAGAAGTTTTTATAATCCTATAGCAAGGAACCATATAAATGCTGGTATTCCTGGACTTTCTCAGTCAGCCATCCTTCAAATCTACCAGCCATTTTCTTTTATTGTTCTGATCATAGAGGGTATAAAACGTATTTATTTACAATCTTTGGTTTGACTTCCTGTTACTTTTCCCCTGGCTGATGAACAATCAAAGTCCGTTCATATCACTAGAGCCTCCACAAAACTAGGTTGGCAGAATATTGCCCGCAAAAGGAAAGAAGATCCGTCTATACTCCTGTGCCAAATGCAGTTTTAGTTAACATAGCTTGATAGATAAAAAGAACTTTCTTTTTGTGTGGTTTTATTTATTCAGGATTCCAATGTCTAAATATTCTTAAGAATTAAAAATTCATTGCTCTTTGAAAGGGTGTATATGCATTATTATGCTGTTATAATATCATTACATTGGTGGCATAAAATGATCTTAAAAATCTGGGACAATACATCGTCCAACAGAAGTAATCGTGAGAGGACTAATCAGGACTCCTGCATTTCAACTATAACATCCACAGATGTGGCTCAATCAAGACACCGATGTAACAGTGAGGCGGGCGGAAGGCAGGAGCTTCACCCGTTCCATGGCGTCCTGGTTGTAAGCCAAGTAGTAAAGGCACAGCGAGACGCCGGTGGCGGCCATGGAGGGCCGAGGGATCTCCAGCAGTTTTTGCACTCCTCCGTGGGCAACAAACTCTGCCGCAAACTTCTTGTGCAGAAGCAAGGAAGCCAGGTACTGTAGAGAAGCAAAGAAATGCTCAGTTTTACCTCTTCATGTGACCTCAACTTGACGGATGCTGTCCATCCACTAGGTTGCAGCATGTCACCACACTGTTACCTTGAGAGCTTCAAAAGTCAGCTGGACATCATTGGTTTGTTTGAGGTCAATATAATGCATGAGCAGCTCCCGCGCCCCCAACTGCATGAACACAGCCAACAGCTGAAAAAAAGAGAGACACAGCACAGCCTCTGATATCAGTCTGGCCCAAAGCATTTAGACATCCAAGATTACAGCGCACAGTAAGTCAAGCTTGAGAGAGTTTTGCTTTGGACACACTTAAGGACTCAGAGGGTAGGTCCTAAAAAAACCCAAGATCACCAATGTGCATTTCAATGTTCACCCACGACCCATTACTGGAATCTGCAGCACAAAGGAACGCACGCAGTTCTTTGGTTAAAAAGTAAATGTTCTGCATTTTTTTTTTAAATCCTTTGCTCAATATCAATAACGATAACATCTGACTCACCAGGCAAATTTAAAGTGCATGGACATTAGAAGGAGCAAATTGAGGACAGTCTCCAAAAAAAAAAAGAGTAGTTAAATTGAAGGAGGATCTTCTCTCACCTCCTGGTACTCTCCAAGAGGTGTGAGGTACTGCAGGATGAGCCGCTGCTCGATGGCAGGGGTAAGAGGGTACAGGTGGTAATTGGTGCCAATGACCCAAGGGCTCATCTCCGACCAGCTACTGTTGGATAGTTCACTCAAGTTCCTTTCTGGCTCCGGAAGTGAGAAGTTCAGCTTCTGTTTGGCCTTGCGCCCGTTCTCCTTTTTCCTCACCTGACCTTCATCCTCCCTCTTTGCGGCTATTTCGCCCACATCTGACTCAGGTTTCGCCAAAACCTTTACGGCGGAGTTGGCGCGGCTGCTGGTCTTGTGCGAGGAGTTGAGGCGGAAGGACAGATCGGGTTGCTTCTCTCCTTCGTACGCGTCAGACTGCCCCCCCCACTCGCCCCCATTGTTTGTCACAGGCAGGGCAGCATCCTCGAAGTCCCCATCCACAGCCTCTTCGTCCAGCGGGAGAAGCGGCTCACCCAGAATCTTCCGGGAACTTGGCCGCTTGAAATCCTGCCGGCACTCTGCTTCCTTCTCCTGCAGCTCCCGCAGGCGCTGTAACATCAGGGGTACCTGGCCAGAGACCGCGGCCATCAGCACCAAACTCCATAGGAAACACATTCATGCTGGGCTATTTATACATGCATCTAGACCACTGAGCGGTGCGTAAAATGTTACCTGCAGTTATACAAAATGGTCCTACAATGACATTAAACAACTGGCCTCAAATGTACCCTAAAAACCTTAATTAACAGTGACATTATTTAAACAATAAACAGAAACATACTGCCTTTACTAACTGATTCAGCTGTTACACTATTACATAGTACTAGGTAATAAAACACTGACAAGGACAGAGTTCTCCTCCCTGTAGTTGGCAGCAATGTCCTGGTTCTCCATGGCCCCGGCCAGCAGCCCTGTTGCATACATGCGCAGTGTCTGGTCTCCCTCCTGGGCCCACTTGAAGAGCCTCTCCACAATGCCCTCCTGTGGGAGAGCAGATCCATCATCATCAGCAGTCAGGCCTGAGCAAATGTCCTCTTGGCAAAACCACGGTAGGTGGGGGGTCTACCTTCTCCTGAAATACCACAGCAGTTTCCAGGCCGGGCATGATGTTCTGAAGAAGGCGACAGGCTGCCGTATTGAGAGGGACCTCCCTGCTCGTCATCACATAGGTGTTCACCAGCTGCCAAGACGACATGCAAGAAGCATCATTCCCAACTCTGTTGAGAATCCACTCAGAAGAAATCCAAGGTGTTATGCAAGGCTCCAGATTTGAGGAACCCAACTTAATTTATATACCGCATTCATGAAATCATCATTCTTGAACAGGATTTTGAGTAGGTGCCCAAGCATACATTCTGGATCTGCTCTTCCTGCAGGGTAAACATAAGGACATACATTCAGAGGAAGTTAAACATTAAATTGACAACACCTTAAAAGAAACCCACTCATGTTAATTCTGACACACTCAATTTATATTTGCATATCATATCACAATGTATACTGAGACAAACTACGGGGGAAAATACTAGTACTTTCCTTTGTTTTACTATTACTTAACAAACACTATAATATTATGACAAACGATCATAACAACAAAAACACACAAAAAAAAAACAACTAGTCATGACTTTTAATAAACAGTCAAACAACTAACATTTGATCTTGTCACAACAATGTTGTGACAGTAGTTTTAACACTTGATTTTACGATCAAGTGAGGACATCTCAGTGAACACTCCCAGCCTTCTGGTACAATGCCATCACATCTTAAAATGACCACAGTACACTAACCCCTTAACCATACTGAGGCAGTGAAGTACAGCTGGCACTTTGCTACTCCACTAATACCTCCTGCAACAGAAATCTGACATTAAGTAAGCACAGCCCAGTTTAGCCGAATGAGTTTACTAGATATCAAAATAAACAATCGTCATCCTATTGGGTTAAATGCGAGAGTGAACGTTCATAGCTACACGTCTGCCGGGACCTGCATCTGAACCATATTGGCCAATAAAGTGTGACAGACCTGGATGCCGGTCATCAAAAGGGTCGGGATCAGCTTTGTGGTATTCCTCTGTTTCCCGTTCAATCAGCTCAGAGATTCTGTTAATTAAAAAAGCCAATACCAATGTTGCCAATATAGCCAATATTCTTATAGTTCATAAACATGCTAAACAGAGAAAACATGGCAAATATGCAAACTGATGCGTATTTTCACTTTCATGTGAATTTTAATTACATAAATGTACATTTTAACAATACACATAAATGACATGGTGGAGAGCAGGTGAAACTCAGTCCACTGCATATACTTTATAAAGCTATATTAATACACACACTTATAAAATGAATTGTACAAAAAAGGCACTAAAGCTTCAGTAAAGCTGTGTCCACTAACTTGGTGAGGATGGAGACCAGGTCCTGGGTGCTACCCTGCTGATCCTGTTCCCATTTCTCCAGCAGAGAAGACAGCTCTGCTTTGGAGTCCACATTGGGAGACCCCAGAGCCATGACTTCGCCTGGTACAGCGGGGCAGAAGAACAGGAAAATCCGTCAGGAACGAAGGGAGATGGCTTCTGAGGCAGGTGGACAATCAACCAAAACAGTGCACAACTTATAAAAACCAGTTAAACGTTATGATTCAGGCTCAACAGTAACTTCCTCCGCAGCTGTGATTGCCTGTCTCATGGGCACCAGCAAAAGCCACAGAATAAACAGCCACCAAACAGCAGTCAAAAATATTCCTCTCATGGGGTTTAATTCAACAGTCGACAGGTGATTTACTTGCCGCGACACACGTAATACTGAACTCCATCCCACGCAGCACCGTTAATGTTCACAGAAAATGACATTTTCCCTTTTACTTAACACACACATGTCGCATAACTTGATACACATTCAGTCCGCACCTCTTGCTCAAAATTTTCCGTCTTATTGTATGATACAGTTAATGCTATCTAGTTAGCTAAGCAGAAGCTTATGGTCCACGTAACGTTGATTTACAATGCAAATAAAGGAGTGACGTACGTACACGTGCAAAAACTGTATACCATAATAAAACTGTGGCGGGTTATGTGTGCAGCTAAAGCGCTTATTACTCGTGTAAATTGTCACTGACAGAAGTTCATTCACGTTTCCTCGTTGGGGTCGAAAATATAAACGAAGCTCGATTGCGATCGAACAGTTTAGCAAGAAATGAAGCTCGCCAGCAATTCGCTGGATGTTCATTCTGGAGAACAGCTGTCCTGCTACAGCTGGACTATGCACCCAAATAGCCGATGTGCCTGATGCGGCAAGGCTGCTAATCCTAGGCAAAATGATGCACATTACAGAGGCTCCCAACAACTAGCTAGCTCGTGTTAGTGGCTACTAAGCGGGCCACTAACAGCTAAGCAGAGAAGTTAATCCTGTGTATACCTATAGTACAGCTGTTAGCCAAAGGATACTTAATTCAACTGGGATTAAAAACTCTAAAAATTCCAATTTTGTGCACCGTCAATACGTTGCCCACCTAGACGTATGCTAACTGGTTTAAGGAGGTCCTGACCTGTAGTTTAAGGTTGAAAAAGCTAGCTAGTTAAGTAGCTAACTTTAGCATAGCTAGTCTGCAAGTCTCAGAGAGTAAGTTAGACAGCCATGCTCAGTTCCATATGCATATGCTTACCTGGCTGGTCCACTAACCTCCCCCCTTTTCCTTAGCAGCAAAATCCGGAAGTAAGAAAAATCCAATGAACCCGTGCTACGCTATTTGTCAGTAGTATTACGCTACTGTGTGTTAGCTTTGACACCTTTATGATACCATCCGTTCAGAATTTCCCGTGCGCGACAGGGTTTATTATGGCGACCACGTTCTCAACGTCATTACTTAGGCGACCACCGTCGATTCTTGCTGACGCACTGGAAGTTTTACATATTTTAACTAACTTACCCCATTGCCACTGATCCATTGAAGCTTCTCTAACGAGTACCCAGAGATATTTTCGACAACTCGCGCTACTAAGGGTAGCATTTAAAATCACAAGAAAGCTTCTATGTTGAAATCAATCGCGAAAACGTGGACTCGGATCAGTAATTCCGAACTGGGATGTCATCTTTTTAAAAGGAGTATAAAATGCAACCTCGCCACTCTGACCAAGACAAATGGTTAGACGATTGATTATTTTATTATAAAATTAAAACCAACACAATAAGACACTTTAATACTGTAAAAAATATGTTTTGTACAGATTACTCAACAGGAATTCAACACTATTCATAATGCGTTGAGTGCTAAATGAAATGGAGATCTGTAAACCGCTAACTGAAGACCTAAAAGTCAGCTATTACAATTTGCCGTGCGCCTTTCGGTTTCTATTCAGGACAATGCATGTACCGATAGTAAATACTGGTAGACTACTGGCGGTTATTTTTATGACTATCAACACAACAAAGTACCTGATCATTTAGTAGTCAAGGTTATTGCTAAGGAAATCAAGGGTTTTTCCTTATGATTAGAAAACAAACAAAATGTAAAATAATACTGTCCAGCCATGAAGTCATGAAATTATGTGACCAAAACTGCCTATACATAACAACGGATTAAATATGAGGTTTCTTTGAAGAAAACATGTTACATTATTACAAAATTTCTGTATATCGAAACCAAATAAAATATTGCCTGATTTGAATTACAAAATAAAAATATTTTCTAGGTAAATACATACACTTTTACGTATTTCTCATACCTCAGTACAAGATCTTTTATCTGCATGTCCTGATTTGATACCATTTAATACCAGGGTGCGATGGACTGGCTTATGCTTGGAAAGACTCTAGGTTCAGTGCGACATTATACTGGATAAACTGTACGGATGGACAGATGGATAGAATACAATCCAGGATCGAAAGCAGTATTGTTACATATTATGCACAATCACAATACTGTTTTTGTTCGTGTCGCCTAACTTTTCCTTAATATGTACTCAAATGTAAGAAATGCACGTAAGTTCCGTATTTCATAAAAAAAACACGTATGAAGACACGCACATATACACCTCCTACATTACAGCTGTATTACATATTTTCTCAATTTAATGGAAGCAATTACATAACAAGGCTCTTCAATCCCGCCTTAGAGCTGGCGTATATAAGATAGAAACTGGCACGTATACCATTTCCACAAAATCAGCACAATGCCGCACTGACCGTACCATAACATTACTTAGCTAGTGCTTCTGCACATGGTGTACATATTATTTATATTACGCTACTCGCATATATATCTTCATATATCTTCCATCTCCAAACAAAACCGGTGACGTTTGATCCCATATTCAGAAAGCCTGTCTGACCCATAGGGTCGGACCATAACGTACACGATCACGTGACCAATCATTTCCGCAGATCCTAGAAGATAAATATATAATTAAACAATATTTAAACATATATATTCGTGCATAAGATCTATTGGTAACATTAACTAATTGACAATAGTATATATAGCGTTTATCACGATAAACAACATATGTTTATTTAAAGGAAAAAAACGAACTTTTAATATTTTGACTTCCGAGTTTGAGCTTACTTTTCCCGTCATCCTTTGCTGCTGCCCTCTCTTCCTTTTTACTGTCTGCGGAGAAGGCAGGCTAAAATTCGGTAAGTGAATATAATCTTTAATCATCCTCTGATTTTAATATATGCGGATGGAAATACTTTTGTATTTTTGTACATAGAAGCTTATTGATAAGCGGATGTCTGCAAATTGTGTCAGTATTTGTAAAATTTAGAGTTAAATGATGGATACAAAAATGAGGTCCTCGATTTCAGTTTGTATATTACACGATTCCGGTTTTCCACAACGATTTTATAGAATGCGTCAATTCTATAAATCATTCTGTCTTGGTTTTAATGTTTATTTTAAAAGCCTAGAGATATTTATTAGTTGTTCTTCTAGTGGTTTGCATATCAGTCGGCAACTGTCCGTATGTCAAGCAGGCAAAGGTCTTACAGGCTACGCTTGAAAAACTTAAGGTAACGCGTGTATCACGCTAAGCCACTATCGCTGTTTTTGCTTTAATTTTGAACACGACGTGCTTATAGTGAATGAATTCAGTGATCAGGACAACTTGATTATGTAAACCAAGGGTTATTATATCATAGTTGACTAAAACGCCTAATGTACAATCGTATGTACCATTGCTAATTCATTGTAATATTTCGTGATTATTTATAGTTAAATATCCAGTTTTAGTACACCTAACTCTTTCCTTGCTGTATTTAAGTATTAAGTGATTAATATGCAGTTGCGAGTCATAAGAGTTGTGGTATCAGGTGTAATGTCTATTGTATTTAAGTTACCAATTCCTTTGCTTAAATCATCGCACCTCTTGTTTCAAGATTTTCAATGTATACACAGCACTGTGGAGCTAACATCTCTGGAGCACCTGAGGAACACTTGAAAATGTCTGTTGGTGCCAATGTACAAATGTTTCTGCTGCTTACTAATTTTGCCCGCCCCCCCCAGACACCATGGCAGCCCTCAGACCTCTGAGAAAACCCAAAATTGTGAAGAAACGGACAAAGAAGTTCATCCGCCATCAGTCAGACCGCTATGTCAAGATTGCAGTACGTTTTCCCTTCACCAGGATCACTCTAGTGTGATCCAGTCTATGTCTACATTTGCTACTAAAATGTCTTGTCGGAGTTTTCAGTTTGCATTTGTGCTCATGGTATCCTTTCAGAAAAACTGGCGTAAGCCCCGAGGTATTGACAACAGAGTCCGTCGGCGGTTCAAGGGCCAGATGCTGATGCCCAACATCGGTTATGGCAGCAACAAGAAGACCAAGCACATGCTGCCTTCTGGCTTCAGAAAGTTTCTGGTGCACAATGTCAAGGAGCTGGAGGTCCTGATGATGAGTAACAGGTAACGCTGAACAAATGTGCCATCTGAATTCGGCTGAACTTTAATTTGGTCATTCAGACACATTAGACATCCATATAATGAATATTTACCTTGAAAGGTCACTATGGCTTACAGATTAGGATAGATGTACTTTATTAATTCTTATTGGGAAATTTCTTTTTCTCGTCTTGCTGTTCACAAGACTTACACATGGTTGTTGGTCACAGTATAGTCTTGGCCATAGCTGAGAGTAATTAATTGGGGGTTAAGGGCCTTGCTCCCAAGTCTATGGACATGTCACTTCTACTGATGCTCAAACTGGCAGCTTGTCCATCACAGGAATAGGGGCTTAGCCCTCTGAGCTGCCCATACTGGCTCCTATGGTCTTTTTCCATCAGGTCTAGAAAACTGTAGGTTTTACTTAAACTGTTGCAGCATCCTGATAGATAACTTGCATAAGGATCAGAACGACCTTTTATTCTGTGTACCAAGAAAAAATGTTTTTTCATACCATGAACCTGCATGGAATGATAGGGTCCATTTCTCATTTTGCTGTCTTATTCTTCAATTTAGTTAAAGAAGGGTGTGAATTATTGAACATCTGCCTTTTTGTCAGCTCAGCATGCTAAGAAGTTTTGCTGTGGGGGTGTCAAAGATTATTGAAAATAGCTCTGAAAAGCTGTAAATAAGGAGATTTATACATTTTAACTGTTTTAATATGCAACCGAACACAGTCATTTAAAGTAAGGTCTTGCATTTATTGCATTGTGTGAATTTCACTTTATTTTCATGATCAGTATGTCCACTTCTGGAACTTGGAGAAAACTTTATAATAAATTTATTGTCTCTGATTACAGATTTGCCCTTTGCAATTGTATGTTTTTTTTTAATAACTTTTGCTTTTTTGTTATAGGACTCATTGTGCTGAAATTGCCCACAACGTTTCTTCAAAGAACAGGAAGCTGATTGTGGAGCGTGCAGCACAGCTTGCCGTCAAGGTCACAAATCCCAATGCCCGGTTGCGCAGCGAGGAGAATGAATGATCTGCGCCTGTATTTGCATTGAAAATAAATTTACATTCAAAATGCTGGCTTTGCGCTTGCACTTTTTGGTGCGTTGGTAGAACACATCAGTGCATTCTTGTATTGTCATAATTGTAGACATACTCCTATTAACTTAGCAGGTTCACCACCCATTTCGATAAAAAAAATGAAAAAACGAATACCTGCATACATACTCTAAGACAAGTTTTGGCCCACACTCTGAATTTTTAAAACGATACACTACTTTTTCTTTTTTTATTAAAAGAAAATATAAATGCAAGTGACTGGTTTTAAAGTGTATTATAACAGTTTCCAGTGAATTGTAAGTATTTTAATGAATATGAGTGCCTAAGTAGAAGTTTCATCAAGTTAACCACCCCCCACCCCCCCTTTGTCAGTGCAGCACAGATTCATTTCTGGCAATTTTTGGAAATGACTTGTATCCAAACCCTTCCAGCACCTTTTCCAGCATGCAAATGGTTCTGTCTCATTTGTAGACACTTACTTTGATCTTGTTGGACCAACTCATCCTATGGATGGACTTTTGTCTGTTTTTGAGACCTACTTCCAGTCCAGAGCACCCCAGTATTTGTGCCGTTTAGCCTAAATTAGTCTCCTTTTCTCGTTAACACCACAAAGTAAAGGTTTACTGACAGCAACTCGACCATGTAGTCCAACTGCTTTTGGTATTTGCTTGAGCAGACGGTACATTAAACTTCACAAACTAATCTGGGACAAGGCACACAAGTGGCTATCGTTTAGTTTATTGAGACACAATCTAGTAAGGCCAAGAGCAAATCAAGTTCTGGCATTAGTAAATAATTTTAACAAAAAGTGAATGTTGACGCACTAAAGACAGACCTGATATGTCGTCTTCCAAGCCAGTAGTTTCAGCCTTTGTGGCTATATGTGTTACTACAAGCTATAAAATCCCGAAAACTGGTCAGTTACAATTGTTTCAAGCAATTCTAGTATTTTCTTCTAATAAAAGCTTGATGAAGCAGTGTGTCATGTATTTTCTATAACTGAGTGGGCCTACACTTCTGGCCTGTAGTGTATCCTTGATATGTTTTTGGTGAGCTACATCAAGCAGACTACGGCTAACATCTGGTGTTAGGTACATACTGATTTGAGAAACAGAAGCTAGTCATAAACTCTTATCTTACAATTTCTTGCAAATGCTTGTTGTAGAATGTCCTTTGCTTAAAAAAAAATAATCATCTATTCATAATCATTTCTCTAGTAGGGGGTCACTGGTTCAGGAAGGACATTGCATGTGGAGCCCCAAATAGCAATACCAATAATGCTCACTTGAGTGAGTGATTCTTATAGCTATGTCTTTGGACAGTGAGTAAAAATGGGGAGGGCATTCAAACTCCACACATACACCAGAGGACTGTACCCCACATGCCAGAAGTAACTACTTTCATGCCAGTACTAATTGTTGCTTCCAAAGTACACTGTGTCCTATCATACTTGGGTGCTGATAATATATTAAATGTAAAGGAGACTCGCCACAGTGAGTAAATTGGTTGGAAAAGAAGTATTTGGCTAAATAGACAGCAAAACATAATTTACAGACGTTCCTCTACTTACAAACTTTCAGACATATGAGTGAAGAGGACGGTAAGTCCAAATTGTGTTCATTGGGCTCCCGTTTCATGTCCGCAACATTATCTTTCTGCGTGCCAGTTCTGCCTAGTACGACTTCTGGCCGCTACTCCCGCCGCACAGCGTACAAACTCCCAGCATCCTAGTTCTTTGTACTTGTGTATACCCTTAAACTTATGTTGAATAACGACTTAAGAACATTTCAAGTTACAATTCTTTAATTGTTCATTCAGAACATAACTTGTTCATAAGTAAAGGAATGTCTGTACATAAAAAACTAAGGCATATACTTTGTGTTCCCCTTGATTCTCAGTGTCTTTACACTGAACAATTGGCTTGGTATAGACTTGGTATCTGGTAACTGATGTTAAAGGGTTCTATAGTGCCTGGAGAAAGGATGAATCCTCCTTCCTAACAAAATTTGCCAAGAAAAGACAGTTTTTTAATTGAAACCAGCAAATACTTAAGAGCTAATGACTGGGTCATTAATACAGCTCAGCAACATTATGCATCAATAAAGTGAAGTCAGCTGAGTACCTGAGTTTACTGAATGGCCAGGTTATCCCGTTAGGTGATTTTTTTTCTTTCCCGATGACATGGGCATATTCCAGGACGATCACACCAAGATGCATCTGGCCTGACTTGTCAAGGAGTGGTTTAGGGAACATGAGGAATCATTTTCACACATGAACTGGCCCCCACAGAGTCTTGACTTTAACCCCCTTGAAAGTCTTTGGGGTGTGCTGAAGAAGGCTTTATGGAGTGGCTCAACAACTATCATCAATACAAGACCTCAACGAGGAATGAATACAAATCTGGATGAAAAAAAAAATGGTGAGAACTTGAGATGTTGCATAAGCATGTGGAAACAATGCATTGACGAATGTGCACCATTATCAGAGCTAAAGGCGGTTTTTTGGCCAGGCAGTGTAGTTTAGCTGTAATGTGTCTCGCAGTGAATCAGTATGCCAAAAATGATTGTGGTGTTAAAATGCAAGGAAGGTTTAGCACTAAACTGTAATTAAAACTTTCCTTAATACATAGCTTTAACAGATTGTAAGTTCATGGTCTGACAGAACTTGGTAAATGCTAAACACCCATCCATCTTCCAAACCCTTATCCACTACACGGTCTCCTGGAGTCTATCCCAGGCAGCAGAATACCCTGGACAGGTTGCATATAGAAAGACTAGGGATAACTTTTAAGACACTAATTCACCTAACTGGAAGTTTTTGTACTGCAAGAGGAAACCTACACAACAAAATGAAAACTCCAACCTGCAGGAGGTATGGGGTAATAATGCTGGCCATTGACATTCATCTATCATTCTGTCATATATTAAACTGTTTTGCACTAGTGTAATAACTCCTATAGAAATACATTGTAACTGAAAATGATAATCCCCAATACATTGAATTAGATATGAGTTCTGGACAGAGTGTCATTTTCTTATACCAGGCAGTTGTGACGTGGTATATCCACTTTTTCATTTATGGGACTGAAATGCACTCTGTATTTAAATTTTAGCACATAAGTCTATTTGATCTCTTCTTCAGCTAAAATATCTTGCCAAATGACAGATTCCTCTCTCAGAACTGTTTATGAGCCCAGCAGTGGTGACATTACATTTAATTACTTATAAAGCCTCTCTGTTCCTTACATCATTTTATTTGGCTGCCGTATTGTACTTTACCAGGGGTCTTCTGTTTTGATCTCTTCTTTTTTCCTCTGTGTTGTGGTTAAGTTCTAGTTACTCAATATGTGTGCACCAATAGAATGAAGTAAGCCATAGATTCAGAACACTTATACTCACAAGGATATAAAACACTTCATCACAGCTCTGCACACTGCCAGTCACATTCAAAGAATTTATTATTTACAGTCTGATTCACAGCTTAAAAAAAAATTGACAATAGAATATTTGCAAAACAAAGTCATAATCATAACTGTTACGCAAGTATGCATTCACATTTACGATATGATTGTGGTAATGGTGTAAATGCATAATTTTATGTGCATTTGTGCTGATATGAAAACAATATCATGCATTTTAATCTTTATATGCTAACTCTACTTCATTTCCGGTATACAGGTTAAAGTGCAAGTTAATTTCTTGTCATAGCAATGCAACTGCACATAAAATAAGTACACATTTGCACTTTTACAACTGATTTATCCACATATCGTTTTTAAAGGTGATTGCGTACTTGTGTACCAGTTATGTCCATCCCTGATGATAATATTTAAAATGAGTATGAATGGTAGCTAAATTCAGTCAAGAATGTCATACACCGATCAGTCATAACATTAAACCATCTGTATAATATTGTGTAGGTCCCCCTCATGCTGCCAAAGCTCTGACCTGCTGAGGCATGGACTCTACAAAACCTTTGAAGGTATCTTCTGGTATCTGGTACCAAGACGTGAGCAGCAGATCCTTTAAGTCCTATAAGTTGCAAGGTGGGGGCCTCCATAGATTGACTTGTTTGTCCATTACATCCCAGAGATGCTTGATCAGATTGAGATCTGAGGAATCTAAAGGCTAAGTCAAGACCTTGAACTCCTTTTCATGTTCCTCAAACCATTCCTGAAATTTTTTTGCAGTGTGGCAGGGAGCATTATCATGTGGAAAGAGGCTACTACCATTGCGGAATACTGCTGCCACGAAGGGGTGTACATGGTTTCTAGCAATGATTAGCTAGGTGGTACATGTCAAAGTAACATCCACATGAATTCCAGGACCCAAGGTTTCCCAGCAGAACATTGTCCAGAGCATTACACTGACTCTGACTCTTGCCTTCTTCCTAAAGTGCATTCTGGTGCCATCTCTTCCCCAAGTAAATGATGCACACAGACCCAACTCTCCACCTGATGTAACAGAGAACATGAGTCATCAGACCAAGCCACCTTCTTCAATTGATACATGGTCCAGTTCTGATGCTCACATGCTCATTGTAGATGCTTTCGTTATTAGACAGGGGTCAGCATGAGCACACTGACCGGTCTGTGGCTACACAGCCACATACGCAGCAAACTGCCATATATTGTGTGATCTGACAGCTTTCTATCATGGCCAGCATTTACTTTTCAGCTATTTGTCTAACAGAAGCCCTCCTGTGGGACAGGACCAGGCGGGCTAGCTTTAGTTTCCCACGCACATCAATAAGCCTTGGTCACCCACTGGTTCACCAGTTGACCTTCTTTGGACCACTTTTGGTAGCTAATGACCACTGCATACCAGGAACACCCCACAAGACCTGTCATTTTGCTGATACCCTGACCCAGTCATCTAGCCGTCACAATTTGGTCCTTGTCAAAGTCACTCAGATCCATACTTTTGTCCATGTTTTCTGCTTCCAACACATCACCATAAAGAACTAACTGTTCACTTGACTAATATATAATGACACCCTTGACAGGTGACATTGTAATGAGATAATCAATGATATTCACTTCACCTGACAGTGGTTTTAATGTTATGGCTGATCACTGTACAAGAATCTTACAAAGAGTTGAGACCTTTATAAAATTTCATGAAGTTTATACCTGCGATGGGTTGGCGCCCCATCCTGGGTTGTTTCTTGCCTCGTACCTGTAGCCTCTGGGAGGGGCTCCGGACCCCCTTGACCCTAAAGAGGGTAAACGGTTTCAGTAAATGGATGAATAGATGGATGGATGGATGGATGAAGTTTATCCTTCACACCAACAAGATGTGAATGTCTTAGAAAAGTATATTATCCCTAATTAACCTACTTTTTGTCACCGTCTCTCCTGGGGTTCTGTACCCTGTACCTTTTTTCAGAAATTAATTGGTCTAATATTCCAAGATACTTTGAAAAGTAATGTAGGTATTCAGCAGAGGATTCATAAATAAGGGTCTCTTTACATTAGCATTGCATATAAGATAATCTGCCAATATGAAGCAACACCTTCATGCTTCTTTCCTTGACTGCTGTTGTTTGGATGCTAAGCTAAAGGCTTAAAATTGTACATATATTTGCATACAGTATGTTGTAGTATTTGTACAATTGGCTGAATAGTGTTGAGAAAAATACCATATTATGCCCAGAATGAGGCAGAGTAACTCCTGTAATTGCATTTTTAAAAAAGGAAAACGGGTTTAACTTTAATATTTTGTCTCACTGCAATGCACTTATTACTGCTTTTTAGCCGCAAAACATTTTAAGGAAATGAGGTGATCACTAGAGGCAGTACTGAGAGACCTACCCGGGGGAGTCTGCAGCAAGCAACACAGTTGAAGAGTGGGGGTTAGCTCCAGGCAGAGGGCTATTAACCTAGAACTGTCATTTCTGGGGATAAGACCCAGTCCGCAACTGGGATGAACACTTTGCTGGCTAGGTGGGTAGAATAGGTTGCCTGTGGGACCTTCTGATTGTTCATTGTGTTTGCTGAGAATTAGAACAATAACTGCCTAGAGCAGCTGTTTTTGTGGGCAGGTTTAGGAAGGATGGAGTTTTGGACATACTGGAAAGGCAGGGCAACAGCTTGGAACTCCATTGATGGGAGGGATCGAGGGACCCAGAAGGAATACATTTTCACATCCCGTCATCAAGGACAGAAGCAGTTAGACAGACTAAGAGGAGGTGTATGCATGACATCAACCTGTACCACATTAACAATCTTTGCTGCAAGATTTTCAGTGAAGGCAAGATGAATCTTATATGATGGTTTTTAGCTTTTTTCAAAAATTAGCTTTCATAGCACGTCAAGTACCTATGAAACAATTTGAAACCGAGCATTAGCTGTTTAAATCATCCCGCATTATTATTTTTTCACAAACCCTACTTTTTGATGCATTTTGAGTCCAAGGTTAATGAAAACCAAAAAATTAAAGAAAGGGGATTGGAACAGACACCACCTTCTTTGGGGGGCAAACGCTATTGTTTTCTAGCTGGCAGAGCTGAATGAGATAGCTTGGAGCTTGTGACTGCCATGCCCACGTCTCATTGGATGCCCTGCTTTTCAGCGGATGCTTTTTTAACGTGAAGAATTTGTGTAGCAGCAAAACCACGTCGAGCAGCAGGCTGCGTCTGAAGAGATCCGCACAAGGATTAAGGGACTTCACCGAGAGCGTCAGATCCAGTCCTCGCACTGGGAGCATGACGAGCATCTTCACTCTCCCCTGCTGAGGACCAAGCCATCGCTGGCGTACTGCACTCAACACAGCAGCACCATCAAGGACCGGAGACATGCTCTGTGCCCTGAGAAGGGAAGTGAAGAAGAGTGTAGGTAAGCCGTATTGGGAAGGGGGCTGTGTGCGGGCAAGCAGTGATAGGAGAAAATTCGAGTGAGCAGTGCTGGAGTAAGGTGGCTGTGGGACGTGAAGGTAACCTTTGTGCAAATGTGGGGAAAACATGGGGCAGCTTTGTGGAAGCAGCATGTCTGTGTGAAATGAGGGGGGGGGGATCCCTCTGTGCTGAATGGTAAGTGGGAGGATTTTAAAGCACAAAAACCCCATATCAGTGCAATTAGTCTTCTAATTGAAACGTGCCGGCTGAATGTAATTTTCTTGATTATTTTAGGGTGCCACCTAACGCAGAATGTCACATTCGTACTGTTCCTGTCATCTCTCAGTGGAACTGGAAGTAGGTGAAAATGGGAATGAAACACTATGCAGCAGAGTCGTAAAGAACAGAACGTGGTGTCAATCCCTCTCTGATAAATAAATAAAGGGAGAAAGGATTTTTTTATTGGCAAAAGTTAAATTAATCTGACTAATGAAATTAAAGCAAATTCTAGATGACAAAATGTGATGCCTCTTAAAATAGAGCTGCAATTCTCCAGACGTTGTTAGCACATTTCTGTGTGCAGCCTATTTTTGGAACGGTGTCATCCGGCAAGGCTTGAATGCGCTACTTTGGGTCTTTTCACCCAGTAAACCATGTAGCAGAAGAATCACTTTGTTGCCTGATGGTTTTTTTTATATCTGAGGGCGATGCACTGCTCTCGTTATTGTACCAGAAAGTGCACTGTAAGGACATGCATGCAACCAAAATAAACATTGTACATCATTGTCTCTCAGGCAGGGATTTTCAAAACCTTAGAACAAAAATGACCAATATATATATGATGTATTTTTAATTGTGAAATTAAAAAAAAAAAATTCTGAGTTAAACAAATCATTGATTGTCTCCAATGGGCCTAGAATCAAAACAAGGACAGGAGCTTCCATCATAGAAAAATCCCACCGGACTACGCCAATGTTCTTTCTCTGAGTTAGAATCAGTTCTTTATATGTGTGTTAAACTGTGAAGGTTTTATAAACTTCATTTTGGTAATTGCCTGAAGACATGAGAACAGATCTGCGAAGATGAAGAGGGCATTCAAAGGATGTCATCAATAGGGTCAAAGGAAGATTTTTCAATATAATAACCTAGGTTTGTTTTTTATGTACAGATAGCATATATTCTTTATTCATTCTTCCTCTTTGACAACCATTAATACAACATTGTGACATTCTCAGGAGAGACAGTGAATAGGGGGTATACCCCCCCACTACAATGACAGGCTACCAAGCTGACCCAGCACTATTTTAAGAATATGGTAATGAAATAACTCCTACCAAATTATTAGGTAACATTCCAGTTATTCCCACTTATGCAGCCTCATAACTAAATCGGTACTATTTTACAATAAGGCTCCCTTATCCGCTTGTAAATGGTAGTAACACATTAATAAAAAGAAAAGTGTTATAACTTGTTTAAAAGTGTCTGTTAATAATTTACAGAGTGTTACAACTTACTTAATAACCAGATTATAAACCATTCATAAACCCTTTATATGGGTAGTTTTATTGTAAAGGTGCACGGCTAAATCAACACAATATTTAACCTATCCATCGATGCCACAATCCATAGATGCTTTAGGTGCTTCTCCTGGTCAGTGGTGTACTGTCAGAATATACAGGCTCTTGGTCCCTTTGGTGTGTCCTGATTGCATCTTGTGTCAAGTTGAAGCCAATCAGGCTCCATTCCACCAGTGTAAATTATGTGACAAAAACATTTTCCCAGCAGACAGAAAAGCCGCTCAAATTTCCTATCAGCAGGATTACAGCCACCTCGCATTTCTGCTGAAGCTAACAAGACTGCAGAGCTTTCAGGCTGAGATGGGCGTTCTGTCAGTGCGGACTGGGATAGAAATATAATCTGGGTATTTACTGATTTTCCAAGTCTTTACATGCCACAAATTGGCAATGAGGGGGAAAAGCACTATACATCTCAATTCAACGCTCATTATAATACCAAGGACTTTAGTGTAGTGGTATGATTCTCACATTTTCCTAAACCTTCTCAGCACACAGTGGACTGGCACATGGTATCTCATCCAGAATAAATGTTGCTGGGCTGACAGTAAGCTTGCCTCCTAATTGTCGCACATGTCATTGGCCAGATTATGGGGGCTATGTTTCAGGCTCAGCACCAACTTATTCAATACAACACTGTACAGTATAAAAGCTGATTGCTGAACAAATTTTTTAGTTATATCTCAGTTGCCTTTACAACTGAAACTTGGTGCTCTGAAAGCATCGATATCAGAGTGTCAGAGCCTGGCTAAGGTAGAGAAATGTGTATGTTGTTTGTTGTGTTTTGCTCTGAAGAAGATAGGTTTCAAAATGTTGTTTTTAGTCTGTTGCATATTATTTTGGTAAAACTAAACTTTTTTGTTTTTGTTCTATCATTTGACTACTAACAGAAAGAGGATCCCAGGCTGGAAAAGGTCAGATTTATTGAATTAAATGACCAGAATAAAGTGAGCATGTAACATTCTGCTCCTAGAGGACCATCACTGAAATAAAGTTCAGAGTATATTGTAGCTCAAACAAAGTGTGAGGCTGACTTACATCTCAACTATACACTTCAATAAAACACCATACGTCAAAAGAAGGTTGATGTTCTACCTTATATCTGGGGGTTTTCAATTAAAAGATTATTAGACAATGTAGCCCAATTATGTGAGATGTTTGCTTCAGATCTTATTTTGTCAAAATACAGGGTCTGCTTGTCCATGATGGATGGTCTCCATTCTTTGGTGCAAAGCTAAATTACAATGTTTGGAACAGGCAACACAGCATGTGGCTAAGTGAGTTCTCAGAGGCCAGGAGCTTCACAGGCACTATGCGAACTGAAACTCAGGGACATTGTGTGAATCTCCCAGACTGAAAGCAAATAATATATTCTCAGAGGTGGATAGATCAGGTCTAGAAAGTAAAAATCTGCACTAAGATTTTGTTTAAACAAACCAGTTGCGTACTCTGTGACTTCGTTCCATTTACTGCCCTTAAGTGCAAACGCACTAATACTTCACACTTTGGTGATATATGTTGCTATAAGACACAAGTGTACAAGTGCATGTAAAGATTTCAAGTGTCCAGGAATTAAAACATTGGGACACACTTGATAGCTGAAGAGGTGAACAACAAACATGCTATGTTATCATTTGTGTTAGTTGTGTTTGGTTACACACTGTAGCCTAGACTATGTAAACATTCTTTACAATTTTGTGCATGTAAATGGTTTTTGCACTTTTTGCACTCTGATATGCCATCAGACTTCCTCGTGTTTAATGTAAACATTAGTCATCACTGATGTACTGCATTGTGGTCTCTATATTTAGCTAAAGGCCACTTCCATACGGTATTTGCCAAGTTTGGACAAAGTGCACATTAAGTGCACTTCACTTGGCTTATTCGAGGGATGGGACACCCTTGGATACTTGTGCTAAGCTTGTGAATGCACCCACCAAGTGTGATAGTGTGTAAGTGTATACATAATGGGGCAAATGGAACAAACCCTGTGATTCTGACTCTTTATATTCAGGGTTGTCTGTATCCTGCCGGGACTTTAAGTCACGTTTTCCCTCCACTTGTAGAAGACAGCCCTTACTATAAGGGAAACAAGAACTCCACAGCATCTGATGATCGGCTATCCAGTTTAAAACAAAGTGTTCAAGGTACAGTGACTACTTACACCTCAACTATGGGTGACTGAAAATGGCTGAATTGTGGTGCATGACTTTTGTACACAGTTTTGTCTCTACAGTACTCTTTTAATATATGTTCCATCCATCCATCCATCCGTCCATCTATCCATCCATCCATCTGCTCCAACCTCTTCACAGGTGGGTCTATCCTAGACAGCAAATGGCACAACACTGCTGTACACCCTGGACGGGATGCCTTTCCACCACAGGGAACATAAATACACACGCTCACACAAAATCATATTATAGATAAGTTCTAGACACCACTTAGTCTAAAGGCATGTTTTTGGACTATGAGAGAAAACTGGAGAATTTATGATTATGAAAGTAACTCGCAAAACGAGCTGATTAAATTTGAGGATGCAATTCAATTTTTATTTTTTTATAGCGCCTTTCACAACAGAGTCGCCCCAAGATGGTTTACATGAGTGTGTTGTGATACATTACAATGCCATTAAGATGGAATAATACAAAAACATGGAAAAGGGAAGACAAAAAATGAAGGAAAGTTATGGGCATAAACTTTAGTACACCTGGTCATTATACCTACACAAACCTTTATGACGTCCTGTTCTAAATCCAGAGACACCAATGTGGAGTATAACAGCTGCCACTCTTCTGGGAAGGCTTTCCACAAGATTTTGGAATCTGTCTGTGGGAATGTATGTCCATTCATCCAGAACAGTGTTTGTGAGGTCTGGCACTGTTGGATGTGAGGGCCTGGCTTACAAACTCTGTTCTAGTTAATCCAAAAGGTGTTTGATGGGGTTGAAATCCGGGCTCTGTGCAACCTGTTCAAGTTCTTCCACACCAAACTCACCCAACCATGTTTCTATGGACCTTGCTTTGTGCACTGGGACACAGTCATGCTGGAACAGAAAAGGGCCTTCCCCAAACTGTTCCCACAAAGTTGGAAAGCAACCCCATATTAATATTCCTCTTCCACCAAACTTTACATTTGGCACAATGCAGTCAGGCCAAATCAGCCAAACCCATAGTAATCTATCAGACCGCCAGACAGAGAAGCATCTTCGTCTCTCCACAGAACACGTCTCCACTGCTCCAGAGTCCAGTGCTTGTGGACTTTACACCACTGCATCCGACACTTGGCATTGTGCTTGGGGACGTAAGGCTGGCATCCAGCTGCTCAGCTATGGAAGCCCTTTCCATGAAACTCCCAGCGCACGGTTTTTGTGCTGGGGTTAATGCCAGAGGAGGGCTGGAACTCGGCAGCTATTGAGTCAACAGAGTACTGGCGACTTTTACACACTATGCGCCTCAGCTCCGTGGCTGAGTTTCTGTTGCTCCTTTTATACACCTGTGGCTAAGGGTCTGAATGAAATACCTGAATTTAATGAATTTAATCAAAAGGTGTGTCTCAGTACTTTTGCCTATATGCTGTTTATTGAAATCTGATCTCTCCAAAGAAGTGTACAGTACTAATTCAATTATTTGAGGAAGTATCATCCTATTGTACTTAGAGAATGTATAATAAACACATAATTTACAAGTATTTTCATTACCATGGCTACCAGTCAGTTCTGAGAGAGGAGACGTTCATTGGGCACTGGCTTAAGTTGCAAAGGCTGACAGAAGGAACAGTTGCTAAGGTGATGTACTGTTAGAAAGACTAGGGCCTGCTGTGGATAACAAATATGCTGCTTGACCACAATGTCTATGCATTGTATTCATTTGACAACAAATGAGCAACTCAGAATCAGCTGAATGTCTGTAAATAAGGGACAGGTGGATTCATAATTTCAGCAAGATATATATTATGGTTTGTTTCAGTGTATAAAGGGTTGCATTGCATAACATTTGTTTTCATCAGTAAAGTGGTGTACAGGCTGTAGATTACTGTCATGGAAAAAGTCAAATGACCAGATTAATACTTGATTCTCACACTGAAGAATTCTGTTGTGATTTTAATGAGGTTAATTTTCCTGGAATGCTATGTATCTTCTCCACCCCAAATTCCGGTAGATGCAAGGCCATCATGAATGATTATTCATCCTGTTCTGAAGCATTTCTGTTACAGTGGGGGGGGGGGGGGGGGTTTCAAGGATGACAGTGCCTTTGGGCCTTTGGTCCATAGACCATGAATGTTTTGATGAGCATGATAATAAGGGAACAGTTTAGTTGGGGCATCGCAACCAGCAGAAATGAATCCACATGAACAGCTACAAAAAAATTATCCATCACCTGTGAAACTGCTGTCTGACACTCTTTGCAAAGAGAATTTCTGATTGAGGAATGGTGTCACATCCCAGGCAGTATAGTCTGCGGAAGAGGACGGAAAACAAAAAAAAAAACAAACAACAAATCAAAAATCATACAAATTACACCTATTTTATATGGAAGCGCATTTGAACCACATAAAATAAAATAGTCATTATTATGAAACACTAAGACAAAATAAAATGATCTTTGCCAGGGCCCTTATTGCTGTTTTCAGAACCTTACCCATATTACAAAATTTTAAATGAAATTTCAAGTTTTTTTCCTCATTATATCCGTAATATATCAGCCGCTGTATTTAATTCTTAAAACGAATCATAGCAGTTGCTCAGATGCATTTTAACCTGTTTACCTACTATATTGTCAAATTGCAGAGAACAAAGGGGAAACAGCCCAGTGTGATTTCTGTTACTGTCCACAGAAGAATGTCGGGGAGTGACTACAGTGGAACTCAGCCGCAAGGATGGCAGCACGCTGGGCCTGACTGTGTCAGGGGGCACAGACAAGGATGCCACCCCCAGGGTGTCCAAGCTGAGGCCCGGGGCGCTAGCTGCCAGGTTAGCACTTGGCTACCTGTTTCTTAGGCACTATGCAGCCTCCTCTTTATGACACCTTTAAGGAACCCCCTGGTGCAGGAACTTGCTGGTGCCGCACAGGGACAGGTTTCTCTCTAAAAGTGCTCAGAAATACAAATATGGATTTTGTGCACAGACACAAATGTGTATTTGTTCCCTTTCAAAAAGGTACCTCTACAGATATTATTAGATAATGCTTTAGCTGTAAAAATTAGCAGTAGAAATCATTATTGCAGGAGCTTCTCTTCTTTGTGTCTCCTCTAGAAAAATATGCAACGGCAGAAATGGGAGCGACGGACAATCAAGGAAAAAACATGTATTTGTCTAATTAGCTTCTAAATAAATGTGTGTAGACTCTTTGCATATAATCTCACTAAGGCATTGCATCATTTCAGCTCCCATCTCAGCTGCACTATTTGGTTTGAAGTGTTGAATGATGAATCATGGGCTTTCAAAAGCAGATTAGCTGCCAAATCTCATACAAATTTGTATAGAAAATATTTTCCTTAAAAGCATCACGTGTCACTGAACATGTAAGAAGAAGAGGTGGAAGTGCAGAATAAAAGAAAAAAATAGACAAATTGGAGAAGCTGTATATCTCATTGTAAGCAATGCAGTTAACACTTACATTATTATTTACAGGAAGAAGGAATGGAAACTGCATCTGGCTAGATATGGAAAAGATCTGAACTGACATTTTAGTGCCACTGTTAAGTAATTCATATTTTAAAAGGCTGGTCACCTGACTGTATAGTGATAAACCTGACCTGAGCTCCTCTTGTTTTAGGAGTGACCAGCTGAATGTGGGGGACTACATCACATCTGTAAACGGCATCCACCTTGCCCGGCTGCGGCAGGAGGAGATCATCAGCCTGCTAAAAAATGTGGGAGAGCGTGTGGTGCTCGAGGTGGAGTATGAGCTGCCCCCTGCTGGTAGGATTTGAGAATTTCCTTTTTTTGTTTCTTATCTGTGCAACCAATAAGTAGTGAAAGGCCAGGGGAATCAGCCTGCTGAGGTGCAATAAATGCTGCAGAGAATCCTGTGGTCTTGGTTGAAATTTATTCAGTGAACAATTTAGAATGAAATTGAGCACATGGTCACTCTTAATGCATGTACTATAATGCAGGGGTAGCCAATCTTATCCACAAAGGGCCAGTGTGTATGCAGGTTTTTGGGATAACCAGTAGGTCAGCTATTCAAACCCAGGTGTGGAGACTCTTTCAGCCAATCAGTCCTCTAATTGGGGAGTTGCAGCAAAAACGTGTTTTCACACCGGCCCTTTGCGGATAAGATTGGCCAACCCTTGATGTAATGCATGTCATTTAGCATCAATTGCTGCATGCACTATACAGGGCAGAGTACAGGCTGCTCACCACTGAATTCAATTCAATTAGTTTTTATGTAGCTTCCAAAGTCACCCAAAGGCACTGTACATGTGCGATATTGCAACATCATTGATACAGAATTATACAAAAACGGAGAAAGTGGAAGACAAAGAAAGGAGGCTAAACAAGCTGTACGATTAGCACGGCTCCGCTTTCTCTCCCGTTTCTGCTCACCAGCTCCGGACAGTTCAGACTCAATTCCCAAGATCATCGACATACGCTTGCGAAAAGAAGACAACAGCTGTGGTTTTGTCATGCGAGGTGAGCAGGGTCTGGCGTGACTGTTTTTCTTTATAAATGCATGCAAATACTGTACATATACAGATGAATACCACTTTTAAATGATCAAATTTGCCTGAATGCAAAATGACATACAAATAATCTTCCTATCAGTACAAAGTTTTCAAAGTCAAAATGTATTAGTCATTACCATGTTTTTCAGGTGGTTTTCATGAAGAGTGGCGAAAGTCACGCCCCCTAGTGGTTACCTATGTGAGACCAGGAGGTCCAGCCGACCGGTATTGTGCTAATTAAGTTTCAATATCTGACATTCAACCATCTTCCAGATGCTTATCCATCACAGGGTTGTGGGAGCTTAAGGCACATATCAGGCTGCACAGGGCACAAGTCAGGGGTTCGACCTGGATAGGGTGCCTTTCCATTACAGGGCACACTCACACACTAGCTCTGTGTTATACATGCAAACTCCACATACAGAAAGAGATTGGGGGGGAGAGATTTTAGCCCTAACGGTATGACCCATCATGCGACCCCAAATACCTGACATACAGTATATCTATGTGGCTCAGCGGGCTCAGTCTCTGTGCCTGTGATCAGAAGTCTGCTGGTGTAAGCCTCAGCAGAATGGTCACATGTCTGTGGGCTGGTGGAATAACAGTCTAAGGCCCTTAACCCCCAACTTCAGAGGTGCTGCATGTTAGCTGACCCTGTGCTGTGACCCCCAAACCATGGAGAGCAAACTACGGCTGGTGAAGAGAAGCGTTTCAATGCACCTGTGCAAGTGGCAAACAGAGCAATGTTTATGTTAATAGAAAATTCATCATATATGAATTATATATTAAAACGTAATAGTATTGAGGCGTTATAACACTAGGGGGTTGGTCAGTAGGACTGCGTAAATGCTGAAAATCAATATGTGTATTTGTGTCTTTCTGCTGTAAATAGAAAATGTTGTATCCGCATGACGTTTACCATGTAGCGTGCTTGTATTTGTTAGCGTGTCACTGTGAGTCCGACTGTTGCGTAAAATTGTTGCAACCCAGTAAAAAAAAAAAAGCCTGATTTCCCTCCCCAGAGAGGGGACAGTGCATGTGGGGGACCGCATCCTGAGTGTGGATGGGATGCCGGTGCACAATAAGAGCCACACAGAGGCGCTGGGCATCCTAATGTGCAGCGGCCCCGAGGTGCTTCTGCAGATTGAATATGACGTGGCCACTGTAGGTGAGTGACGCATCCTGCTGCATGGAGACAGCAGTCCATAAACCCTCTCTATTAATGTGATTAAAGTGATTAAAGTGAATTGTTCTACAAGGACCTTTTTTGGAGGGTTTGCTCTGTTTCAATGCATGGATGAAAGCTGCCAGTCTTTTATGGCCTTAGCGTGTCTGATTCATCACCATGCTTCTTGCAGTAAAGCTAAGTTGTTAATCGCGCACAAATGCATGCAACTACTTCTGCAGTTTAGAGGGAGGGGGGCTAAAGCTTTAGTTTGAATTCATTCTGCTTCTTCAGATACAACGACGGGCAACTCGGGGACCCGGCTGGTGGAGATAGAGAAGGCTCCGGGGGCATCTCTGGGGATCAGTCTGGCGTCTGCAGCACACAGGGACAAGCAGGTCATTGTCATAGAGAAGATTAAGGCAGCCAGTGCTGCAGACAGGTATAGCAGAGTCTAACACTCCGTCCCTCTGACCTGCATCATTGCTCATGCGCTTTGCTCCCCTGTCCCACTGACACTGTTTGTATGGCCTCCATATTTAGTGCAGGTAACCAGACTCCCAGTTCCACATTCACAATAATGTCCAGTCACTATAAAATGCTATGTATTTATTTAGCAAACATTTCTGTCCAAAGTGATGTTCACGTAAAGCAATTAGATTGGTTGTAATGTACTCTCTCGCTTAGCTAACAGATCTTTTGCATAGGTTGTTACCAGCGCTGCCCTTTAACTCTTCCCGTCTGCCTGATCGGCTGCAGGTGCGGGGCACTGCGTGTCGGTGATCATGTCCTGTCCATCAACGGCACCAGCACAGAGCACTGCTCAGTCCTGGAGGCGACACGCCTTGTGTCCAGCTGTACCAACCAAGCAAGTTTGGAGATCTTGCCCAGCAGATCACGAGAAACTGGTGTGTAGGATCAGAAAAGTTTATAGTGCAAATGATGCTAATTAATGAATATGATAGAGAAGTTCTTACACATATTAGACCAAGAGGTATTTCAGTAACAAAGCTGACCTGAGAGGTTCAGTGATGCTCAGGCAGTTTATCACTGTCTTTTCAGCTGGATATGCTTTTAATATTGGCCCAGTTTTCAAATTTCATAGATCAATCTCCAACTAACAGCCACTTAACCCAATCAAGGTCATGGGTGGAGCAGCCCAGTGTATATTTAATGTAGTATAGATCACAGGTCAGGGATGCAAGTCCACTGCGGAACACCTATGTATGAACTATGTGAAATTCAGAGCACTTGGCCTTGGGAATTAAGGATGACACAAGAGCACAATCTTTCCATTTCATTCCTCTATACTTCAGTCAGACTAACAATAACTCATACATACAATACTAACAAAATACTTCATATGAAGAAAAAAAACAAAACAATCACTTCTGCTTATGACAAACACACTTGTACCGCCTAAATTAACTGTTTCCAGAGTAAAAACAGCACAGATATGAGACAGAAGGAAATGCTGAATTAAATTGAACTTCGTAAGACTTCAGAACACTCAGTGAGTAGGAAAAAAAAAACCCAAGCATTAATGCATTTTTTATAACGAAAACACTACTTGAATTTATACTGTTTGCACTAAATAAACAGTAATGTCACAAGCCTCACACTCAGTATAATGGCAGGTGTTCTGTATCTTAAGAACGGCTAATTGGGTAATTTCCAAGCCAATCAAAAAGCAAGAAAGGATGCCGCAGGCTTCCCAAATCGAAGCTGTAAATCAAACCTTTTAACTGTCGAAAAAGCTTTTCTCTCTTGTCCTAGTTTTGATTAGTTAAATTATACTTGCCAAAGTAAATAAAAAAACAAAGCCTTTTTAATTCAAAGATCACAAATGTTACAAATGCATCTGTTTCCTGCTCTTGCTAAATTGGCAAATAAAAGTAAGGAGTTTAACCAAGATTTGCACTTGGGGTTACTCCAGTGTTAAAGGGGAAACGCAATGAAATACTGACGTTTCCACAATGTCTATCACACGCTGAGGACTGTTAAAGTCTAAATCTGATGATGCTGTTAGTGCGCAAGATCTCAGCTCCACGTTCAGTGAGGTGTTCCTGTCTTTAAGCCCAGAGTGTGCATACTGAGCACAAGTTTCTGTGTGCAGTGAAGGTGCAGCGGAGTGAGCAGCGCCACTGCTGGGATCCCTGCGTGAGCTACTGCCATGGCCAGCACCCTGGCCAGTGTAAGGCTGCCTGGGGAGGCTCCAGCAACCAAGCCTCCCAGGAGCCCTGCAAGTGTAAGTAGCAGCGCTGTCTGCTGTACTCTGCTTTATGCGCGTGCTGCAATTTAAATACCAGCTGCACGACACAAGCTTCGAATCTTAAAGTAAATGGCAACAATTTACTTCATGGGGCACAAACAATGTAGTATTATGCCTTTACTTATGTATTAATTAACCACAACCTCAGTCTGTTACATACTGATCTCATGTTAATTCATCATTAATGAATCATGGCTCATCAATTATCTTAAGCAGTTACTGTGTTTATTGTTGTTGGTTAGTTCTGCAGTCTTTTAACTACTGAAGGAACAAGTACTGACGTAATGAATAAAACAAGTGAAATACTGACCTTATGTTTGCTCATCGTTAATAAATTGAGATGCATCTTTTATCTCGGGTAGCTAGGTATATTTGTTCACGATTTGTACTTCAGAAGTAATTGATTTACCACTAAGCATTTGAGCCACCTCAATTAAAGTGATACCAACTAAATCTCTAATACCAGAAACACCCAAAGGCTGTATTTGCCCATGTTTATTTTGGAGGTTTATTGTACTGTTCAAATAGTTGGGGTGCAGCCTATGCCATCATTGATTATGACAATGTAGGATTTCCAGTATCTGCTCCTCTAATATAGGGAGCTTGACTATGAAAGCACTCATATTCTTGTACAGAGATGGGGATGCTTCCTCGACAAATGGGTGCAATATTTTTAGTCTGAGTGAGGAACCTGATGAGCCTGCAAACAATTTCTGGAAAAGCAATTAATGGCTGAGACAATGAAATGCAGTAGTCTTCACTGTTACAGTAATGTCTGCTGTTTTTATTGTTATCATCGTGCACTGTGTGATGCATTTGCTTCTCGGAAGATTTTTGCGCTGACTTATCCACGGTGGTCCCTCGTTTCTCCACAAGCATCCAGCAACTTGTCACCCGCCTCCAGCGGCACGTCAGGCTTGGGCAGCCGGCCCTCCTGCCCTGCACCGCGTCCCATCTCCCCTGCCTGCTCCATCCTGCCCTCCAGCCCCCACAGCTCCATGCTGAGCAGAAGGCAAAGGGTCAAGGAGCACAAGAGCTCTTGTATGTGGAGGCTAGAGGAAGAATATGTGTGTTTGGGAAGAATGCACATTCACATCTTTACACGATGAACCTGATACAGTAGCTGCTCAGAGTTGAACACTATATAAGCACTTTGTCAGATATGACTTGTGAATTGCACTTCTCTCTCCTGCCTGTACACCAGTGTCCTTGGCATCCAGCACTGTGGCTCTAGGGGGTCAGATTGTCCATGCTGACACCTGTGATGTCACCATACTGGGAGACGCCCTCAATGGTTTTGGCCTTCAGCTGCAGGGGGGTGTTTTTACCATAGAAACTCTGAGTGCCCCCCCAGTAATCCGCTCCATCAGCCCTCACAGCCCTGCAGAGAGGTAAGTTGCACCAACACATAATACCAGAAATACAAAAATGTAATGGGATTGCAAATTCCACTTACAATGTACCTCAAAGCTTTTGTATAGTGTGTCGTAGCATGTTGTAACCTGCAGGTGTTGCATTGCTTAAGGTCTTCAGAAAGGTTACTTGATTAAATGTTAGGTCTGCAGTTCAGTTGCATCGTACAACCATTAATCTATGTGTTCATGTCTCTAGCTATGATGAGTGAAACAGAAAACTGAATGGGATATGATTTCCTCCTGATAAGTGAATAATATAATGTTGGTTTGTTTTAGGTTGAGTTAAACTATTGTTATTGATAGTGAGCACATAACAGTGCAGTAAAAATAACGATTAAACAACCAAGTAATAAATGTCTTATACAATTAATGTGAGCAACATTACAAAATAAGCCTTGTAGGGTTCAGATTATTGGACTATGTCACTTTGATCTACCTTTTATAATAACCTCCCGTTTCTCCTGATCTACTGTTTTATGACTCCTGTAGTTCCAATGATCACATTTATTTGATTTTAATCATTGATGGGTGGATTTACTGAAACTTCATGGCTGCCTGGAGTAGAGTTAGTGACTCAAGTGTAGCTCAGCTTGTCGTAGTGAATGTGTTACAAATCCTGCTACCGCAGGCAATAGTGCTTCCTCAATTAGTTGCAACAGTGTTGTTTCTTATTCATTATGGGTTAATTGCATTACAGTGTGCTTCAGTCACGTGTGCTTTCCTCCATTTATTTTTCGATATTTGGCATTGAAATTCATGGTTAGCTGCTTGTGATTCAGTAAATTATCCCTTATTCCTCCCCAGATAGGGGACACTGCATGTGGGGGACCACAGCCTGAGTGTGGATAGGATGCCTGTACACAACAAGGGCTACATAGTGGCCCTGTAAAAGTCATTGGATACAGGGTTCATTACTGCTTAAAGCAGGATGTTTGTAGTATACTTCTGTATTTCATGTAAATATGAATCCGGTAGAATTGAGCTAATTTATTCTCTGCCAGTAGCATATCTGAGTCAACACTCATGAACTTGGAGGTATGGTCTTGTCTGCAAGATTTATTTTTGGGACTGAGCACTAAACATACTGTATGAAGGGTTGATATGCCAGCATGTTTTTATAGTAATTACTGGAAAGTAGAAAATTCAACCAAAAATAATCTGTTAGCTTGACTTTTCACATCTTTTAGTTCTTGCCATTACATTTGGCAGTGCTGCTCTTAGAACACTTTGCTCTTGCACCTAGAAATATTTCCATAAGCCTGCACTGCAGAAGAGTAACAATGTTACAAAGGGGGGGAACTGAAATCAAAGGTGGAGACATCAAGTCCTCTCAGCTGCACCTCAGTCTGCGACTGTCCAGTGTGGTCCTTTACTGTGTTGAAAGCAGCGGTCGAGCTGTAAAAATGATTTTAGGAGGAATGATGGGGGCAGGAGTGTGGCAGGGGCATGGACACCCAAAATCCCAATAACAGGGGCCCAATAACTTTCTGGAGGCCCCTGGATACATAAAATGATATTGGAGGGGCCCAAGGTAACATTTTGTCAAGGGGTCCAGAATTTTTGCCTATACCGGTAGGTAGGGGTTATGCTGAGGGGAGCCCCAATGATAAAATTTGGTGATTTGTTGTGGTCCGGATTAAATTGTTTCAGTCTGAATGTGGGGCAGAATTCACCAGTTGAGTACCCCTGATACAGTCGGTATATTCACCTGTACCTGAGTGAAGCTACACAGAACAGTTTAGGGAGATGGTGAGGGGGGTGGTATAGTTTCAAAGAGAATGGTTATGTCATTTCTTTCTTACGGGGGTGGCATCAATGTGCATCCTATGACAACTCAAGCCCTGTTTGTAAGCCAGGCTATGAGTCGTCATCTTTCTAAAGTGATGTAAGTAATACAGAATACCAATGCGGGAGCCTGCCGACTGGAACATGAGCGAGTATCTCCACCTTAAACAGCAATCCTTTCTCAATGCATGGCTTAGAGGAATCTCACATGCTTCCAGTAGTATCTGTAGACAGGCACAATGACCAGCCTCATTTTTTGTTGGCCTGCTCTAAAATGTTTAAGGGGCTCTCCCTCCAAAATGTGTGTGTGTGTGTCCTTGGCTGGCAGGTGTGGACTACTTCAGGCTGGTGACCGGTTGCTGTCCATCAATGGCATTTTGACTGAGGATGGAACTCTAGAAGATGCAAATCGACTTCTACGGGATGCTGCTCTGACCAGTCGTGTGACGCTGGGAATCGAGTTTGACGTGGCAGGTTTGGCAGTTCCTCAAACTATTAAGGGTGGTGACAGTGTTATTTTGCTGTTCAGTGATCTTTGTCTATGTCAGGGGTGCCCAACTCCAACCCTGAGGGGCCGCCGCCCTGTGTAGCGTGGTTCTTTCCCTGTTCCACGATAAATGATTCAGCTCAAAAACTATGTGATAATTAGCACAAGGAGTTGAATCAGGTGTGTTAAATGAGGGGAAACCCCAAAATATGCAGGGCTCTGGCCCTCTAGGATTGGAGTTGGGCACCCCTGGCCTATGTTATAGTTCCTGATCAAAAGCATACAAAAGAACTTAAATGTACATTCATTGGAGTACTCTTTCCAAAATTTGCAGGCAAGTACATAATTATTTCATACTAAATGAGAATTTTTAGTCCAGGGCTGCATCAGACAAAGGAAGCTGTGAATGTAGGTGCTTAATAATGATGGTGACTTAAGTGCTGCTTCATTATGGAAAAAAAACTTCATATTATTAAAACAGCCTATACTGAAAATGCATATTTCATTTGTGTCTTTCCTTTGAAGTCATCCTCATTTCCAATATAGAATATTTCACTAGCTGTAACTGAGGCAAATGACATGTGATACAATAGTGTTGCTGATTAGACTGGTTTTGTTCATTCTCCCTTCTGACTGGCAGAATCGGTAGTGCCCAGCAGTGGTACTTTTAATGTAAAGCTACCCAGGAAGCGAGGTGTGGACCTCGGGATCGCCCTGAGTGGTGAGCATCTACATTTCCAGATGTTTCTCCTTAAGGCTGGCTCATACTACTTCGCACGCATGCTTGCGGACTTGTCCGCCTGTACGTTTATGACGCGTTTGACGTCATTGTGCGCCTCCGCGGACAAACGCATGCTGCGCTCCAAATTAGTGTCCATGCAGCCCTGGGCACACTGCATATGGTCGGTTTGACGAGCGTTGGGTTTGCAAACCCTACAGACTATTTACTTGAAAAGTAATAAAACTCTTACATACAGGTAAATGCGTGTGTATGTGAATGCAGACTTGTCCCGAAATGAAAATCTCACGCCAGCCAGCTGAGTTGCCAGCGAGTTGACATCCCTGTGAGAACGATTACAAACCTCTGCTGTGGTGCGTGTGCAGGGAATATCGGAATGATTTAACATTGTATTTATTGTAATAAATAATAATAATAATTGCACATTGTGCGCATGTGCAAAGTATGCCGCTTGACAGAACTATAAACGTGTCCGCAAACGCAGAGTGGATACACGAGTGTTGGGTTTGTGCGGAGAAATATGAACCAGCCTTTAATCATGTGCTGTGATTTAGCCTGATAGCATGTAAATTTACATGTAAAATATTTGCATGTTATTTAACGTCCTTTTTCTTTAAATATGTCTTACTCTGGTTTTGGATATGTATTTGGTTGAACTCGTATTCAAGTTTCACAGTACTCTCCAGAACTTTAGAAGTGAATGGGTGTCCTCTACCAAAATGGGCAGCAAAGTGGCTATTGTGCATAGTAAGACTGGCATGCTGAGAGTTTGGCATGTTGGAAAAGCATATCTGTCAAGGTATCTGAAAATGCTTCAGAAACTCAGATCCCTGAAGGGAAATTGATACAGTATAACAGGAAACATTGCATAATTTACTTTAGCAAAAAAGCCTTTTTTAATTCTTGTGCATCTGTGCACAAGCGATACCCTCGCAATCTGATAGATTTTGCACGGAAGAGTGGGGAAATCAACTCCTACCAAAAAACATCTGAATACTGTGATTAAATCAAAAGGTGCTTCAGCAAAGTATTAGTTTAAGGGTGTGCACACTTGTGCAGCCAGCTTATCAGGTTTTTTTTTAATTCATGTTTTTACCCTAACAGATTTGTTTTTAATTGAATTGTTCAGGTTACAGGTCACATTTAAAGATGGGAAAAGTTCAGAAAATATTTATTGCGGTCTCTTTTTTTACATGAGGAGAAACCTGCCATTTTCACAGGCAACTGTAAACACATTGTTTTTCTTCCAAAAGCAAGTAAAAGACCTGGAAAGCCTCTCATCATCTCAGACGTCAGGAAGGGGAGCATAGCGCAGAGGTTTGTGTCAAATCTAACTACAGTATGAATGTATTTTTTTTTTCAATCTACGGAAAGGGTTTTTTAAAAAGTCTCCTTTATCATTAAATGTATTAGTCATAGAAAGGGACAGGCATTATATTATGTTAGCCTTTGCCAGATTCATCTTATTTGCTGTAATTTTTTGTTAATTTTTCCTCTGAAATTTGGACGAGCAGTGAACGCAGCCAGAGGCAGTGCAGCCCTCCTCGGCAAAGACTCCTGATCCTTTCGGTTCATCCATAAAAGCTTTCGATGGCTTTTCTCATTCTCTCACACAGGACGGGGACTCTGGAGCCCGGGGACAAGCTGCTGGCTATTGACAACATTCGGCTGGAAAACTGCACTATGGATGAAGCTTTGCAGCTCCTCCAGCAGTCGGATGACCTTGTCAAGCTGAAAATCCAAAAAGATGAGGACAACGCTGGTGAGACAGGTCCGGCCGGACAGCGGCCCCAGGCTTCCTTGTTTCTTCTTTTTGTTCTTGTTTTTTGTGGATTATAGGGGATATGTGAAGATGAAATGAGTTGTCCTGGCGTAGCTTTTACCCCATTATGGATTTAAGGGAGTATCACTAACTATGATAGACCTGATTTTTCAGCCATAAAATGTAGCCAGACATCAGCAGGTGGAAGGCAAACGGCGATACGCCATAACCTGCAATGGGTTGTGTGAGTGGTGTCTCTGTGCTTAAGATGAGCAGGACATGTCCGGCTGCATCATCTACACTGTCGAGCTGCAGAGATTCGGCGGCCCACTGGGGATCACCATCTCCGGAACTGAAGAGCCTTTTGACCCGATTGTCATCTCGGGTCTTTCCAAGAGGGGTCTCGCTGAGAGGTGAGTGCTTATAAGTACTTGATCGCAGGTGGTGGTCTTAGTTTATCTGTTGTTGTTCTCCTAATGCCATTTGGAATTTAAAAAGCATCTATTTCCAGTGCAAGTCCTTTTGGCTATTGAGTGAAATGTTAAGCAATCTCTCTGAAACGGCAATGAAAAAATACTGGCTGTTGGCCTTATTATTAAAGCTTCTGCTGGCCCCTGCAGGACCGGAGCCATCCACATAGGGGACCGCATACTGGCTCTCAATGGTGTGAGTCTGAAAGGAAAACCGCTGAGTGAAGCCATCCACCTTCTGCAGATGGCAGGAGAAACGGTCACACTCAAGATCAAGAAGCAAATCAATGGTAGGAGTGAAGGGAAACCCAAAAACCTTAGCAGATAAGACAGAAATCCTCAAAAGATTAGCACTTGGTTTCCTGCACTCCATATTGACTCATAAGATTCGTCACAGAACTTGACAATCAAAGAAAGAAATTTAATCGATTTTTTTTTTTATATTTTTCTTGTCCTCCTTCAGAGCTTGGCACAGAAAGAAAGAAATCTGGATTGATAAATGATCTAGCTGATGATGACAACTCCCAGAAGTCTAGTAGGCTGTCTGAGATCTATTCTGGCACCATTCCAAGTGTGGATTCTGCAATGGAATCCTGGGATGGTTCTGGATCCAGCACTGATGTTGGTGGTGGAGGTCCAGGTAATGACAACAGGAAACATCTCACATGTATGTCTACCAGGCTTTTCTAATGCTCTCGTCTTTGTTGCAGGGACACACACCCATCTAATTTCTGATATTTCCCTGGAACCTGACGAGTGGCACAGAACAAAACGGAACAAAAATGCACAGCCTGCTGGTGGGTGCAAGAAATGCCCTATAAGTAATGAAGAGTTCAGTAACAACAACTGGGACAAGCCTTCTGGGTAGGCTGACCCTTTGTGGATTTTTTTTAAATATAGCAATATCAACTTTATGAAACATTGGCTGTAGTTTTTATGAAATCCAACACTGTTGATACCTCCATTAAAAACCTGACTAGCAGCTGATGCCCTTAAGCATCGATATAACCACAAATGAGCTGTTTGGCTTTAAAGTTAGAACTTCAATACAAACAAAATGCATTTGTCATCTGTAATTTTAATGTGGTTCAGCCTTAGACTTGACCCATTGCTAAGGCCTGCTAGCAGTTTGGCCACATCTTTCATTTTTGCTTCAGAAAATCAGCTTTTCTTACTGTCAGGTTAATACATACAAAAATATAACAGTCGATTACAAAATTCCGGTTACTTGCGTCATTGCACCTCAAAATGCCTTGATTATAGGTTATGCACACAGAAGAGAAATCAGTTAATCATTATGTGGAAATTTTAAAACTGATTACCAATATTGTTTCTCATTCACAATATTAAGATCTTAATTATCAAGAGTACTTATTCTTGCTTTCTGCTGCTGAATTTAATATCCAAGTCCACAAAATCATTTAAATGCATGTATGCTTTAAAATGAATATAAGAATACTGCGTAATGCTTTGCATTAACTGCACCTTTATAATATGTTCATTTTGCATTCATAGAACATTCAGTGCACCTTCATAATGCCTTTATAATGCATTCATAGAACATTCATAACAGCATGTAAGTATACCTTAACATCCTAACATACCCTAATAGCTGTAGTAAACATTAAAAACATAAGACATTATAATCAAATGGTGTTTGTAATGTATATTAAAGCTGTCAAGATACATTAGGATGTTTAGGTATACTTGCATGCTGGTTATGAATGTTCTGCGAATGCATTGTAAAGGTATTATGAAGGTGCAGTTAATGTAATGCGTTACTGAATACTGTTATGTGTAATTGATATAAATCATTTAAAATATTGACACTGACTCCCAGTTTACATCCCATAGAAAAAAATGGGATTTTCAGAAACCACTTGAAAAATATGAAAGTTGTACTTCATACTGTTTCCATTTTTGCTTGATGCCTCCTGTACACATTTTGAAGTGTACCTTTCAATATGAAACCTGATGATTCTGCCATTTTTAGATGAGACCTCACCACCTTATGAAAAAGCATCCAGTTAGGGTGCATTGTGTGGTTTAGGTTTGCACACAGTTCTGTGTCCATCAGTCTGCTTCTCTCTATCTCTCTCTACACCACTGCTTTGTCAAACTGTCACTGATTTTCTGCCTCCAGGGCCCTTTACTCCATGCATGAAGCAGCTGAATGTCTTTCATTTGCTTCATCCTACCTGCTACTGCTTTTACTTCATGACATCAGTCCACAGCCAGTCATATGATTGCGTTCTATAACCCCCCCCTCCATTTTTTTCACAAAAAGCATCACTATTTATTTCCACAATTTTTGCACCACAATATTGCCCACTGGGATGAGACTCTGCTGATGTCTAATGGCTTAGCCCAGTTGGACTGGCAGTCAGAAGATGTTGTTACCTGCACATCTCTTGCAATGGTGCAGAAATGGTGTACGGAGGCTGCAGAGCAACCTTGCACTGGACCAGCAGGACTCTCTCTGGTGCCAGGCCCTGGAGGACCTAGAGACTTGTGGGCAGTCAGAGCTTTTGAGGGAGATCGAGGTAAATAAGTCACTTAAGCATATAAGCATTAACCTATACAAAAACTACATTTTCAAATATTCCAACAAGAGTAAGTTATCATTTAAATGTTTCATTTAAACTATTTATGTTGCTAAGAAAACAGAGAACCGTCAGTTATTGTAACAGCTGTGATGCATGCTGTTCTCTTGCAGGCATCGATAATGAGTGGCAGCACCCTCAGCCTGGATATGGACTTGCACAAGTCACATGACTTGGTGAACCCGCTGAGGATGAGCAATGCCAAGAATAACAACTTCTTGATTGGTTGTGAGGGTGCCTGGATGCCTGACAGCATAGAGGAAGGCCTAGAGGGCTCCTTGTCTCTAACAGCTCTTGAACTGCTCAAGGTGCCTTACTGAGCCCACATGCCCGTGTCGGGCAGCATGTCTCCTATTCTGTCACAAACACATGCAGCTAGCAGTTTGCCTTGTTCCCCATAGTGTTCCCTTGCTAAAAACGGAAAAGGTGATGACGGCCCACAAAGTATTTTTGAATTTCTGATAATTTAAAAAAATTGTTCAGTGGGTAAGAATTAAGGATTCTGATGATGGGAACATAGACATTTATATCTGCACTCGCCTGATAATTTTGCCTTCCCACTGACTTTAGGTAACAGTAATGAAGGATCCAGAGACTCGTGACTTTGGCTTCAGTATATCAGATGGCTATCTTCAGAGTGGCATTTTTGTTAATATGATTCGTCCGGAAGGCCCCGCTGATAAAGCAGGGCTGAAGCCCTTTGACCGCATTCTCCAGGTACGGTGGTCCTTCTGCTTGCCTTTTAAATTTTGCCTGATTTGTGCCTAATAGGCATTGAAAATGCCACTGTCAACAGACATTTATATTGTGTGATTTAGGCGAGTAGATAAAATGTGGCCAGATGCTTTTGTACACTATAACAGAATAAGTAGCAAAAGAACCAACCAAAGATTAGCAAGGTATTCAGTTAAAACAGAAATTACTCATGACTCGGGCCTGGATTGTATAAAAGCTAATCTCTAAAGCAGATCCAGAAAGTAAAAATCCAAACCAGGATTTTGTTTCAACCAACCAGTTGAGTACTATATGGCTGTGAAATACTCAGCAGGTTGGTTGAAATGAAATCCTGGTCTAGATTTTTACTTTCTGGATCGGAGATGGCTACTTCTGCTCTAAAGGCAATCTTTCTAGAATTATTTAGTGTAATTAAAGCTATGCTAGCTTTAGAAAAAAACAGTGTATGATGTTGGCTGAACACAGAAAATGACCTTGTACTAGAAAGACCAACACGGGTTGTTTCCATACCACAGGTGAACCATGTACGTACAAGTGACTCGGACTGCTGCCTGGCTGTGTCCCTTATCACAGACACGGGGGACAAGCTGGAATTGGTGATAAGTAGGAACCCGCTGGTTCCGGCGACTCCGGGACAGTTTGTGGACTGTGAGAACCCATCTGCTACACAGCTCAATGCCAGAGAAAGCCAGACACACACTATACACTTATAACATGAGGCAAGGGTGAGCATTGACTGGACTTTTGTCTTTACTATGCGTTTTAGTAAATAAGTAAGGCATGGCAAGCTAGTGCTTGTATTGTTTTTAATTTGTCATCAGTTGTTTTAATAATACTGGGAATAATTGGCGTGATCTGCAGATAACTGAAACCTTCCCAGATACTGAGAGTACTAAGGCGGATGCCAAGTGTGAAGAATTCTGGGTAGCAAAAAAAAACACCCCCCCTGCTTCTCTCAGCAGCACACTACAGGATAAATACTGAAGGGAAACTGCTTAAGACCTTTGGTGAGGATACCCTTAGTTACTGTACATAGGTATGAGATTAGCTGCTGCTTACAACCATGTGAACCTTAGCCCTCAAATTGCCTCCCAAGAGCTGTTCTGTCATGATCCAGCACAACCTGCAGAATGTCATAGTCCAGTCACAATGTGAGGAGTCCACACTTGGGTCAATCACGATATACACTTATTTGTGTCAGTCAGCACTATATTTCTAGCAGTTCACACAATGTAAATGTAGTAAATTATCAAAGAAATAGACACTCTGAGATGACACTCTGACAGGAGCGCTGTCACCAATTCACTAATTACAATGGTAAAGCACGATTTCTTTCTTGAAGTTACTTTGTTAGTGCCTCACAGTTGTTCTTTTCATTTTTACTGTTTTGTTAGTTTATCATCACACCATATTAGATTGTCACCTTTTTGTAGCCTCATTACACAAATCACCTGTTAACCATTTACCATTTTCTTCTCTGACTTGTTCGTAGTCTGCGACAGTTTCACAAGGTGGTTCCATTCATATCTGCTCCTACCTCTTATTCAGCTCCCACAGAAACGGGGCCATTCATGTTCTAATATTATAGTATCGCAGAAATATTTTTAAATTTTAGTTGCTTTGGTTTCCTCGTTTTTGTTGTGGTGTTTTGTCCACATAGTCTGTCAGTCATGTTTTTGTGTAAATATTTCTAAACCAATTTCTTTCATTGAACTCTTGCACAAAAATACATGATTTGTTCCAAGTTTAGGAAATCCTTTGCTATCTGTTACTATTAAAAATCTGTGCCAGAATGTATTCCAACTGAATTTTAAATGTTTTAAATAAATGTTTTTAAGGAACTTGTCGTGTGGTCAGGAAATCCTACATGGAAATCTGCATAGTTTCTGAGGACATCACCTCTAAGCAGCTCCCAAATGCAACCTTGTACAAAGGGCAACCCTGGATTTGCACATAATACAGATTCTCTCTCCGCTTCATTGGTGCATGCATAGAGCCAAGCATTGTTGAAGGAAAAAGCTCCTTTGGTTATGAGCAACATGGGTTTTTCAGGAGCACAATCCCTACCAATAAGACTCAGACCCTTTTTCTCATGATCTTAAGTGTGCTAAGCCAATCAGCTTAGCCCACCAGACTTTAAAACTAGTCAAATCAATGTATGCTTTGTTTATTTTGATGACTGGGATCCACATTATTAGGGGAATGTTCTTTTCTCTGTGCAGGATTACTTATCTCTAACTATTCAACCAATTTAATGGGTTTTTTTTTATAAGGTGTTGTGTTTGACAGTACAAAGTACATTATGGTATGTCTTATCAGTGAAGTGTTACAATTTGGAAACAACCCGTGTTATACAGATATCAAATGATTATGATTAACCACCTTAAGACTGAGCCCACTGGGATTATGTTTGTACTGATATTGTAGCTTTTTAAAAAGTGTATTAATATATTAATGTGGCATGTCTGGTAAGACATCCTTAGATATAATTTGGTTGGATTGGCATGTGATTGCTCTTAAGCCCTCCTTTTAAAAAAAACTAAAACATACATTTGTTTCCTCTGAGTCTTTTAAAAATAAAAAGTAGAGGTATAAACAAAACAGTTGTAGTCATTTTAGAGTTACTTCACATAGTTGGCAATAAATCTTCAACCATGACAACTGATTTGTGCTTGCCGGTACATTCTATAGTTAGCCAATATGTTGTCTTGGATTTTTTTTTTTAAAGTACATAATTAATGCAAATAGACCATATATATTTGTTCCCTTTGTGCATCCTGTTAAGTATTTCTATGCTTTGACTAGGAGTTTTAGACCAGAGCAAAGTCTATTCCATTCTATCAGCCAGAGTGCACATCGGTTTCTGCTTGTGCACATTTTTCAAACACTCTTACTTTGCATTGGTTTTTTTGCCAGCAGCTGTTGAGGGTGACCTAGATATGAATGAGATAAAAGATGACAGTTTTCAACATGAAACAGAAACTAGCATGACCACTAAGTCAAAGTAATTAGAATACATTTTTTTAAATCAAGTTCACTTTGCAAGTGATTAGCAGAGTGCTAAGATCTAAGCGCTTTGGTGTGAGAATTATATCACAGACACAAGTCTGCTTTTAAATGTTTATTTGTTCTTTTTCACAAACTGAATTACATAAGAAGAAACTAAAACATTGTTCTTGCAAATGCAGGACTGCATAACAACAGCAGAGTTCTAACATGGAAAATTATTTGGTGTGACAGCATGATTCCACCTGGAATGACGTCACACGGCAGTACTTTATAATACACTATAACGATGTAGGGCAAGTGTAACATTGGGGTGAGATTTATGCAACCTGTATCAGTTGCAGAGTGCTCTATATGAGTGACTTTATTTTGTTAAAACACATGCTTGTTCTCATTATTGGAGCAAATCATCTCATAACTGTTAAACTCTAGTCTAACCACTTATGTCAAGTGATTGCAAGTACAATGCAAGGACAACCGAAGGGCTTTACAGCAAGAGGTACACAATATGAACGATTTACTTTTGGAAGCGGTACACCTCTCTCGAGGTGGGACTTCTAACAGTAGGAAGTAGACCATTGGCTGCAGTTTAGTTGGTGGTTCCATTATCTTAATTCATATTTTCAACTTGAAGCTAGACCATAAATATTAAAATACGCTGCATTCACCTCCCAACTTGCATTTTCTCCTATCAGGCCTCTTTAGTAAAAAGGCTGTATAATTAATCGTAATGAAATGATGTGTGTTCTCATTCAGGTTCGTGCTAAGCTCCTACGAAATTCTAGGAAGTGGAAAATGGTGTGTGAGCAGAATTAGCGCCGCACAGCCATGCTGATCACAGCACATCCTGCCTCTTGGAGACCCATCAATCCAGGTGACAGATCCTGAAAAAAGTGGGTCTAAATGCGTTTAGGAGCTAGACGACGACAAAGCATATGCTGCATCTTATACTGCAGAAAAGGTGTTAATTGGAAATGCTTTCACCACACATGGGTATGAAGGCATTTCAATAAAAAAAAAAAGACAATCATTTATTAATCATTTAAAAAAGTCTTTACATATTGTAAAAAACATTTTAAAAACACCTGCATTTTGCAAATTAGCTTTTTTTCATTATAAACACCTAGCCTTTTAATTACAATATAAATAGTGGGTGTTTTGGGGGTTGATGCCAGTATAGTGCAGTAGGAGGTATAGCCCAATTTGCTAGAGCAACATTAAAGGACTAATTTAATTAAAAAGGGGACCTGGATTTTTCTGACAGCAGTACCCCTTTACAGCTTAATCAAAGGTCTTTATCAAAGACCTTAGAACGACAGATCATATTCTATTCTGAAAATAGACTTTGTTTGTAGATCATCTGTGTTCATTCCATACTGTGGCAACATAAGAGTAATTCCAAACAAGAAGGACATGATTGAGAAAGGTATTGCACAATTATAAAACCATCGGATACAAAGTATTGCACAAAAGAGCTGGAATTTTAGCTTTTTGTTAGTTGAAAATAAGAAATTTGTTAACTCAAAGTATAGGTAGTCAGCAACAGAGAACTTTTCGAGTACAATATAAAATGCTTGGCAAGGAAAAGGCATATGGCTTCTAAACAAATACAGTGTAAACCTACAGTCTGGGAAAAGTTAGAAGATGAACATTATTATTAACAAACTTTAATAGTGGATTTATAACAAACTTGGTTTGATATTCTTTGGTGTCCTTGTTAAGATCATACTTAGAGCAGTGACCTATACCTTTGTATTGTATTTCAATTTCTAATTTAAATGGCAGTGAATTCAAGGTCAAACATTCATTGAAAACCAAAATAAAGAAATAAAGAGGGATGGGAGACTAGGGAATCAGAATAGGAGGAAATAGCATTAATATACATCTAAATGCATTACATAAAAAAACAAATCCTACAAAAAGCCCAAAAATGAATACATTTTTCAATTTTAATGTAACTACACTCCAGGCTGCATTGCCCCTCATACTCTGTTGCTAGGGAGACAGAAAAAGGGATGCAGTGATATGGCTGCTGCCTTATGTGTCATATTTCTTACTTGCAGCCAGCTGTATGAGGAAGAAGCTGAAATAAAAGGTGACTCATTGCATGAGACTTGAAGAACATTACAAAAAAAGAAAAAAACATTGATGCACTTTAAAGGATCGCAGTATGATCTTAATTGCCCTTTACAGCAGCATCTTTGCTAACATTAGTGCTACAGTAAAATCATCCCATAGGACAGGGAACTCTACCAGAGCCTGCAGGAACACAATGCTTGGCTACTTCATGTACATTTAGCTGTATTTTACACCAACAACAGAAAATAATGTCACCAGACAAGGATACTGGCACTATGACAAGAAGTTTTTGAAAGAGGCTGGATTTTTTCCTGAATACACAGATATACTGAAATTTTACTGTCATACACAATAACACAAATATTTCTTAAAGTAAAATATGCCTTTTTCCTGGTTCTGCCAGAAGGAAAAGAGCGTTTGATGTCAATTACCTACATCAAAGGAAACAGAAAAAGTAATGAGCCATCTGACACATTTGGCCATTTGGCTTTGATCAATGTTCCCCCAAGCTAACTTCATTAATATCGATAAAATTGATTAAAAACGCCCAAAAATACAATATGCCACGTCTTTTGTAGAAAACAAGACTCCTAGTGCAGATATATAGCAATGTAAACTTGGTCCTACGACTATCAAAGTAAGCAAAAATACTATGACACAAAGGGCATATCTTTTCTTCCTCTCACAGAGAGATCACATCACCGTCTCCACGATGGTGTGGCTGGGCTTTATCAGGCTACTGTTCTCCTTAGGGTCCAGAGAGAGACCCAGCTTGCTGCCCTTGAGCTGGTGGTTGGCAGGCCAGGAGCTGCTCGCACTCCTGACAGGAGCGGTCACCGCCTTGATGCGCTGGGGGGAGGAAGGGGTTGTAGGGGTGTGGGATAGGAAACACCTTTATAAGACACATCTGGGAAACAGAGGGACAGGAATGCGAAGCTCTGCTTACCTCGATGAGAGGCCCATCTGAACGAATGATTTTGATCACCACCACCATGGGGATACACACCATAGAGGCAAGGGCCAGAGCCCAGCCCAGGCCAATGGACCAGTCTGGGTACTGGTAAGTCTTGTTGTACGTCAGCGGCTTGTACTTGACTAAGGAAAAGACGAAGCAACCCTAAGAAAAAAAAAAAGGATCCGTCAATGGAGCAGACAAATAGAAAGGATGCCTCATCACCATCAAGCGAGAAAGGAAACAACACGGCGATTCATCTTCTGGTTGACGATTACACACGCTGCTTCACTGTCACTTTGAGAAGACACTTCACCTGAAGAGCTTCCCTCACACAAATATGAAGCTAAGATGCATAAATGTCATATAGTTAAACTTAAGATGTATGTGAGTAAATACAACAGAGTGGTGCACTGCTGTTTTTAGAAACTGATGTGGTTGTTATTTTACTGCCCGAGGATAAAGCACATACATTCCAACAAATCTAAATATGTAAACATTACATATTAGATTGCAAATCATGGTAATAGCTATTTAATGGAATGAGATACGTGCATAAAAAGAACACAAAACACACCCTATACTAAGCCCTAAAAAACAAATCAATGCAAAACGCATACAAATGCAAATATAAGAGGAAGTAAACAACTGGAATTTGCATATAAAAAATGGGCTATGAAAAATAACACCACAACTGAACATAATTGATGACCACTCCTGATTTTGTCATCATCTACACACGGGTGTCTCCAACACACTCTCAAGTAAACAGCTGTTTTGACAAATTACAGTTCAGAAAAACTAGGAAAATGCATGTTTTTCCCTGCAGGGGTGTAGTTGCAGTCAGGTAAAGATAGGTCAACCAAGTTAAACCTGCCTGTTCTTAACCTCTGTCAGTTACGTTTCTGAAGAGAGTTCGACATTGTAAATATTTGATTGATGATTTGGTGATGTCAGAAAACGAGGACACACTCTCTGCTACCTCATCCCACACCTGCTTCATTACAGAAGGCTTAGGTAAAACAGTGTTGCTCCTGGTCCATGATGTGCTTGTGCATTTTCACCTTGCACACAAGCACGTCCATTTCCTTGGGCAACAAACGATCTTGCTTACTGGGTAAATGCAGCATTGTAATAGCAATCCGCCATTGATCATGTGCCGCTACCTTTTAAAGGTGAGGTGACGAACCATTCCGATTGGTTTATTGCCCAATGCATAACCACAATAATTAAGAAAGCTAGGACAATCTTTTTGTACCTTGTGCCATTTTGAACTCCGTCAAAATAGTGAAATGGATTTGGACACGCCCATAATCGTTAGTTACACTTTGTGTTACATTGTCAAAAAAGAGCCTTGATTGTGCTGAGGCATTCTGCTTAAAACAAGGTCGTCATGGAAACTCAAAGCAGAAATTTATGCCTGTTGAGATTATGCCAGTGAGTGTTTTAGCATTGTATTATAAAACACTACGGCTGTAATGGTTCATGTATTCGTCACATACCGTTCGGTCACATCATTTTCAGTTTGGTGATGAAAGAACACGTTTCCTGACACAGACAGAACCTAAATTCATAAGTAGATGTTTGGCACTGAAAACATTATGCTAATCGTGGATGCGAGCTGGTTATGGCTGGTGCTTATTTGGAGTTCAGTCAGTCATAGCAGTGAAGTGAGAGGTCGGAATCCCTCCCACATCATTTTTATCAACAGTTTGGGTACATTTTGATTTTCCAATAAATTACACCAACACTGGAAAAAAAACAGTTGATAAAATAAAGGTTTTCTGTCGGCTCTGTTATACTGTATTTGGATATATTGCTGGAAATGCATCCAACATACTAACTCATTTAAGACAACATTATTTGAGTATGTGCATGACTCGAGCAAGGCAGAAACAGCCTCTGCAGGCTAGTCTCTGTGTGGCATTTAAGGAGCTTTGGCCAGGAAATTCAGACTGGGCTAAAAATACACTAAGGGGTCTATTGTCCCTTGTACAGAAGTAAAAAAAATATCTATCTGCATGCTTTTTCAACTTAAATGTATTCTACCATCAACTTAATTCTGGTGTTTACACACACTTAGGCCAGATACACACTTTGGGCAGAGAAACACCAAAATACAGCAGTGTAAATGACCCTAACATACATTCTGCCACTGAGTTAAGCACTTTTAATTGCATTTTTCACTTCACACTCTGGGGAGCTGTATTAATTCAAGTGCTTCTACTTGGTCAAATACAATATTGTAGTGTTCAGATAGCTGAAGATGTAACAAAACAAAACATTTTTACATTTACAAATTAATCTTACAATCCATGCGAAAAAATTATATAATATTACGAGAATTATATAGCACAATACTATATAGAAATACATTTCATAAAATTGATTTTAGTGACATCTGCCTTGTTAACATGCCTATTAGGGCAAATCAATTAGGCTGAAAGATTTGTCAATTAAAAAAATAACTGTTTCAATTAAGATAAGTAAAAAATAGGTTCAAAGAACATAGTGAATCCTAGCAATCCTAAGCTGCAGTGCATGTCCTATCTCTCCTGCAGGAGTGGGACAGATGGAGAAGGGTTGATGTACTTCTGGCGATGGACAATGAACACATTTAGTGAATGAAATGCATTTCATGAATTAAAGTCATTTTGTGGACAAAAAGCATTTCGTGAATCAAAGTCATTTTGTGGACAAAATGCTTTTTGTGAATGATAGACATTTAGTGGATGAAACTGATTCTGTGGAATCATAAAATGCATTTCGTCTTTTACCGAGTCATGAAAGGCATCACAAAACGCATTTCATCTTTTGCTGAGTCACAAAATGCCTTTTGTCTTTGGCTGAGTCAGGAGAGGTATGTAGTAAGCACACACCCAGAAGGGGTGTAATACCTTGCAGTGACCAGATGGTGGAGTGGCAGCTTTGATTTCGTAGATGCATGCATTTAAATGTATTAAAAATACAAACTAGAATGAAAATTCCTGAAGAAATTTTGAGATGGACCTGTTGCGGTGACCCTCGAAGAGCTAGGCGTTGCTAGGTGTTGCTAGATGGTTGCTATGATGTAGCAATCAGAGATCTTCACATTGATTCTCTCCAACTGTAGGCTATGTCACCATGTCATTTACCCCTGAATAACACTGCCCCGATAGTTTAGATCAGACACAATGGGTAGCCTGCATGTGAAATATGAGTGGATTACCACAAGGAGTCACAGACTGTCTGCAGATCCTCGTAGAATCGCTGGTGTGGCGAACTGCTGTTGGAGCTACAGTTACTCGACCTAGTCTGCAGTGGATTCAGGGGGACAGCCAGTTCAGGACTGTCACTGGTCAACTGCCTATTGTAAGGAGGGTTCTTGTTATGCTCCTATTTAGCTAATGATTATTGAATGTCGATCATAGCTGCTGCAGGTGGGCTGCAAGATTTATACTGTATGAGAAGTGTAAATTGCACACGTAGTGAGTGCTCTGTCACAAGCTTTCAGTGTCTTACATTACCCTTAGGGTGATTAGATGTCATCTTTAAAGATATTTACTCTTTTTGATACTTAAAATATTGTTTATATTCAATATTTCCTTTTAAATATAAAACAATAAAAGAGGTTTTACTTCACAAAAACAAACATGACTACATGTTGTGCCTATTTACTTAATTTTATTGACTATTTCAAAATACAGTACAGCTGCATCAAACTCTTTTCAAATGACAGTACTGTACAAATGAAATTACTGAACTGTGTATAATTATGCACTATATAAAATATGCTATAATACAGTAGAGTACTGTAGGCCTATGTAAATATTCAATTAAATTTTATTTACAAAATGCATTTTCACACCATGGTTTCTTTTTCAAAATTAAACAGTTTCTGTGTATTTCAGTTAGGTTCACCATGCAAATTAAAAAGTCCATGTCACATTTTGCTTGTTGCCAAAATCCCTTAGGGCATAACCCCCTTCTTTGATTAATTAATTATACTTCTTGCACGACCGCACCTTTTTCGGGTTAAGTGAGGTGGCCGTTAAAATCCGATTTCTCCATTGAGAACCCAGAGTGTAATTGGCCTACAGACAGCTTACATAAATGCAGGAATAGGCCAGGATACTCACCACACACAGGACTGGTGTAATGATTGTCCAGCTTAGTTTCATCCAGCGATTCGGTCTGTAGCCAATCATGTCTTCAATTGCATCATAGAAATTATCAACGCCTGAATATGGAGAAAATGTATAAATACTTATGAATGTTACACGGACAGTTTTGCATTGCAATAATAATATAATATTCAGAATTCATAATTAAATTCCACACTATCTGTTCAGCCCAGTATATTTTTTCTTCTGGAGGGACCTTTCCATTTGTATATTATACAGCTGACTGTCTTGATAGGCACAAAAGTGTTTGGTGATATTTTTAACCTTTTCGGTCCTCACAAGCATCAACAACCCTTGATTATGAAGTCTTTTTTACTATTTTTTACTTTTTTACTATTAATATCAGATCACATTTTAGGTGAAAATTATACTGTAAGATACAGATGCTCTTCTACTTACGAATGAGTTACGTTCCGAACGGGCGTTCGTAACTTGCAATGTTCGTAAGTCATTATTCAACATCATTTTAATGGTATATGCAAGTACAAATGCTGGAAGTACACACACTACGCTGCTGCATGGTGGGAGTAGCGGCCAGAAGTCGTACTAGGCAGAAAAATTATGTTGCGGACAGAAAATGGGAGCCCGACAAACACAATTTGGACTTACAGTCCTCTTCGTTCGTATGCCTGAAAGTTCATAAGCAGAGGAGCATCTGTACAATCTTTCTTCCAGTACAGCAACCACTGCGGCGTTTATACTATCAGAGCTGTGCCCCTGTTTTTTGCTGAAATTAATCATGACTGAAGCAAATATCACTAATTTATCGTTTTTTGCTGATTTCAATAAGACGGAAAGAAACAAACACTGAAGTACAAAATAAATAAAAAAATATTCAGCACAGCTAAGGAAATGCAGAGTTTCTAAAGCACACCATCCAACCGAAGTAGCTATTGTGTAATTTTCGTTTACAGCATATATGTGAAGTGTCAGGACCCAGAAGGGGAGAGACAGATGGCTGTTGGCAATTGTACCTGTATGCAGCATAATCTTGAGATTACATAAATGGTTTACACTCATTTAACACACCTGCTTCAGCTCCTTGTGCTAATTACCATGCAGCTCTTGAACCGAATCATTTGTGGTGGAACAGGAAAAGAGCTAAGCTACACAGGGCTACACAGAATGCCTGCTAATAGGCAGCCCTACAGCACAACAGGAGCACAAAAACAAGATTCAGAGAAAAGGTCACAAAAAGCATGTGTGCACTCCTTCTCATGGTCCCTAAAGCTAATAAATAATACAAGATGTACTCCTTTAATCACATGTGATGACGAGGAAAGTCCAACATGTCAGGAAATGTACAAAATGCCAAAAACCCTCAATATGCATGTCATCTTACACTCATGTCCGGGCAACATGGAACATCGCAGGGTGCGTGAACAGTTAATACCAGGCTATATTCAAACAGAGGGAAGCTGTTGTCCTTTCCTGCCCCTGAGCACTGCAAACACCTTCAACATCAACCCAGACTGACATGCCATGTTTAAACCTTTTACAGCACAGACTGCAGGCTTATAGTATCCATATGCTGCACAAGTGGTATGGATGGACTTAATGAATGTCTTGAATATAAATCAAAGCAGTGTCATTGTTTAGAGGTGCATTTTATTGATGTTACTATACATCAGCAAACTGCTCTATGAACTCCCAGGGTCCTTTGCAGCTACATCACTCTTCTCAGTTACTGGAATTTTACGACTTGTTACTTGATAGTAACTAATTCTGGGGAGGCACAAATTATAAATAAAATCTTTCATTATAAATAAATGTTACTCACTGGTCATATCATCCTTACGTTAACTGTACCCAAGATATTTCATAAGTAATGTCCAAAACACTGTATGGAATTCAAGTGTGAAATAATCTCTAAGAATTAAAGTTGCAGTTAAAAATATCAATTTTCACCTTGAAATCATCTCTGAGACTTACCATAAACCCAGGCTACAGCAATACATTCAAAGAATGCAACCCACAGAAGGCACACGCCACTGGCTGCATAGTAGTCAAAGAGTTGAAAAACATACATGCCACCCTGTGGGACAAAATCAACAAATATTTAGTACATGCTGAGATATTTGTAAACGTTCAGAAGGGCCTAGTACTCTGGTACAAACAGCTACTGTGGCATAAAGCATCCTTATTTGATTTATAGAGTTATAATCCAGAAAAGCAATTTTGCTCATTTTACTCCTAGGCAGAGTAGGTGGGGCCAAAGAAGAATGACATCATGGGAGGAAAAAAGGGCTGTTGTAAACAGATGGCATTCCCAGTGTGCCATTCACAGAGTCTGGCTGGATAATTCATCTGTTGAGCATTTGGGAGCATGCTCCAAGTATACCAGTGAGAGCAAATGCAAAGGTTCTGGTCAGCAAGATTTACTTCTGTTTCAGTTTTGAGCTAAGAGCAAAGTGATCAAACAATAATAATAATAATAATAATAATCTTATTTTTGTGCATCTGTGGTTTTACAAGGCACATGTCATAAATAGTGACACTTGACAACTAGAGCCAAAAATTACTTGGCCAAAGAATCATTTTGGAGTATTTAATTAATACATCAAGTTTAAAATACACTTTATGCAGGTCCCCCACACACACACACTCCTAGTTCCTACTCTGCTGAATAGTGACTCCCAAAAAGTTCTGCAGAAATGCCACCATATTATCAAAATACTTACTTCAGTTACCATGGTAAGTCCCAGAAAATAGCTTATAACACACACTACAGCTATGAAGATTTCCCTCCGGTAGTCCTTCCTTAGGAAGGATGGATACAGATCGACCAGAGATGTGATCTGTCCTTCCACTTCAACAAACTGCAGAGGCATAGAGGGCAAAGGTCAGATGGTGGCCTGCTGAGATTGTTCTGGCTTCTGGGGCCCCGATCCTGTCCTCCATCAGCACAGTAAAGCCCGCTCAGGGTAGCCTGTTTTGATTGGATCAACGGTGCCACTATCTTCTATAGCAAGCTATTGGCAATCTCCAGACAACTCATATTTGTCATAACCTGACCTATATCTTTAAAAGTAAAATCTGACTACCGTACCTGCTACCATGTATGCGATGCAGTTGTTAGCTAGCTGGTTAACAGAACCTAGGAGCCCTAGATCCCCAGTCAATTCTTATATTTTACTAGTCAATGTCATTAACCTGACAAAAAAGATAGAGGCCTGTGCAGGCTGTATGTGTTTAGTCTTAACTAGAAAACCCAGTTATCCAATCGACACACCATTTAAATCACATAAATCGCTTTAGAACTGCCATAAATACATTTTACATTTGGTAAAACGGCAGCAGTGCTGTGCGTCTCAGCCTGATGCAGTGACGAAAAAAGCGACCAGACTCTCAGAGGGGAGAGACAGATCACAGAGAGGTGTGAATAAAGTGTGATTAATGGGTGAAGAAGGCACAAATAATCATGCCATTCTGTAGCTACCGTTGCAGAGGTAAAACACAATGATGTTAGACCTAAGACAAGAAAATTATAAAGGTAACAGCTAACAGAAGCTTCCTAATGGTTTAATAGCATGAAATCCATATGAAAAGTTCATGTCTGATTCTAACAGGAGAATAGAACGATTTAGAGAGCCATATTGATAAGATCTGTTTTTGTCGGCATCTTGACATGAACACTTGGGCAGTGAATCATACTGATAGTGATTATTTGTATTTATGTTAGAAACACAATGTCTAATAGAAAGGTTTGTCCCAGGCTACACATAGCATTTTTATTTATGCTGACAAAAGATTAACTCTAATTCCATAATTTTCCAGAAAGAAAGACAGAGAGATGAAATGCAGACCATAGCTACACTCACCTGACTATCAAGGCCCAAAAGCAGAAGCATGATGAAGAACAGAATAGCCCAGAAGGTTGGCAACGGCATCATGGACACAGCTTTGGGGTAAGCAATAAATGCCAGCCCAGGCCCTTTATGAGAGAGAAGAGAAGGACGGGGGAGCGGGAGGAGAGACTGTAAGCAAGGCAGCCTCACTCTGACCTGAACTGTGCACAGGCACCACCAGGGCCCCAACTTTCCACAGGCACCACCAGGGCCCCAACTTTCCACAGGCACCACCAGGGCCCCAACTTTCCATACGGACCACTAATGCTCAAACTGTGCACAAATCAGGTCAGAAAAACATCATGCGCAGGGTGTGTCGAGTGCCTCATGCAGTGATACCAGATCTGCTCTTAGAATCTCTCTGGGTTACTCCAGTTTACCATGTTACGAGTACCTATGATGCAACACATCACTGCATCTAATACATTAAACTTATAACTGCAACCAAAAGCAAAACATAAAATTCCCCTTCTGATCTCTGCACTGTTCCGACATCTTGAAGAAATGCCATTAGCTGAGTCATGTGAAATGATGACGGGCAAGATAAAAATGTGTAAATGCCGAGTCCAGGAAAGTAAAAACAGAACTGTTCATTAAATCAAAATATGTTGCAGTGGCGAAACACCAAATGGGTCAGAGAAGGTCAGAGCAATCCATGTCCTTGGAGGCAAAGCGTCAGAAATCTTATCACTGCTTACCTCAGTGTGATTTGTCACAGTAGGTGTTGAAAAGTCAGCGTCATATTTAAATTCTACATTATATGAAAAGTGAAAGGTGTTTGTCCAGTTGTATAGCATAAAAATACATTGAAATGTAACAATTATTACTTCCTTACATCTTAATTAACCCATTTAGCTGGTTTTGTTCATGTGTTGTACTCGTCCATATTGTACAGGGCCAACAATCACATAGGTAGCTTCTATACCCCTTTGCATGTATACAGACCCCAGTTTCCATTGCCTGTAGAACAGTGTTTCCCACCTTGGTCCTCAGGCACCCCCTGACAGTCTACATTTTTGCTCCCTCCCAGCTCCCTAAAATCATGGACTGTCTGGCAGGGACCAGGGTGGGAGAAAAAACATGGACCGTCTAGGGGGTCACCGGGGACCTGGTTGGGAAACACTGTTGTAGAAGCTGGTGACAAAGCATTGTTGCCGTCAAAACACAGCATCAAATCCTACCTGCTCCGCCTCTACTTTTCTGTTTGATCCATCTTTATCAACAGATACTGTATTAAAAACTAACCTTTTTTATCATAGGCACTCATCATATGCACCTTGAGTTTTGTGTTCAATCTGACATATAAAATGCAAACAGCAAGAATGTTTCGCTTTACACAAACATGACGAAATCCCATGACTAGTTTACATAGGGGCTTCGGATGGCTGAATGTTTAGCTTTCCATCGCCATGTGAACACATTATTAGCCTGTGCATCCCCAGCTGATCAAAAAAGATCTATACTCTAGATCCCAAACCTCTCTCCTAACAACAAGACCCATGGGAAAGCAAGCTAAAATAGAGCTATAGACACACTTGTTTTATGGA
>JAABNY020000108.1:10021856-10037463 GCA_015164015.2 Brevimyrus niger
TCCCACCCGCTGACCTCCACCCCCCCCCCCCAACCCCCCCAGTGCGAGCACTCACCTGTAGCAGTTGTATTTGTACTTATTGTAGCTCCCCAGTGATGTCATCGCCCCCAGACAGATGGCATAGGAGAAGAAAATCTGAGTTCCAGCATCTATCCAGACCTAGGGGCAAATCCGAATACATATAGATTTGTTTTCACACATTTGGAATGATGGTCTTATGTCCTGCCTTCAAGGTAGCATCTGGGTCAACCCTTGTAGGTTTTAGAGGCATTAGACACCAAAACAACTGAGCTTTGTTCTATACCGTGTTATTCCATAAGAAAGCAAGTAAAACAAAAATTAGGTGTGAAAGAACCGTCAGACATTTGTGTCTGTGTTTTTCTTTTTGTCGTACACATCAGGGTTCGAAATGTAAAAACACCCACCTGCAAAACAACTGCCTAATTCCCGGTAAAATGATTCACAGCCATTGCTAATTAATATCCAATTTAAAAATTTATTAGAATGTGTAGTATATTCTAAGTATAATTTATTTAGAAACAAAAAAAAAAGAAGACAGACATGTTTAATTTGAAGTTTTTATTCTTTATTCATAAAAGTGGCTATCCAGAGCATTACATTAAATTACATTCTTTGCTAAGGTCTGAAACTGAACAACAGTGTTATCATTAACTCATTTTAATACAAAAAAAATGAAACGTGTGTGAGTACTTTACGACGCTCATGTAGTAGTTAGTGCTTCCGACGGTCATTTTTAAAACTTGCTAATCAAATTTCAAAACTGCTAATCAAATTGCAACTTTTGAAAATTTTGATTAGCAAAACTACTAATCAAGTTGAAAATCTTATATGGAACCCTGCGTATACATTTAAAGAGAAAATATTTTGATAAGAAGTTCAGACGTGTGACACTTGTTGGAACATTGGCCAAATGTCATTTATTCCCTTAAGAAGGGTATCAACATTTTTCAACATGCACCTGCAGCAACAGGTAAATTATGAGTTGTTGGGTAAGTTGTACTGTATTGCCTCACCAAAAAAAATTAGAAGAAGAGATGACAGAGAAGGTGTACAGAGAAGCAGCTTCCTACCTCTGGGTCAGCCAGTCTGCTGAGGTCTGGGTACAGATAGAACTTGATTCCTTCAGATGCTCCAGGCAGAGTGATGCCACGGATCAACAGGACAAGCAGCATAACGAAAGGAAATGTTGCTGTGATGTAAACAACCTGGCAATAGAACAAAAACAGAATACTATCAGAATTTCTTGTCTGTGATAAAGACATCTGGCAGAACCTTGAAAACATTACTAATCCTCACTCAATTCTTACTCACACCTACACCCTAACAAGAATTGTATACGTTATTTACAGCACCTTCAAGGCTGTTGTGCCATTCTAGACCATATAAGTAGAAAATGCTTATCCAACTGTCAGTTATTACATTTTCCTTGTCTTTTTTACTTCATTAAGCATGATGAGACAAATTCATCAGCATCTCAAAAATTTAAAATGACTTTATTGCTGAATTGCTTCCACTTGATATTGAGATTTTACAATTGTAAAACAAAACATGAATCAGTTTAAACAGGGTTTAGCACTCTTCACAAGGAAACGAAACCCGTTTTTAAACACATATGCCACACACAAGTATACAAGTGAAAGCCATAATTCAAACAGTTATGCTCAGCTTGTCTAGCATCTGTTTGTCACCAATCTGTACTACACTGACCCCAAACTGGCCGGTCGCCAGTCACTGACGGGGACAAATACAATGTATCTGTCTGCCTTTGTGTAAAGCTCATCAACAGCCCCATCAGAAATATGAGAAGCACTAAGAGCAACCGTAATCTTCCCCTTAGGGTTCCACCACCTTGGGACATCATAGATGTCATTATCTTCTCGGTTTACACAGTGCCGTACGTAAGGTTTCAAACTACAGGTTAAGTTTCCCACTTAGTTTGCTTTCAGCTGAATCCCTGGTGTCTTCACCCTGATGATCAGAGGAGTCACCGTGCTTTAACAAAATTTGCTACTGGAGGTGAAGAAATGTACTGGTAGGAAGATGCGAGAGGGGTAACCTCCCCAAAGGAGCAGAAACTCCCAGGCACGCTGTTTATTAAGCCTGTATTATGAGTATCACTTACTGGCATTGTCTCTCTGGTAGCACAACGGGCAGTGCCAGACACAGAAGAAATATGCGCATATGACAGAACTACAAAGAATGACCCAAATAAAAGAGCATCGTCATGACGTCACAATGAACGAAGTGCCATAATGCCTCTTGTGTGGGAAGTAATATGGTCTGGTTGTACAAAAGAGAGTGCACGCACCACCCACAAGTGAAAAACTGAATGGAGCGTAGTCAGCTGCATTGTTCCTGGCAAAAAAAACCTCTATTCTGCCTGTCACTGAGTGTTTAAGGATAACAAAGAGTTGAGGCGTGGCTTGCCAAGGGTGTAAATTAACGTCAACTCACCTTTCCTGTTGACTTCACCCCTTTCCAGATGCAGAAGAAACAGATGATCCAGACGGCCAGGAGACAGAGAGCGAGATCCCATTTAAGGGAGCCCACCTCCTCGATGCCACTTGAGATGCTGAGAACATTGTGCCTGAGGGTGGGGGGGGGGTATATGCACACAAGAATAGAAAAAAAAAGTATTAAAGAACACATGGAGGAAAATGTTTCCCACAAATGGCTGCTTTGTGTCTGGACTCCACATGAAAGCCACATTTCATAAGTGACAGAGAGACAGACACTATAAGACTAAGGGTGACATGAGAGGGGGGCAAACAGCAGACAGGAAGCATCATGAGACCGAATAAAAATGCTTTGAATACTCACTCCCAGAATTCAGTGACAGGAGAAGTGAAGTTGGTCGTGTTGACGGCCAGCCAGAGGCTCTTGTTCTTGCGCACGGTGTCCTCCACACAGGTCACCGTGTTCCAAGGATGGCTGCACTTGGCCCACGGCAACTCTGGCTGGAAGCACTGCAGTAGGTAGTAGAGCCCCCAGGCCAGGATCACGATGTAATATATGTTCAGCAGAGAGACGATGACCACAGATGCATAACCGATTCCTAAAGGACAGGGGACGACAGTCATCCATGTCTCTGCATTATGTTCATGTATTAAATGTTTTCAAATAAACAGACATAAAAATAAAAAATTAAAAATCATAATTGCTGAGATGTAAATTGTTAGCCCAAAGGTGATTTCATTTGATACTGGTTATTTAGGGAATGATTTAATGCATTGAACATCATTAATGCCTACCACAAATTGATTCATCGATTATTTCAATAATTAAATTCAAACCTATTTTACCTTCACCAAAAAGAAATCACAAATATGACCATGAGAACATAATTATACGTTATTAATGGAATGCAAAGGAAGTTGAATCTTATTACTATTAAACAGGAAGAACAAGCCAGTGGAAAATGTCAAAAAGTCCACCTAATGTGCTGTACAGAAAAAAAATTAACATGAAGGAAGCACTACCTAATTGGCCACTTTCACCTAAGCTAACTAGTGGTGCATCGAATGTTGACCGATACTGATAATCTCTAATTGTTTTTCTTATGTTGCCAATACAGCTACCGATAACTGGCTAACCACCTACCAGGGGTTTGCCGAGTCTGCTGGGATGAAAAGACATTACATTTTTTTTTACTCCGTGGAAAATGAAACATCAGTCTGCTGGCCAGATTTAATTATGAAGTATAAACCTTTTGTGAGCCAGTACTTTGAAACTAGGTCTTATAAGAGGCGAATGAGCCGATGAAATCCCTCATCCCCCACTACAGAAAATTGCTGATTGTTCAATGCAAAAATCTCTATTTTAGTGTTAATGTCTAATGCTGCTAACTCTGAATACTGATAAAGTTTAAATAACTGGCAATTAGGTGTAGGCGATATGACAATATGAGATCATGAAAACAACCTATGTGTTGACGATCTGCCAAAGTAGAGAGATCGTAGAATCGCCAATATAGATTGCATTCTATTCGTCTATAGCGGTTCGATGTTCTTCCTATTTTTTTTTCCTCAGCCAAAGCGCACTATTTACTAGTCCGCTTAATGCCCGCCTTATAGAAACAGCGCTCAGCCAACCAAAGTGCTCCACCACTCTCTTTGATTCTGAGTGTAGTTGGAAGCAATGGCTGAAAGTGAGAATATACTGTATAATGGATGAGTTGGTCCCTAAAAAGATGCAGAGAAAAGGTTTGCAAGTCGGACGGCAACATGACAAATCTTTTCAAACACTTAAAGAGACAACATCCAAAACGATATGGTGAGAGTATAGAGGCTAGGAGAGCAGTCATACCACAGCCAGCAGAGGCAACAGTTACTAAACCAAAACGAACCATTCTGACACAAGCTTTTGAGAGAGGCGCTCCATATGGCTGGACAAGCAAGCGATAGAAAGAGATAATAGAAGCTTTCACCTCAGAAAAGATATGGTTTCCATCAAAACTGTAGAAAAGGGGTTTAAAAGTCAGCCAAAAGTAATTGATCCGCGATATGAGCTGCCCAGCTGAAAGTATTTCTCCAGCACTGCCATTCCACGTCTGTACTCAAAATGCCGCTAAAAAATTGAACGCGAGGTTCAGACATATTGTCATGTCATGTTAAAATGACAATGTTGAATAATTCAGTAATAAAAGTTTAAGAATTGCATTAGCCTATAATAAGAGATTCCATTTTTATTGTTTACCATTTATAAGTTTTTGTTCTTGTTGATATTTTGTTCTGAAGTAACTTTAAGTATTTATTTAGCTTTAAATGAACTTGGGGGCAAAACTGATTAAAATCTGTTCAGAAATGTTCTTTGGCTAAAATCCTGTTATTCTGGTTGTACTTTTCAGTAATTTGCAAAATTATAAAATCTATCAAAACAGTATAAATATTGTGATAAAATCGAAATCGTGATTTAACTGAAATTTTTTTTGATATTTTTGCCATATCGCCCACCCCTACCGGCAATATAGACCAAGACTTCAGACCAGTGCTAAAATCTTTATTTTTAATAAATGTCAGCCGATACCATTATTATATTATGCATCTCTAAGGCTAATGTTATTTAGCTAGCTAGGTAAATGCTTCAGAGTCTTGACCATTGCTACTGCAGCCAGCAAAAAGAACTTTTTTGCACTGCAGAAGAGGGGCATTTGCCAAAAGCATGGAAGCACAAACCATCAGAGGGAGTGTTCTGAGCTACAAAACAGGGTGAGTTTCCCAAAAGTCTGATAACGTAAAGATCCAGTATCGCTTCCCACATGTTGTCAAATCGCAGGTCAGAGCTGCTACTTCCCACATCTGTCTGCAGCATGTGACTGCGAGAGCATGCAACCCGGAAGTAGGTGCATCATTATGGAGGATTTTTGTGCCCCCAAAGACTACAGATCAATGCAGCTGAACCACCACCATAATAATCAAAATGATGAAGCGATGTGTCTAAACACTCCGAATATAAGTCAATCTGTAATCATCATGGTCCCTATTAAACTTTCTGTTTCTGTGATTAAACTAGAGTGTGCAGGACCCTTCTCTCCTGTTTCAAATGTCTGCTCCTCACAGAGGAACAAAAGTCATTACTTTATCACCAACAAAAACCGACAGATGCAATCGCTCAAGCTGTAGGTGTGAGGTAAGAAGGCAGGTGCTGCTGATCGGATGACATCAATGCACAGAGGAGGACAATGGGCGTGGAGACTATGCCAAGCTGAATGGAAAATGGCCCAGGCCACCTGTGGCCACTTGTCTCCCTGCAGCATGCCTGCAAGGCTGACGGGCATGTGTTCCAGAGGCCCTTTGTTAGCACATCAGCTAATTACCAACAGCAAGCCCTGAAACACTGGTGGTTTTCCACTCTGCCACCACACCTCTCTGTCTGATCCTTTTTTAGTTGAAGAAGTCGTGACCATGTTGAAAAGACACAATCTAGGCAACAAAAAAAAAAACAATTTTCATCCTATCTCATTTCAGTCCAGTGGATTCTACGAACAGGCCGGTAATGACGCATTTATTGGACTGGCATGACAGCCATTCGTCAATAGGATTCCTGTCTCTGCCTCAGATCTCAGCTTAGCATTTCCCTCCTGCGTTTCTGACATGCTGCCATGGCAACAAAAAATTCGCCACACTCGGTGCATGCCTAAATCTTGAGGGCTTTGTCTGTTGTGAGGGAGAAAATGTGTTGGAAGAAATGAATTACAGTGAACGTTTATACATGTGTGTCAGCAAAAAAAATAAATGAGGAATGCGACTGTGTGTATGTGCATTTGTTGTGTGTGTATACAACCACTCTTATTCTTAAAGTCATTGGCGCAGCTCTGGTGAAAGGAATATCAAATCACCTGCTAATAAACAAATGACAAGACAGCAATGGGGGAAAGACAGTCGCCCTAAATAAAGGGTTACAGACTGGATAATAGAGAATGCAAGAATAGGTTGGGGGCATGTTTATTATTTTTGCATCTTCACTAGAAAAGTTACTTCAGAGCCCCTTGCCCTGTCAATGTAATGACTGGTTGTAGCCAAAGAGGGGCCCAAAGCTCGGGGGGCACACACAATACTCACTGCCATTGAGTATTGAATAGAGTACATTGCCAAGGTTCTACAAAATACACAGAGACACGCCTGAAACTGAGAGCACTTTCTCATCCATCACTGAGCAGTCTGCCATCTTCAGAACTGCCCACCACTCACAAAATCATAAGCAAATAGCAGCAGCTTGAGAACTGTCAGAGCTACATGTACTCTAGCAACTGATAACCCAGTTCCCCATGTTTATGAGCCTTTGAGTGACACTAGGCAAACTGATCTTTTTCCAAAGTGGGAAAGACCAGCCAGGATGATTAGGAGGAACACAACAACTCTTATAAGATTCAGAATCATACAGAGACTCCACTACAAGCCAAAAACACAACCTTTAATGCAAATGAACGCAAACATCAAATGTCACCAAGACTGTTGCCTGATTGTAATTGCCCTGTATAACGATTAATATTTGTTCAGTAACCATAAAAACATTTTAACGGCTCATTGCCTAAAAGCAAAGGATACTGTTTCAGTGTAAATATTTAGAAGCCATCAGTAGTTATCTGGTAATTGTACAATATGTTATCCTTATCAAAGCTCATTTTTAAAAACCAAAAACAATTTTTTCAAAACAATGACCCCATCCATATTAAAACTGCTTTTGCAGTCTAGGGTTACATTCTGACCAGAAAGTCTGTCCCTCAAACCACATGGTCAAGGCAGGGTAACAACCAAAATGGCATACCTGGTCATTGCGGTATACACTCACACATATACATATACTATGAGTGATTCATGCTATGAGCCATGGATTTGCTTAAATGCATGTTTTTGACCTCATGGAAAAAAAGGGGAAAAAAAATCACAAGTCCACAAATGCAGTTGCGGTAGGATTCAAACCATCAGCTGATGATGAGAGGCTACAGGGCAAGCCACAGAGTCACTATGCTGCCCCAAGCACCATCAAACAGAACATCATACAGAAAATCATTATGGACGTTCTAACAGTATCATGACAAGGTTGTGTATCTGCCTTCCAGCATGTTCTGGGGAGCCTGCAAATCGGACAGTGCTCACCTGTAAATATGGGGCATAGTTTCTCCCAGCAGGTGATCCCCCCTTCAGAAGTGAACTGACCCAAAGCCACTTCCAGGAAGAACACAGGCAGGCCTCCTCCAAACAGGAAAATGAAGTACGGAATTAAGAAGGCACCTGGTAGGAGAGCACAAGCAAAAAAATGACAGGTAAGGAACAGAGGATCATTATTTATTCCAAAGAGCTTTATCATTATTCTCAAATGTCGCATCCACCCAACGGACGCCCCCAGCACTCACCACCCCCATTTTTGTAGCAGAGGTACGGGAAACGCCACACGTTCCCCAAGCCCACAAAGCCTCCCGCCACTGAGAGCACAAAGTCCAGCTTGCTGGCCCACTTCTCCCTCTGCGGCGGCTTGCCCTCCGCCTCGTCCTCCGGCCGAGTGCCTGGACTCTTCCCAGGTGAGGGCTTCAGGGTGTCTTTGTGGAAGTCCTTCAGGCACTGAAGCTTCTCCTTCTGTGCCATGCTGCTGCAGGGTGTGGAACAGACAATGGTGGCTTAGTGAGAGATCAAATATGAAATAAATCTGAGACTAGCCGTCAGATGTAAAAGGACCCTATCCAAGCATACAGGTTATTTATTCATTATGTACAAGAAATGCATATCAAAACAGAGGTTTGTCCAGATTTAAACTATGAAGTATGAATACTTCATCACCTTTTTCAGTTAAGCCATAATTATTTTATTTTCTAACAGCTGAAAGACTCTATGATCAATCACAAGAATGGTGCTGGGGACTGAAATAAGATCAATTAAATCATAACTGCACTTTTAGGAAAATAGTATACAGTAAATCAAAAGTAACTGTACAGGTAATCACCTGAAACTGTTTGGAATAATACTGTTTTGGAATAACACTTTTTTATCCTGTCAAGCAACCATCCCAGGAAAATATCGCTATTACTAACAGGCATGACTAATAGAATACCTACATATTCACCCATGATGAGAATAACTGTGCTGCTCATGGTTCATACAAATGAAATCGTTTTAGGAGTAAGTAGCTAATTTACATAGATTACACAAATGTCTTGAGATATGTGAAACATAAAAGAAGGGTAAATGCACTGTAAATGTTTAAACGGCAGCATTACCATGCAATAGCATGAAGGGAAATTATTTATGCAATAAAGAGAAGTATCATGGGCAACTGTTTGGACAACTTCAATACACTGCTGATTGGAAAGTTTAGAAAAGATTCATTTGGTATTTAAACAAGTACATTGGACTGCTTCTCTTTGCCTACCCCCATTTTTCTTGCCATAGGTCAAGCATTGATGGCAAGCTTGAGGGGGGGGGGGGTCATGGCATAGGGTCAACCAGTGTGCAGCACCCGTGCTCAAGGCCCAGAAACGTGATTATTCTATCGAGACTCGACCCAGTGATCTTCCAATCACAGGCATGGAGGCATAAGTAGCTGAGCCACTTAGCACCTCATCTAGGTTATTAGCCTATGTGGAGCACAGCCAGCCGTGCCGCAACCAATACTGTCCTTTTCTTGGCGATTATATAGCTATTGGCACCGCCGGTACGACAATAACGAATGCCTTTTAGCTTGGATTTTCGTCAGCTTTCAGAGAAACCAGGCCAGCACATCCAAGTATACATATACCGCAGATGAAGTATCGAATGAAACGCAGAGGCACAAAAACAAGTTCTATGGAGGGCAATAGGAAGAAAACAGCACAACTAATAGAGCAGGAAACTGAAGCATCGCATGTCCTTGGGGAGGGTCCCAAACCAGCTCTGATGAGATCGCGATTCACATAAAATTAAGCTACAGAAGGCAGGTAAACACATCTCTCCTCTGGGACACATGCTCTGGGAACCTCCGGCCTTCCCACACACCTGCACAGCAACCAGTCAGAGCTTCACATCTAAACGGAAGCTTCACAAAATGTATGAATACTATTTATGCTAAAGATCCTAACTCTTGAACACAACTGGCCCTTTGCTTTCATATTAACATGCTGTTGTGATTACTCAAGATGTCTGTAACACCTTCCCTTCACCATCTGTATTGCATTAGCGAAACTGTGGTTTACTATAAGAGAGACCGCTGATTGTTCTGAGGAGAATCCGATGGTACATGAGGGGGTTTCTCTGCGTCTGTCCTCTGCCATCGACCTGATCTGCCGAGTCCCAGGTGCTGCTCGGCACAGGATCCTATCAGTGCTTGTCTCACAAATAAAAGCCGGTGCTGCCTTTCGTGCAATTAACAATGGCAGAGCCTGTGTTTTCTGGGCTTTCACTGGATGCCAAGCAACAGGTGACATAAAGTCAGCGAGACTGAGAACTCCCATGTGGTCCAGGTGATAGAACCGGTCTTTCCAAATGCAACAGCCTTATTGAATGGGTGCACCCTGAGTCTGACCTGGAACTCAGCAAGGTGGGAATACGACTGCTACGCATTCACATGACAGATTGCGGGAGGGGGAGCGACTTAGATTACCGGTCAGGGTTGGAAAAGCAACTCAGCCGACCAGTGACTGCTCCTGCAGGCTGACACTTTGCCAGCAGTGCCAGATGCCCTGCTCCCCCCAACCTGTACTAATTCTTCTGCATGGAGCTCTGTGACGTGCACAGAAAAAGCCAAGGGCCATCAAAGAGTGCAGCAGAGAGTGGGACCTTCAGGAAGGATTCATATGAAATAGAACTCATCTGGCTACTGTGGTCAGGTGAAATGTATATTATCTCAGTCTGGACTTACAAGTTAGAGCTGCCAAATTTGCACAAATTCTGTTTCATAGCACATACCTCGCTATAACTTTTCGGTCATCTTATTTTGTGCAACAGCGGTCTATAAACATACCAGGCAAACCGAAGTAAAATGCGTGTCAACTTGTTTAGACTCTTTATCAAAGGCAATCAAGTTGTTTAACATTAAAATTGGCAACATCTGCCAGTGGTCCACAGGCTACAGATTACAGTAACATTCGTTCATTGCTATGCAAAAAACTTACATGTCCTTCATGGTAGATGCAATGTAGCAGTTGCTAATATGTCATATGTTGGCAAACCCCTGTCTGACTTCTGATATCAGCTGAGCTTATAAGAGGTAAGACAAAGGAAAGGACACGCCCCTACACAACCATACATAACATGGAGGTGGAGCACGGACTCAGCCAAGGGACAGTAAATTTCCACAGGCTGGCTCTATCAGATATTTGCCCCACACCATTAGATGGGGGCTGCTCAGGGGAAAACACGACTCATTTTGTTTGCCAACAACATTCCTCCTCTAATGCTTTGTCCACCATGCCGGCCAACAGGGTGTCCTAATATATTCTGATATGATCATGGAGATCAGTATAGAAAACTATGCACAAAATCTGCAGAATATTTTTGTTACATCCTCTTCCTACAAGCGCCAGTACGACGCAAGTTGTGTCCTGCTGTCAAGCTACAGAACTCGCATGGCACACCTGTGTTCACAACAACTGAAACATTGTGCTTTTAAAAGCTTTCCTTCAGTCTCTGGCACGCTTGCAGAATTCACAAGAGGGCAAGGGCCAGTCTTGGTACATATTTCACAGGAACGGCAAACACCAAGAACAGGCACAGAATATTACCTGACTGATCCATGAACGATACACTCCTGGCATCTAAATCAGCAGTATAGGGCATATGGTCTTTAGCATGGAGTTAATAGTAAGACGTTCAGAGTCAAACAGGTGAAGGTCTCAAGGGACCTGTGCACATTTGGTTTTAAAATGCGTCTTAGGTGATCAGCTCACAAGTGGACAGCAGCAACACATCAGCGTTTCTATCATGCATCTCCAAGGTGTCCAGCTGAGCACTTGTGTTTAGATTTCATTACTGCCTCACACAGAGTCATTGTGACATCCTTGTTAGGGATGCATCAGAACGCATTAGAGTTTACAGTACAAAAGATAGTTGTTGGTGTGATCGGATCATGTTGCGACTTGGTGGCCTTTTATACTTGCATTTAGCGCTGTCCACTTGTGATCTGATCACCCAAGATGCATTTTAAAAGCAGCTGTAAACAAAGCCATAGAGCAGGAACTGAAAGCTTCAAGGCTATCTGTATTTCAGCTACAGATAAACATAACCTCCTATTAAGGACCATTCTCATATATAAAGATAGATTTTTCTACTTCTCTTCCAGCCTCTCTTTCTGTATAGAGCATATCTAAATAATTTTATTTAGAAAGTGTTCTAATAATCACAAAATTCACCAAACTGCATTGAGTTAAATCGGTCAAAGTTTTCTTTAACTCTGCTTTTAAGCTGGCTCTAATGAATACATTGAATCAAGTTATTCTGGTGTAACTTCTATGTTTTTGGTCCAAACAAAGTCACCCCCCCACACACACAAAAACAGGGAGCGATCAATGTTCCTCCTATTTGCATTTTACACATTTATCCTCATATCTGCAGAATCCTTTGGAAACATAAGCAGTGTGAGTGTTTCCATTATCAGGAACATAAATACAGAGACAAATATGCCATGTAGTTTGAGTTTCCCATTGCTGCATTATACTGCCAGAGTTATCCATTACTTTTTATCCATCCATTTGTCCATCCATTTGTCCATCCATTTTACATAAGCACTTATCCAAAGAATGTCACAGGAAGCCGGGAACCCATTCCAGAAAGTGCACAACACCAGGCTCCGCACACACTCAATGGAATGCCAATCCATCACACTGGACAAACCACTCAGTCTTATTCATAAACTGTCACCCGTAAAAATACAAGTTGAGAGTATGAAATTTGAGAGTTGGCTGCACAGGAAACCCACTAACCAATGCTATATTAAAATCTAAATTTCTGCAACCATAACTCACATGTATACAATGTCTTTGTTTCTTAATGTGTCTTTTTCAGCCTCAAGGACAACCTGTTTCCACAAAGAATTTGACTTCTATGTAATGTTATGGCAAATTTTACTTTAGCTTTGACAGAGATGATCTGGCCCCTATAATTAGGACCTAGTATAAACAGATACATCCACGTGTGTTTCTGATTCTTGTAACTGCTATTCAATATAGTCCTCTAAGTCCTCAACTGTTTCTGCGTTTGCTTGCTATCACATGAATTGAACTAACTGTGGGACAATAGTAGAGAATTAACAAATAATGCAATTAGTCATGAAGACCCTTAAGCGTCCATCCATCACAAGCAAGGTCATGGGTGGACCCTGTAGCCTCTTCCAGGCAGCAAAGATCTCATTCTGGATGGGATGCAAATCCATCACTGAGCACACACAACATTATAGGTTTGAACTGGAGTACCCAGTGGAATTCCATGCAACACTGGGAGGACCGGGCGAACACTACACACGAGTGCATGGTAGATGCTGTGCCACCCTTCGTCTCAAAAACTCAATTTTTCAAGTCTAATATCATCGCCAAGATAAATTACTATAGCAAGTTTTTGCTTAACTGTTTGTACTCAGGGGGTTCTGGTGAATCCGGTGGTATATGGGATGACAATTATGTCCGTTTATCTTAACTTTCCATAAATTTTACATGACCCCTCGGGAGATCAGCCGAATTTATCACAATAAATCAAATGTTAAAGGAATCCTTGTATACTGTGGGATCTGTGCCGTTTTCTATCCTGAACAATGTAGATCGCAGAAGGATTTCGACTAGGGCTGTGTGTGTGTGTGTGTGTGTGTGTGTGTGTGTGTATTGTACTCTTCTGTATAAGTCATCATCTAAACAAAACAAAAAACATTTCGGCTGCAATATTAGTTTCTTACTAGTTACTGTTGCGCCGTAAGCCCATGCAGCGACTATAACGCATTACATCGGCGTTATCTACGGCCGTTTTCATGCAACCTTCGTTCTTTCTTTCTTTTTTTCCCCTGTAAAGTAGTCATTAGAATGCCCAAGCGAAATATTAAGCCATTAGTCAATTCGACCTGTTCTTTTTAGGTAGTGTGGTTGGTCTTTTTAAAAAGAGCCTCGTAATTTACCAGCATCTCACAAGAGTCGTTAACCAGTTCAAAAAGAGAATAATCATAATAGCAATACATTAATAAATATTATGGGTAAATCTCAGTGCTAGCGTTTACGAAATGCCGGAGAAAAGTTCAATCCCCTTAAGCTACATTACAGGAAGAACAAAACGACAGTTTCAAAACAAGACATCAAACAATAGCCCTAAATGAAACAAAAAAACTAAAACGTAAATAACGACTGTCAACGCGAAAGAAACAAAACTGATTGTTAAATGATATTATTAATATTGTCATGTGGCAGCGTAGCCCTTTTCCGCACCTATTCACACTGAGATAGTCAAAGTCTTACCTGTTATTATTTCCTTTTTCTCCTTAGGCTGCCCCTTCTGTCTGCTACAGTGGCCGATTGCAGAATGACTGATCCCCAACAGTACATTTAATTTATACGTGTTTTTTATGACCTTTGTCTCTTAAGATGGGTGACCGTTACATTTTAGTTTGAGTGGAAAAACACCAGCCTTGCCTCCCCATATAAAGGAGCCTATTCTTAAAGCGCCAGGTTCCCGCAGATTTACGCCGCCTGGAATTATTTTTGCACCGCGATGAAAGCGCTCGCGCGTTAATGGAGGTGGAGACATTAGATAAAACAATTGCGGTAAAAACAAAGACAACAGATCCTCGATCGAAGGGTGCATAGAGATGCAGATGGCATGCATAACAACCTGAACAAAAACCTTCCCTGAATCGTTAAAAAATTCACATACATAATGTATTTTCTTTTTTAAAAAGGACTGGTTCTAGCTTTGCTTTAGAGCATTATATGTTTTATTTATACTATAGAAATGTGTCGCGGCATATGGAGTATCAAAGACGTGTTTACTATGTAACGCCCATACGGATAGTGTCTAAAATGTCAATACGTATTATGTTTATATTAAATTAAAAGCACTTTATCCGTCTTAACGTGATTTAACCTAACATTTGAAATGTTTTGCAAAATTAGTAAATTAGATCCCAATTTGCTTTCTCATATATATTTTTGGAGTTTTGGGGACTATATTGTATCATTTTGATCCACAAGCATTAAGGCATTTAGAGGAACTAGCCTTCAAATAATTCTTTTTCAAGTTGTCCTCTTTGTTCTCACAACCACCTGTTTATTTCAAAACATTAAATGGCTTTTATAAATATATGACGTCATGGTGGGTAGCACTGTGAACTCACCGATCCAGGACTGCGGGTTTGAATTCCACCTACATATTTTGTGCAGTTTGCATGTTTCCCCTGTGTTGTGTGTGTATTCAAAGCACATAACACCCATAATCCTCCTGAGATAGGGATTACCACCCCCCAATGTATTGAATAAATTGTTAGATGATAGATGTGATACTAGTATCCCTCAGATATAACATTTAAGTAAAATATAAATAATAAATAAAAATTAAACGGGAGGCACATTGAAGCGTGTTGGTGGATGGAGAAAAGTAGCTTTCACTTGTCATGTTTCCAAGTTCCAGGCACTGGTGTTTCAGTTTAATGAAACAGTAGTCAGGCTTATCCGGCAGTATGTGAGGATTTAGTGTCTGACTCACCTTTGTCGCTATGAGCAGAAACTTAAAACAAAAGACTTTTAGCTTAATCATAATGAATCTGCATAGTTTGGGATTTAAGGCAAGGAACTGAACAGGAGTGGAGTTCCCATGATCCCCCTGCTTTTTGCTTTGGTAGCTGGTTTTGGTGCTGCACAGGTAGTCCAGTCTGGATAAAAAACAGGTGCGATATTCCTCATTTAAGGTTCAGACACCTCCTTGTAGTCTGGCATCTGGCTGTCACACTTGCATGTATTCTCTCCAGACTACTAACACATCTGTAACTGACAAACTCATGGCTATCCTGTTCCCGATCCTATTTATGACTACTGTATATGACCTTCTGGCTTTCTGGATCTTTGTCCTGTGTTTTGAATTTGTTGATTTTTCTCTGTTTCACTTATTTTCCCAGTGACATTAACATTGTGTTGAGCCATTGCTTTTGG
>JAABNY020000108.1:10037646-10050713 GCA_015164015.2 Brevimyrus niger
ATATAAGCATTTCGTATCACATGTAAAAATGCAACACAACAATATCAAGACTGATATGGGTTTACTGTAATGCAGTTTAATTAAAACATTATCTACGTTGATACCCAGCTTTCTTCTTGTATCTTTTTGTCATACTGTTGTTTTCAGAGAAAACAATTCAGATAAATATTTCCTTCCATCCATTTATCCATCCATCCATCTGCCCAAATTTCAACCACTTATCCTGTCTAGGTGAGCTGGAAGCTGACCGCAGAAAGCAGAGGGCACAATGTAATGGAAGACCCAAGATCCAAATGTAAATCTTAAAACTTAATTGTTTTATATTAAGACAACAAAAACAAACAATGCAGCAGCTCTTCCTTATACCTACTTCTACCTATAGCTCCAGAAGAACATTAAACAATCTTTTAAATTTGTCACCCTTTAGAATGGATGCCTAAAAAGCCCATTCTTAGATGAGTGCTGCTTTTCTGGCTGCCTGCCATTGCTAATACCCTTGAATTTCCATCCATCCGTTTTCCATACTTACTTGCCCTATGCAGGGTCACTGAGGGTCCTGGGCCTACAGGCACATCTATAGGTGTATCTGGCGGTGTGGGATAACCATGGTGTCAACACTGTGCCTCAATTTCAATTATGCAAATTAAATATGTAGCTATATATTTTAAAAAACAAATCCATAGGATTCACAGGATCCAAAGCAACTGAATAGTTCAGAAACCTTGTTTTATCCTCACCACTTAAAACCAAATTTGGCTTCATGCCCTATTCCAAAAATTGTCCCATTCTGACGAGATCAGTATAGCCCTGGATAGTCGGCATTGACAGGTGGCAAGGATCTTTTTGTCCCGGGCCTTGCAAAGCCGACATTCCATACTAGGGGCTTTCAATGACTTTATGTTACCGACAGCAGCAGTCCATCCACCCGTGTCGGCAGCAGCCGAATGCAGTCTGCCATGTCACAGTGTCCTTACGCTAACACTTTGATTCAGTTCAGGCCCCCATATAGCCAGTTGTCCTCAAATCTGTCAAATTAATTTTAGCACATTATTTCATAAATCATTATGGGAAAAAATGTTTCTAAAAATACTGGAGTAAAAAAAAAAGAAAAGAAAAATGCTAATAAGTTATCAGTTTCTGTTCACCCTCAGGAGTGGCATGAAATGGAACCAACAAAAACCGCAAACGGACAGTAAAACACTGACAGATGATCTTGTTCTCAGTTGCAATTCTGTCAAAAGAACAAAAATATAAAAGCATGCTTGCATGTAGCATATAAATTATGTTAATAAGCCTACTTGACACAAATTTCAAGCAGGTAGACTCAAACTTTTGACAGGTGCTAAAGTTATAACATCCTGCTATTGATTGTACATCTCGCTAATATTTCCATAACGCAGTTATTTGAACACTCAGTAAAACCCATACGTTACACTGGTTTAAAGCTACATAAAAATATCATATTATTAATGGAGTTATGAAACAAAATACTATAAACCAGTAAATTTATATGCAGTAAATTGATGGTAAAAACAACAATTGCCTTATTTTCCAGCCAAAGAATTTCCAAATTTTAACATGCAGAGAAAATGACATTCTGTGCACTGTGGTCCACATCACACCCGAAACATTCAGATGTGGTCTAACTGCAAGCTGCAGGGAGACTTGGAGATCTTATCTCCATGACAACCATGATAGTAGATTTATTTTGTATAAACACTGAGCATAATTCTTTGTTTGTGTCAGACGTAAATAAGTACAAATCAAATAAAATATTTTAAGTTTCATCAAGGCTTCAGCCTTTTCTTCACGAGGTCTTTGAAGACCTAAGATCTTGTGGGAAAAGTGTCCCATCTCAATGTCAGCTGATATCAGAACAGAGTTCTTTCAGACCACATGTGTAATCAGAAAAGACATGATTAATCATTATTCAATGTAAACTTCTTTTGTTACTAACTTGTTCTCTGTCAGCACTTGCCAGCACACTGACATGTACTCAGTCTTTTTCTACTGTACTATACATACATCAGCTGTACATGTCATATAAGGACAAGAGAAATATATTTTGGTTATGAAGAATAAACAATTTCTTTTTGATAGCAAACTATACTTCCACTCTGACTGAAATAGTAATAGGAGAGCCTAGCATGACACGAGAAGTCTGTCCCACCCCCACAAATGATCACTCACTCAAATAGGTCACATTTTAGGACAAAGTCACTCTAGAGAACACTTCTATTTCCGTTTTTCTGAACCATTTGACCTCAAGGGATGAGGAAGTCCTAGTTTGTTGAGTCAAAATCTGTAACATTTTTCTAGCAGACAAAAAGTCATGGTTTAGGGAAGCATTGCCCATAAATTACAAAAGGCTTATCTGGAGGTTATTTCTTTAATCTGTGATATAAAGCTTATCTTCCTGCTACTTCACCAGTCATGTTACTAGTGTAAATGACTCTTCTTTAAGGTATTGCTTTCTGTGAAGGCAAAAACTATCTGTACATATCAGGCTCATGGCTGAGCTACAGGTGACTGGAGGACCGGAGTCTGTTCTACTTCTTGCATCCAGGAAATGACAGGCATTGAGCATGAGTGTAGAAGGTGCCAATAACGAGCTGAGATACCCAAGATCATTCAAAGTTGCCCTCAGACAGCAGAAATATTACATTCTACAGATATAGAAGCTCCAAATTACAACCAGTAGATATCATGACTTCCACCAAAGATCATATACATGCAACAGCTCCTTTAGCACAGTCTCTTTTCCAGGTAGGCCTTCCATCATGGTTATTAAGGAGTCGAAGTACATGAATCGGCCACAAGTTGCCCCCTGGTGGTTACTCATGCATGTAGCAGAAATAGAGCCAATTAAAATGCTCATTTGATGGCGAAATCTTGAGGAAGGATATTAATAATTTGGTTACCAGGGCACCATTTGACAGGAAATTATAGCAGTTGCAGGGTTTAACATATTACTGCATGTTTGTGTTTGGAACTACACAGCCAAGGACATGTAAGGTGGTGCCTAATTACGTATCATGACCTCTATCTAAATACATTTTACATACTGTACCTCACATAAAAAAGTTACGTGGATTTATTGCCTGGTATTTCAATATTTGTTAAGGCACCTAAGTGACAGGGAAAAATAACCTTTTTTACAGCCGCATAATTACTAATCATACTTAGCAATCTTAACCTAAAACTCTGCTTTAGTGTTTCTAGTTTCATCAGTACATGCCAGATATTTAAAAATGTATACGTTCAGTATAATAATAGGCATCACTGTGACTGCATGGCAACTTTTCACCTGGTTCAACAAGCCCTGTCCCTGCCTTGCTGTTTACAGTTGTGCCATGGGTAACTGTACATGTGCACTGCAATTACATCCACAACAAAAAGAAAATGTTAATAATAATGCCAATTACCTTTATTTGCAATATTAATGTAACATTTCTTCATGTTAAAAAAAAGAAACCTTGTTGAAAGAGTAAATAATTGTGCCACTGAACGCCACCTTGTGGCATGATGAAGTCAGGATTTTATTATTTGGAAACTTTTTGGGGTACCTTAAGTGCTGAAAAAAGTAAATATTGCACTTTGTCATGGAAACCATACTGCACAGTGTCAGAAATTCCATCATTGGTGCTGCTATTTCCATGGTGATAAATGTCACAGCAATTTAAACTGGTATGACATGATGTGTAAAGGGAGCAAAAGCTGTTAAGGAAGAGAGCGGCAAGTTAAATTCATTCCAAATATAGCTAATAGGTAATGTTTTCCTGAATTATGAAAACAAAATAGGACAATTATTCATTTTGTACCTCAGTACATACATATGCATATGTAACATTGCAATTCAATATTACAAATTAAGGTTAACTGCCTGATTAAACAACTGAACGTTAAGTTCCAGCTCATGATGAATATAAAAAAAAATAACCTGTTGATAGTATACCAGCTATACATGTATTTTGTACTGCTAATGTGTAAAACTGTTTATATACAAGTCCCCTGTACACATAGGCATTGCCTGGTGTTGTGTTAAGCATGTCATTGATTACATGCAAATTTGTAGAAAGTTGTTAAAGTAAAAAGAGAGATTTGCACAAGGCATTGTATTTCTGTTTCCATGGTAAACAAGCATTGTCTATCTTACTCACTCAAGTCAAAATACAGAACCAAACATTTCCTTCAAATGCTAACTTAAGCAAAAGAGAATATAAAGAGCAGAGTGAAGCTTTATATTATAACATAGCACTTCCTCTGTTTTTGAAAGAAAGCTACAATGAGCCCTGGGGTATATGGCTTGCTTGACCTGCAGAAAGCGATGGTTTACTAAAATACTACGCCAAAATTCCTATCTTCTTGGGAATCTGTTACAAGCCCATGACCTGTGATCCGCTGAAGACAGAGAAAGAAGCCCAGCATACAATTCTTGTGAATGAACTGGGGGGCAGGTTCCGCCAGTGTTCCATGCTAGGCCCTCAGCACTCCAGGCCAATTCTAGCCAGAAGCTGTTCCAGGGCATCCAGCCTCTGGTTGGCCTCCTCGATGGCACTGTAAGTCTGCACATTGCTGGTGATGTGGAAGCGGATGTCGTCCACCAGCGGGATGGAGTCTGTCTCCTGCCGGGCCTCCACTGCTTGGGCATCCTCCTTGATCATCTCTGCGAATTCCTGCACCTCCACCAACTGAAGCAGGAGCACAAAAGGAAAAAACTGTTACAAACCGCCCCCCGTCACGCAACACGGACAGGTAATTTGTAAACCATTACAACACTACATCCTGTTAATAAATAATACCGCATATGTAAACATATCCCCAGGAATTTTATTTGGAAAAGGCTTATACAAGATAAAACACCAGAGAAATTCCATGAGTCATTGACTGAAGATACCCATTGCTTTGGGCCACACGTTGCCAAAACCCCACACTTTACAAATATTTAAGTCGACTATAAAAAGAAGCATCTGCTTTTCCGAGTGTATAAATCTCACACTTGCCAAAGTGTCCTACAACAAACTTATAATGCAAAGCATATCTAAATATGCAAGTAGCTACCTTCTCTATGATCTTGGCCATAAACTCGGTGCTCTGATCCTCCAGTCGCGAAAGGCGAAAGAGCCTGGCCGTCTTCCAGATGTGAAGCACGTTGTCCTCGCTCAGCGTCTGGGCCAGGAGCTTCCCGCACAGTCGCTTCAGTCCCGGCAGCAAGTACATGTCGGCCATGCAGAGCACCTCGTACACGTTATCCAGGGACAGCTGGCCACAATCACACAGCAAGCATTTACCATGGGAAATATGCACAAATTCTTAACACAAAATGGCCCACGGGCATTATTTACCCTTTCCCTCCGCACAATAAAAATCGCAATACAGAAATACCTGAGGACAGTGTTGTGCATTTATGGGAAGAATGCAAAGAACCTTTAAGACTGCAAAACAGACTAATGCTCAAAATGTGCGAGTGTATTTCTGGTCCTAAGGAATACAGGCCGAATGCTCACCTCCGTGTCATCGCTGTAGATGTAGTACAGCAGTCGGATGAAGATGTCTGGGGACAGGTTGTGAAGTGTGAGCACTGGGGTGCTGGGCTGGGCCTGCAGCGTCTCCCCTTCACTAAAGTGGTCGTCCAGCAAGGCCCGGAAGTAATCACTGCGCCCACAGAAAAATGCCTGTCACATTCGAACAAACAGGACCACACAGAAAGACAGTGACTGAAAGCACAATTAAAGACATTCACAAACTACACTAAAGGAGAGGGACTGACATGATTCAGAACTGACAAAAAGTTAAACTACCTACCTTATGACACAGGAAATTGTAACTCTCCACCCGGAAGCAAATATCAGGGTAACTAGGGAAGTTGTCAGTTCTGTCAAAGGGGAGCTCACCGTAGCCGACCTGAGTGCGACACAAGGACAAATGTCACATTTTGAATCAGGACAAGACTAAGAAAACTGACAATAAGTTTCAAGGATTTTCAACTTCAACTGCATTGTTAAGATGGCCTGCTATTAGCTCTGAATTTACCACTGCATGCAACAGTGTGCACATTTTGTCAATGACTAAATAAATGCAAGATAAATTATGCAAGACAGAGCAGAAGATAATTGTGGCAGTAATGCTGAAGCTAGTACCCGCAGCTCTGCGGGAAGAGCACAGTCTGCTAGAATGGCCAGATCTTCTTGCAGTTGGCAGTTGTTCTCTGGCTCCAGACTCAAGACCTTCACGCACGTCCCAGGCTTGGAGGACACTAAGAACAACGGCGCACAAAAATCAGCCATCGGCACAGCTAATTGAGAGGTCTTGGAACAAAGGCTGTTAGCAAAGACAGAATGACTATGACTGAGTCACATGTCCAGTCTTACCAAACTCATACACTTGTTTGCACTTGCTCTCCAACTCCTCAATGAGGTCATTGATCTTGCACTGCTTGGCAAGCCGTTTGCAGTCTTCTACATAGCTAACGTCAATGTCCAGCCGGCCTACAGAAACAGAACACACCAAGAGAAGGGCTTTAGTGATTAGCTGCAGAACATGACTGAGTGATAAAACTCAGAAATACTGCATCACATGGAGCAATTAGTGTAATTTCTAACAATGTACATAAAAATTGATTAATTATGCTCTCAAACCCATTTGTCAGTTTGATACATTCTACGGAAAACCGAACTAGTCAAAAGCTAATTTAAAGGTACTCAAAACCTAAGTACCTTCTAACTTGAGTTTTGTTTGTGAAAAGTACTGAATTTGAAAATCAGACCAGTCAGATTCTCAAATTTCACAGTGTCCCTGTTATTCATGGACAAATTCGCAAACCCTTTACTAACCTGTGTAAAAGTACTGCAAAATTGACCCAAAGGCTGCGGGATTTATCTGAAAACAAAACCATAACATATGTGAAGAAGTCTATCCTTAGGTAACACATACAGTCATTAGTTGTTTTCAACAAATTGCACCAGTTGAAAGTACTGTGCAAGTATTACATAATATGTAGCCTAGACTGCCTAAACAAGGTAGGAATGATCTTGTTTCAAGAATTTGATTATAACAGGCTGGCTGAGTAACCATTCTGATATGTTAGAGGTAAGATTGATTTCCAATGACAAACATTAATAGCATGCGACACGCTGACTTTACCAAAAATCTAAAATAGTAGTCACATCCAATGTCCTGCCAAATTTACACTACACATTTGTTATTCAGGTGACCTATACCATGAAGCTCTGAGGACTGGTCATACCAATGGGTGTTTGAGTGCAATGATATTCTTCCCCTTCCACTTGGTTTCGAACATCTCTGCAAAGTACTCCGAGCGAGCACCGAGAACACAGCGATGAGCATAGAAAGACTCGCCATGAACCAGGAACATCACATCACTGGAGTATCCCTGTTCCAGCAACCTGGACAAAACATTCAAAGAAAGATGACAAAACTAGAAAATCCTATTTGCGGAATCATATACGGGCAAGTCCCTCCCCCCTGACAGATTTTGTGTTTCGCCGAGCAGGAAGTCCCCTAAAAAGTGCTGTACCCCCTAAATCTGTCAGGGTATCCATGCCCCACTGGCTGAAATCAACAGCATATCCAGCATCCCTGACCTCTGCAAGAACTGGTCATAGTAGTCGCGCTGCATGCCTTTGGCCGTTATGCGCTTGTACTCCCTCAGCAGGCGGCGGATGGGATCACTCAGGGCCCCATAGAGGCAGCGCTCGCCGTCAAACGTGTTCGCCTCACACTTTGCTCCTGCAGCACAATATAACAGACCCCACCGGCTCACATTCAGTGCATTTTCCATGACAAATTCATACAAAAAGCACACAATTTCAAGCCTGTTTTTTTACAAGGTCAACTTCATACAGAGTTTTATAAGTTCCTATAATGCTCCTTTATGACGATAATAATTATTGTAAAAGTAAGAATAGTGTTGATTTAGTACTGTAAATCTTTCTCGCTACCTAATCAACCCAGTGTTAAGTCTTTTAAAATAAAAAATATGTAAAGAAATGTCAGTGTTATCCAAGGAGGGTCCTATTAAAATATCCCACAATACGATTTTTTACAGTAACAAGCCTGTTACCCAAATAAAACCACCTCCACTCAAAACATGTTAAGCTGTTGCTTCATAAGCGGTAGGGTTTTTACCATTGGCCAGCAAGTACTGCACTAACTCTTCATGGCCACACAGACATGCATAGTACCTGAGAGAAGGGAATAAAAAAACTGAAATATAACAGTTCACATTGAACACTACAAAATAAGAGATCAGTGAATCTTAAGATACCAACAATCTTAAAGCGTATAAATATTTAAACGCTATAAAATGAATAAAACATACTCACAATGGAGTACTGTCCCATTTGTCACGAACATTAAGTTCCACATCTCTCTGTTCAACTAGATACCTTGAAAGAAAATGCAGGCACCTTAGTTTCGTTTTCACAAAAATAAAAGTAATATCAGCTGCGGTTTTAAACTAAACCTGCAACTGCAAATACTATATCCATGCCTTTTGATGTTCAATACGTGTATATCGTGAAATTTTATATCAGTATTCAAACTACATAACAGAAACACTAAAAACCGCAATTGTCTATAACAGGTGAAAAATTGCAAATATCACAAACCGCTATCTTAGCTTCCTACATAATTAAGAAACGTAGTTTACGACATATGTTAAACACTGGTTCAATAATTATAATAAACATTTACGCTGTTTTATTTTATTTACGACATTTATAATAATAACAATATATAGTAGCAGTAGTTCTGTTGTTGTTACTATTATTTGGCAAAACGTGGAAATAACTATAAAGCAAGTAGTTTATCAACAACAGGAAATACAATCAATAAACATACCAGTACTATACATGTTAATATTGTTAGGTGTTTACTTGGACCTCAAACACGTGTGATGGCGTATTATCTAACTCCATCAGCTGCTTGTAAACTCCACAGTCAAGCACTCACTGACCAGAAAAACACCGTTTGCTAATTTAACTTAGATAACAGAATAGTACGGCCCACAATGCAGAAAAATACAGCTCGCCAGATCCCGACAGCCAAGCGACTGCTAACGTCATCAGTCGTGAGTATAGGGAAAGTCTTCGGTAAAATACCAAACAACATAGTGCGTATCTCTACTTACCTCACTCTAGAAATGTCACCCTTCCTGCAGCTTGTAAACAAATCGTTGGCGTCCATTTGCACCGCGATCTGAGTTCTCTTAGCCTTTGATACATTGAAACGACCTACCTATGTCACAGACACTGCGGCCAGCTGGCACCACGAAACTATTGTTCTTGATCACAATAAGTTAGTAGCCCCCTATGCTCTTTGTCTATAACTGACTACAGACGATTCCTGACTCAGTCAGAACAAATCCTTCCCCCAAACGTTTATCGGCCTAGATGACGTTTAAAAAAAATAAGGAAGCGCTCGAAACGCGCCACAGCGACACCTATGATGTCGAGGAGGTATAGGCCTCCCTTGATTGAATTTCGGTAAAGCCGTATGTTCATAAGATATTGGACTTATTTTAATTGTTTCAAATATTGTTTACGCATTACTACATTTTGTTTAATATATGGTAAATATTCTGTTTATTATTATCTATATTCAAAGCCCTTGAAATACTCCTTTTCGTTTCCAGTGTTAGGGTATTTATATTGATTACCACAAGATGTCAGTAATGTGCTGTTTTGAACAGTTCATTTCATTTCCACATACAAACCCGCAATTCAGTGGCTACCAGTATTCACCAGGATTGTGAGGAACCGTTTTTCCAATATCAAAGGTCCTGAAGAACCTATTAAAGAAGACAAGGAGGGCTTTTAGGTGTGGAGACGTGTGGAATGGGATGAAATCATGACAAGAAACCTTGGTAAGGAAAGGAACACGGGGCTAATGATTTGAATCTGTTCTTCAGATTCAGATCTGAGGTACAACAGTTACAGGTCAGAAAAAACTTCATGGGGATCTGGCAACCCTATTGATAGACCACAACGAGGGGCACCATAAAGGTATAATTATTACGATTCCAAGGGCCCCTCTAAGCAGTACCTTTGACTGGGTCAGTATTAATATGCACCTATCTGTAATGAGTAAAACACAAAATGTGTAGACAACTCCACCACTGCACAAGCCAGTTCATCTAACTGCAACTCTACAAACTGGAGTATTCAGAGAAAAACTATGAGAAGAACATGCACACACATAGAAGCAAGGCAGGATTCAAACCCACAACCCTAGAACTGAGGCTACAGTATTTCCCATAATGCCAAGGGCAGGCACATTCTTTTCTAAATTAAAACTTGGTTTTTGTTGTATTTGTAAGAGCGGCATAATATAAATTTACTCTCTAGCATATGTGTACTTTCTAATATAAGTATTGTGATGAGGAAAAATGAATACAGTGCAATTATTAATAAATACGTAATCTGAAAATGAAATTGTGTGCAGTGTCCAAGTCTGTGTCACTTAGTTTTATAGTTATTAGTCCATTTATTATAAGCTTTGTACTGTGACTGGACACAGGGCACATATTAATAAATACATATTATGAAATATTTAAAAAATTAAAAAGCAGCTGACTGCTGCACAATGCATTTGTGCCATCTAGCGACCTAGATACATATAAACACACGTGGACAAATTTGTTGGTACTCTTCCACAAGAAACAAAAAAAAAAAAAAACACAACTACAGTATCTCTGAAATACCATGAACATGACAAAAGTTTAATGGCATTCCTTATTGTTTATTCCATATTTAACACACATCAGACTTTTCTTTTGATTATTGATTCAGTTGAATATTCAATAAACTTAAATTAATGATAATGGCATTGACAAAGAAGATGGTACCCTTAATTTAATATTTTGTGGCACCACCTTCTGCAGCATTCACTATCAGCAAGCGATCTCTATACTTCACCATGAAACATATGCATTTGCCAACAGGAGTTTGGTCCATTCTTCTTGAGCAAACTACTCAGGTTTAACCACACTGCAAGTTTCAGATCATTCCATAAATGTTTAGTAGGATTATGATGTGGGCTCACGGAGGGCCATTTAAAAATAGTCCATTGTTTTTATCTCAGTCATTGTTGAGAACTTTTAGCTGTACGTTTTGGGTCATTATCCTGTTGGAGTACCCATGACCTGCGACTGATGATGAGCTAATGACACGGGGCAGACATCCGGTGACTTATAATGAATAGATTATTTAATCCTGTAAAGATTTTGTAACTGGGGTGTACCAATCAGTTACAGTAGGGACGTCACTTTCTAATAGCTGCCATCAGATTTTGTGACCCCATAAAATTCCAAGGAAAAGCAATGATCCATCCACTTCAGGTGATTTAACGTCAATAGAAATTCTGGAAATAATTCATTACTTAGATGTACAGGTCAGCTCTGGCAAAGGGTGACTTTTTCTGACAATTGATGTCAGATTTTGTGACCTCAGTGTGACTTGTGAAACAGCAACGATACATCATTCAGAACGTGTTGTCTTTTCACAGTATTTACACTTCTAATGTCTTCACATTCCTGATTGTGAACGTAAAAATAACGCACCACAGTACACGGCGTCATACATCACAAAACTGAACAAAATAAATAGTTAATCAAATAGTTTATCAGAAAGCAAGAGAACAATATTGAAAAAATAACTATCGTGTCGTTTTAAACCTTTTTAAATCTTCATTTACGCACCTTGTCGATATTTCTATTTAACTTGCATGGATACCCTTTGAAATAAAAAAGAAATAAAAGCGGACAATCGTGTATGTATTATCGCAGCATCGGCTATGTTTTGCACCTAAGAAATTCCCACTCTTTTAGCCACCTACATAATTTGCGAATGCTGATTTTAAAGGAACATGCAGAAGAGTTGGTTCCAATCATAACGTCTGAGACAACACTGTACTGTATAAATATTGTATAAATAAGAGCATGCAGCAGAAAGTAAACACTGCAGCCTTGAAAAAGTTAAAATAATGACGGTAAGTAAAATGCGCAGATGACTCGTGCACGTGAACAGGGACCTAGCTTTAATTCCCAATAACATGTGAAACAACGCCCCCCTAGTCACATATTGCGACGGTCACAAAATGAGGCGCAATCCTGTTCCTTTTGATTTATATATTAAGCACTAATTACCATCCAATCCACGTCAAGGACACTTGGAGCTACTTCAGGTTTTACTACGTATTGTACTTTAAAACTGAAGGGTTCCAGTGCTTGTCTAAATAGTTCACTTCTTATGCTGGTTTGTTTCCTTGACTATAAGACCAGATGCAGCTGTTTTTGTGCTGGCAACACATCCATGATTATAGGCGACTGACAAATCAGTACACAGCAAAAACTCGGTGCTTAAGTGGGATCCAGGTCCTTATGATTCAAATTGTAGTTTAAAATCCTGTCCTAGTTCAAAGTGTCCTTCCTGACATTAATTGGGTGATACTGCTACTAGGTTGGCATGCACACCAAGCCGATGGCAAGAACTCAGTGACCAAGACCAACGAATGGTGGCTCTCCTCGGCTGACTTCGGCTAACTCCGGCTGCCGTAGGCTCCATTCGATTGCGAAAATTTGCTGTGGAACACACCGCCAAGACTAGAGGCGAATATAGCATAGTCCGAGATCGGTTTCGCCGATTGGTTCGACGCGAATTCAGCATAAATTGGCTAGTGCAGCGCCGACTATGGAGTATGTGTGTCCGACCACACACTGGCACTCCCTCCTACAGTACCGAAAACAGAACAACATAAGTCGAGAGATTTAACGGAAACACGGTCTGGAAACGTTTGGGAAACATTGTTGCTCCCTTTGTATTTTTTCCTCAAATTTTGATATTATTCAGGCTGTGGTGACGGTTCCCTTCTTAGGTAGCTGTAACGAAATGCGCTGCTCGCTCCTAGGAGAGTGGGGGGGGGGGGGGGGGGGGTGGCCAAAGGGGCGAGGGGGGGTGGCGGGGGGCGGGGTCGGTGGGGGCGTTTTTAATAAGAGGAGTGGGGGCAGGGAAGAAGTAGGGCGAGTCGACTTATAAGAGTTGAGGAAG
>JAABNY020000108.1:10089036-10106188 GCA_015164015.2 Brevimyrus niger
GGACATAAATGAATTGGTGGGGTCTCAGGAGGATATGACAGGAGCTGGAGCACCGGAGGACCTGAGGGAACACAGCTGTTTGTCAGCATTTGACTTCCATGATCCTCTACCCGATAATGTTCTGATACTAACTTTTAAAAATCCTCATATTACTCTTCAGCTGAACTTGAAAATAGGACCTTGTGTTTCTCCATGCCTACTGGGTTACACAAAGGAGCAAAGGTGCGCTGGTCCTCACCTAGAGCTGGGTCAGCACACTCCCTGTACAGCTCTGGGCTGCAGTAGGGGGCGTCGCCTGGAGCAGAACAGGGATAACATGTTTCTACTTAAAATTAAGCCAACAATAAAACAGTTCAAAGTAGGATCACATTAATAAAGTAAGCCGAAATACTAAAAAATATGTAACACTTTACTTTGAAGTTGTCACCTGTAATGCATTGTAATGGTCAATATAAGGATTAATAAAGCATTACACCATGTTCTATTAACAGTCATAAGGCATTATAATGTTGATTATAATACTTCATAAGCTCCAATGAAGCTCTCATCTATAATGCAACACAGATACCTTCATAATGCATCTTAATGTTTGGTATGAAAATAAAGTATACTTTGTATTGCATTATAAAGGTATCTATTGTGCATTATACATGAGAGCTTAATAAAGCATTCTTAATGCACAATAATTGTGCCCAAAGTGTGACTTTTTCTAAATATTTATAGTCATGTTTATGCTTAATAAATGAACCACATGTGCTATGGACATACATTCTTAAAGACATGGCATTCATAGGAAGGGATACCAAAAAAAACCCAGAGAAAGTCTTAGTGAAATTTACTACAGCATCTTTTTTCATCCAAAATTAGGCAATTCAAAATAATAAAACTTGGGTTTGAATGAAGGAACACCTAAATATATAAAATACATAGGAATACATAAAAGTGTGACATCATGATGAAGCAGTGGCCCACCTGGCATGTGCACCATGCGACAGTTGCAATTCTCTACCAAGTACCGGGTCTCGCAGTCAATGCGACAGGCTGAGATACTGTATGTGTCAAAAAAGTCTGAATTCATGGGCGTTGTCTTGCAGTCACCCCAGGGTGGAGGAAGATACACCAGCTGTATCATACATACATGTAAATCTGGACAAAGGACATACACCACTGCAACCGTATTGGTCATTCTCTTCAGGTACTGGACACATTTAAATGTTATGTAGCATTACACTCCAAAGTTGTTTCATGCATGAAAAAAAATGTATGTCTTGTACTTCAGAAAGGCCTTGAGCTAAAACTCCATCCATACCCGCTGTTCCTGGCAGGAAACAAAAGTCTGAAATCCAGGTGCCACCCCAAAGCCCAGCTGGTCGATAAAAGGCGGCTCATCCTGACTGTGGACCTGTACTTTGATTCCGGCTTCAAATGAAGTCTCAACTGTGCCAAAACAGGAAATAAAAGAAACATGTGTTTCTTCATAAAATTGTTCATAAAATGTTAGATGGTGTTGGATACAAATAGTGTGTAAGGCTTGTCAGATCTCATCACATATGCAAAAGGAAAACACAAAAACAGACCTTGGTAACTTGAGGAAGATCGTACTTATGGAGCAATAAACGAAAAGATGCGTTTAAAGATAAAAGTTAAACTAAAATTCCAGCGGGAACATTTAATCAAGGGCATGTTTGGGTCTGGATATTATTATGTGATTTATGAGCACTAGTAAATAAAATATTTCTTTTTAAACATCTCTTCATGTGAATGTTTGTACCTGTGCTTCTGTGCTGGCCTGCATGCAAAGTGCATAGTCAGCAGCACCATTTACCAAAAAATTGTTCCCATTTAATTCACCATTGCTCTGGTCAGGCTCAGAGATTGCTTGCGTCAGGCTTACTGGCTTGAAACATGTTCGCAAACAATGAGAACCAGGTTGGAATTAAATTTACAGGATGATTTAAGTGTACATATTTAAAATAAGTATGGAAGTACATTATATAACTTATGGCACACATATAGAGCTGAATGTCTCTCCTCACTCTCCCATGACAATCTCACCAGTCTCTCCCCATACTGGGAGGTACTCGTCTTGTTGTATATCCAGCATGACCTCCAGTCCATTGCCAATGCCACCCTTAACAGACAGCAGCCGAGGAAGTCCTTGTCCTGAATTGAAAGTGTAGCACTTCCCATAACGCGTGAAGACCTAATTAAAAGAGTAAGAAGAGTGAGGGAGGAAAGAAAAGGAGGCTGAGCATCACTGGTACATGGTACTAGCAGTAAACATTTACCCTCACTTCCCTTTAATATTGCTACCAAAACTAGATCTCAGCATTTAGCTAAAAGATAAAAGCGACCTTCAAACTGGATAGACATGTTTACTGTTAGGCAGCTGTTGGTGGAAAGCTACACTAATAAGACTCAAAGAAAACAGCCTCCCTCACAGAGAAGCAAAGAATGTGCTACTATGATCTTACTGTGTGATATTAAATATGGGGGATTAAAATTTGCATTATTAAGTCACAGAAAAAAAATACACCAGTACAAATTTTTGACAAATATTTAAACAAATAAACAATATAGTTCTTTAACACATTTAGCAAGGAAATGTAGGGTCTGATAACAGACAGTACCTTGCACTGTCTGTAGTATTAAAAAGCTAATTCTTCGTTATCATGTTTCACAAAGTCTTAATTAGAAACTCATTACAAGGCAGAGACCCTATTGAACTTCTAGAACTGTAATTTGGATTCCAGTGATGGCAGCCATTCGAAGGCTCAAAAGACTGTATCTTAGTTTTATTAACTTCTCTGCTGTTAATCACTTCAAAATTAAGCTTTGAAATGTGTCAGTGTTTTTGGCTTACACTTTATTAAACCATCAAACATAAAAATCTAACTTCATCATCTCTCACAATGTTCCCAACGTTTATCATCCTCAGCGGAACAGGCTGACCTTTAGTCAGATCGTCCTATTTCAGATAATTAACAAATATTGTAGAGAAATGAAGCATCTAAAAATTAATTCCACAAATCCAATATAATTTCATGCAAATAATATTAAAGATAGAACAAACTGCTGTTTAGTGTCTGCACTTTCCAGGCATGTTTCACTTGCAGTGACAAGTCATGGTAAATTTTAAAAAAATGCAAGGATTGACACAGAATGCTGTTCGTATCTGCAGTACATGAAGCAATCAAATTGAAATTTCTAAATCAATGACTGCTGGTATCTGTGGCATCAATCCAGAATCAGGAGCTGGGACTGGATTTTACTAAGTGTAATGTATATTGTTGCGTATTTCATCACCACAAATGGCAGTAAATACTAGAATTCCTCGGTGCTCTAAACACAGAAGAAAAATATCCTCTAATTGCTACACTACAATTCTTACTCTGGATATAGAATCTCATTATCTTATTTTTCGCTAATAGTGAAGCTTCCTAGATTAAGCATTAAAAAGTGTCTAATCCAAAACTACAGTATAGAGACTGAGTCAGAAGTCAATTTATTTTGAAGATGTTTGTTGTTTACTAGATATTTTAGTAAAACCATGCAGTGTCAGCACTTGTCTTATCCGGCCCTTTGTGTGTCTTCCCCATTTGGCCAGCAGGTGTCGCTGGACATCAGGTCTTGTCATTTCTTGTCTGATAATTCTTGTGTGTTTTCCTTGCTCCCCAACTGCTGCTTAGCTCACTGGGTTGAGTGGCTCTGATACTGACCAGCCTCACCTGTTATGTGCATTTGTTTATTTTCAGTTTCTTCGTTTATTTTGTGTCTTTAATTCCTGCACTTGGTTCACCCTTCTTCTGTTCCGTTTTACTTTTTTTGTAACTTTTGATTTTGTAATTGATTAACTTTGCTTTAGATTCTTAGTTAATGTCTCCTAGTTAGTATTTGTAAAGCTCCCTAGCTTCTGTGCCAAATGGTTATTAGTTCCACCTGTTTCTCATTGTTCCTGCACCTCCCTTGATTGGGTACTTGATTATGAATCATAACCTGTTTCTTGTTTTCCCTGGTTTTCTGTGTATATTTAAGTTCCTCCCATAGTTCTTTTCCCCAGTTGGTCCTTGTATTACAATGTTCAGGGTCTTTTGCCCTATTCATTGTTACCGGGTTCCCTTTGTATGTCATTTATGGTTCTGTTAGTAGTGTTTTACCCCTGTTTAGTTCAGACTCCTTGTCGTTCTTTTGTTTGTAGTTTTACCCAGTATATTTAGTTTCTGTAATAAGCCCCCTTGTGTCTCAGAGCTCCTAGTAGATTGTCACCTCCTTTCCCTGCCTACACCATGCCCTGTGTCCTTACTGAGGGCTATACTTTCATCCCAGCCAACCCTACTTAAAACCTCTGCACTTGTAGGAGAGTGCTCTGGAATTTAATCAACTCCATTGTCCCTCTCTAGCGCTGAAACCCTATAGAGCAAGATAGACCTGGTAGGTCCCCTTTCCAAATCAGCTTATAGGCACTTATACATTCATAAGACACAGCATCTCCTTTTCTGTACACAAGGACACGGTAGTATCTTTCAGCAGGATTTTTCTGCTGGGGCCTTTGGTCAGTGTTTGGGTCCTGGGCAAAGGCAAACATGAGTCAGAATGCTCCCATTTGTCATTGGAGGCCAAGACAGAGACCTTCAGCACCAAGGAGAGTGATCAATAAAATGGGGCCTTTCAGCATCAAGGAAGGAAAATGATTGGGCAGAGCATGTCACAGATGCAAGTGCCTCCTGCTTATTAATGCACAGCATTAAAGAGGAGTGCAGCTTTTGACAGGCAGGAGACAGTCCAGCTGAACAGCAGATTACAGCCTTCGTTCAGCTTGTACCCTTTGGCCTCCAGCCAACCTAACTCAAACCTGTCTGAACGAAAAAGTGAAATAAAACGTCAAAACTAAACTGAAAACAATTCTACAGTAAATAAATAAATCCTTTTAGTAAGTCCTTTTAAACAACCTGACTTAAAAGAACTTGGATAAAAATATGAAACTGTTAGACACGTTTTCTAATAATAAACATTATAACAGATTGAACTCTGCCAGTCATTTATCAGCAATGTCCCTTTTACAGGAAAAGGCTCATGCTCTGGTCTGGCCCCAGTCCTCCTAGTACTTGCAAGAATCCTTCTCCATCTGCTGCACCACCTAATTAGTTTCATCACTAGATATACGATGATCTGATCTGCTTAGTTATACTTCACTGATCCCAGGTGAGCTTGTTTGTTAAGAGGGTACATTATCCAATCAATTACAGGTTCTATTGGCTCAGTCACATTGCTCATGAACTTGACAAGTAGCCTAAATTTTTACATTTGGTTTATTTTAAATGGATTGCGGTAGGTGTGCTACAGTGTGTTTGCTGCATATAAGCTATTAGGAAGCGCACTTGTAATTGAAAGATCGCAGGTTCGAATCCCCAAACAGCACCGCTGTGCTACCCTGTGCAAGGTACCGTCCCCAAGCACTGCTCCCCGGGCGCTGAATTAGCTGCCCCCTGCTATGTCACAATGTCACATATGGGTTAAATGCAGAGGACACATTTCCTTGTTGTGCACTGTGTGCTGTGGTCAACAATGACCACTGATCACTAAATTCTAAAATTCTTATCTTCACTGTCCAGTAATTACCTTGTTAAGGAGGAAACACAGTAAACACGCCCAAACATATATACATGCACTGATGTTGTCTGCCCCCTGGGGGAGAGAAAAGAGAAAAAACATGAGGGGAAACTGTATTCCCTAAATCGTCTGCTTTGACTATGGTGTGGTGAATGTAGGCAAATGCCACGTGTTAGAGGCTGTTAACAGAAGCAGACTAGGCTCTCGTAACAAAGATAAACCCAAAGGGCAGGAAGAATATGTCAGTGATGCCTGCAGGCATCAAACCCACTTTAGTAAGTGTGTCAGTCAAGAGCACAGCTAAGAGCAAATGCTCCAAAGCAACTGTTTGCTTGGCAGCACGGTACCGCTCCCCCCCGAGTCAGACAGCCATCCTTCTGAACGGTGGTCCGTGGCCGATGCCCAGAATGCCGGCGTAATGAGAATGCACCCACAGCATCGGATGTGGGGAACACCACAGAGGGTGGAACGAAGACATAAGCAGCTGGGCATTCGTAGAGCAGCGGCTAGTAACCACAGAGACCTCAGCCTCGCCATGACCACTGCCGACAGAAAATACATCACTGAGCTGGCATGCAGGCTTCACACAAATAATTAAAAGTTTTCCAGTGACAGTAATAAAAACAAACACATGGAAATGACTGTAAAGGACGACCAATAACACTTGGGGAAAGGGGGAATAGTCATTAGTCAAACTTGGATAACTGAAATCTAAGCTCTCAGCATGCAGAGTTTAATGCACTTGTCAGACTGTGCATTGTTTATATGCAAACCATTCAGCCAGATTTATTTTAGTCGATATTCAGTTTTCATTTCAGTGTAAAAAACAAAATCCTGAGCCGCTGTCATCTTCATGATTCCATTTATCTTAAGGATCATCCATTAATTTATCAGCCAAGAGTCACCAGACATGCTTTGACAAATAACAGGAGGACACCGAATTTTCCTGAAACTGCCTGTGCAATTTCTCTGTTTTCCACCCTTTATCTTTCCAGCTTTTTCCATCTAATTAGAGCTGGTGGCAATGCCTTGGGTGGTACGGAATTGTGGGGGTCTCCAAAGCAACATTCAATCAAAATGCCACTTAGATTAGTCAAGAGTTATGATGAAAGTCACAGGGAGGCTCAGGAAGAAGGAGAATATGTGAGGGGGATGGGGGGGGGGGGCTGCTGGCAGGGGGCTGTAATTAAAACCACATCAGTCTGCAGGACGGCCACATATTTATGTTGTTTCCTTTGTCTACAGACACATCAGATTTGCACCATGTTTGGCTCATTTAAGAAAGCAGAATTACATTTATCTAGCCAATACTTTTACCCAAAGTGTAATGCATGTCTTTTAAAGATATTAATGAAAACCAACCCGTATAAAAGAAACAGAGCTTAAAGTGTAATTAGTAAAAATCTTGCTAAACCCATGTCATGTTCCAGGTTCCTCAGGGTTCTAATGAAAAATCTGTATGTCTCTCAGAGTACGGTTCACATATTCTGAGACCTCACATATTCACTGGTTCACTATAGTAATATGTATTTCAGTTTTTTAGCCTTTAAAGATAAAACAACAAAGATGCTCAAAACAACAAACAAAATTTGCCATCCAAGCTGGAAAATGTCACTGAACTTCTCATAAACCTGCATGTCTAACTGGAAAATTCGTAGAAATGTTTGGTCTAGTTTAATATTTAGCTTTTTTTTCATATGTAGAGAGACGTTTGCACACTGGGTGATGGTGAGCATGTGCTGAGGCAGGTAAAGAGCAGCTTCCACTGACAGCCTGAAAAATCACGCCACCTTGGAGCTGCACTACAATCCTCCTGTGAATGACAGATCCCTGGGCTTCATCCGTCTGCTTTTCATAAAAAAGGATGGGATTTCTGCTTAAACAGGGGGGGGGAACCTGATCAACATAGGATCACTGTTGTTGCTGGTTTTTGGGATGACCTGTCAATCAGGGATGATACCCCCCCCCCCCCCTCAGAACCGCTGCTTATTATTGGCTGATTGAAAGGTCACCCAAAAAAGCCGCACCCACACCGACTCTCTGTGGATCAGGTCCCCGGCCCCTGGCTTTAATGTTTATTAATTAGCACAGACAATTAACCCAATCTGACTGTTTGGAAGTATAAAAACAAACCTGTCAAAAAAATAAACATTTCCAAACTCGAGATAGATCAGCACTTTTATACCCACCTAACAATTACAATTACAGCCCTGCTCCATGTTTGAAGTTTTCCTGTGCCAGACAGCTAGCGTTTCCATTTGCCACATCTTAGTCTCCTCAAATTCTTTCCAGACAGACCATGTCACAGCTGTTTCCGGAAGGCTGCATAACGCTAACGCTAAATAGAGCAACTGAACAATCCCAGGCAACACAAACCGTGCACCAAACAGTCAGTCAGCCTTTAGTCGGCGACATCTCTCAAAAAGGTATTAGCAAAAGGCGCCTTCTTCAGCCTGCATGCAAATAGAGCGTAGCTGAGCAACACGGCCGATCTGTCTTGAAGCCAGCAGGAGACGTGTGAGTCTCTGAAGGACACATGCAGTGTCCGTGGGTGGATGGGGGGCCTACAAACCTGTCTTTTGGCCCTTATTTTGCAGTTTTATGCAGGATGGAGCTTTTGAGGTTGCAAGTGACAAGCTGAAATGCAGACCGCGAGGAGCGTCCATGCTAAAGGTACATGCGGAGTCAGTGTTGGCACTTGTGATATATGTAGCTGCTTTTATTTGGCTGAGCTTCCATGGCCTATTTTTATTCTGATTTTTTTTTGGCAGGGTGCTTGTCTACCCCTGCCTGAAATGTAACAGAAACATTGTATTAGCTGGATTCACCGGGTAACCATTCGACGCTTCTCATTTACTCATCCGTAACTCTGGCTTGTTCACTGATTTACTGGATGTGTTTAAGGATTCTGTGGCGTAAATTAATGACACCCAGTGCTGCTGCCAGGTCCATATTTTCCACAAAGACTTTCTCTCCCTCACACACGCACACACACTTGGTATGTTTGAGGTAGGAGCATCCATCTGACATGCATTAAGTAATCCTTCATTTCATTTCTTCATCTGACTCAGCGGGCAGTGTCAAATTTAAGCTGCGGCCGACAAGCTGCAGGTCAGCAGATCTGCAGATTAAATAAACATTCATTTTTATGCAATCATATAGAGTGGGAATCATCCCCAGTGGCCCAATCAGCTCCCCTCCAACCAACAGGCTCAGCAGTCTTGGGGTAGCAGGCTGCTTCTACTCTGCTAAAAAAAGCGGCTAAGAACCAGCTTATGCTGGTGACTGGTTTTATCTGGTTTTACCTGGTTTAAGATGCCCTAAGATCCTAAGATGGTCTTAGCCGGCCATGTCCCAGCTCTTGTTGCTCTTTGATGGTTTAGCTGGGAGCATCACCAGTTGGTTATGCTGGTATATATATATATATATATATATATATATACACCATATATATATGTGTGTGTGTGTGTGTGTGTATATACCAGCACACCCAACTGGTTGTATATATATATATATCAGTTAAACCAGCTAGAATGATTATCATAAACTGGCATGACTAGCAAACCATGAAACCATGATGCGAAGACACACCTTACGCTGGCAGCTCGGGGTCCCCCTTGGTTGATTGTTTTTGCAGGGGTTTCTGCCTCACTTGAGGTACAGCATCTAGCTGTCAAGGAGCCAGCTTTGGTACATGCACTGCTTGGCACTGTGTCTGCTCGCATTGCACAAGATCGCTGTATGGCGTTACAGAGTGTTTGATGAGCAGGTATGATGACTGACCATCATGAATTCCAGCTGATATTGTCTTTGATTCATATTAAAGCAAATGTCCACTTGAGTGGAGATTCACCTAGCTGGTGCCACGTTTTCTGGTTTCACTCCAACCAGACCAGCAAGTCATTACTGAGTCACTTCAACCAAGATGTACGGAATACCCTGCCAAATAAGCCTGTATCTGTGGGGGATTCCATATTTGAAAAGCAGACATCTGAACAGTCTTTTGAAACATCAGAGGAAGCCATCTGAACTGGTAAACAGTCCCTCCTGTGAATGAGTCACAGGTTTCTCTTTGGATTTGTTGTTTTTATTCCTACAGAAGGCTTTTCACTTTTATTCTGAACTACCCTCACATCCATAGTCATTTCCATGCATGCAGTGAATAAATAGTGTAGGTATGAATATGTTTGTACCATCTTGATTTGTTCATATCATACATATTTCTGCGTAATGGGCATATTTCATGATTTTTCTATCTGAGTATTTTTCAATGCCACTAGGCTCCCCCCTCCCCCGAATCAAGGTACCATGGCAACTGCATCTGTTTCTCACTGGGGATGCACTGAGCACCTGTTCTTGGACGTCGTGTTACCGACATGAGAATGGTGACATGACATGAAAAATGCACCACTCAAAAACTTTTAAATTGACAGTTTTTAAGTACACAGAGTGTGCACACGGAATGTGTTAACTGAGAAAAAAAGCTGTTTTTATAGAGTTATAAGTACAAATTTACTTAAATGTAGCTGTTTGTTCCAAAGTTTTGCTTAATGTCACAGATTAGACCTACATGTATACTTCTGTAAGATCTTACAAAGGTATGTACATGTTACTAAAAGGTGCTGTAAGAGGTGGGTATCGGGTGGCCAATGTGTTTTGTTGGTTCACCTGATTCTTGATTAGATTACTGTTAAAATTACCCTTTTTCTTTCTGAGCCCCACAAATCAACCCTGATGGCTGTTCTGTCACCAAACCAGGATTATCCTGAGAAAACCCTGAGGGATCTAAGACCAGTTTGAATTCCTCACCACATTGGAACCAGCTTGACTAAAATCTGCATCTGTCACCTGCCTGCACTTAGGTACATAACATCCTGTCCAAGTGTGTCCAAAGAAGTGCTATGTGCCAAGTGCCTTATAAAATCAATTCTTCTTTTCTTTACATTTGCACCCGCCAGCCTTTTTGTGTTCCTTGCATCATTTAATTTAGGCATTCAAATATTTCTGATGAAACCATCCTTATGTCATGTGGTTCTGTGTCCAGGCAAATCTCAGAGTTGCCTGTCCATGTATATTTTGATGATCTTCCTTAGGCATATATCACATGTATGTCTTTAGTAAATAAACTAGATCTAACACACAACCAAAGTTAAGCTATCCATTTTCTGCACACTTACCCTTATTGGGGGTACTTGCTGGATGGGGTTCCAATCCATCACAGGGCAAATACACACAATCATACACTACAGGCAATTTACAGACACCAATTAGCCTAACTGTCTGTCTGTCATTGAAACTGCAAAAGTAAAACCATACAATACAGGGAGAATACAGACTTCGCCTAAGCAGAGAGGAGATTTTATTACTCTTTCCTTTTTGCTCTACTTTTTGTTACGTATTATTTCTCTCTCCCTGTCTTTCTCTCCCCCCTTGTTTTTTATTATTTATTTATTTTTCTACTTCTGTCTCTCTCCTCTTTCTCTCCCTCCTCTTTTCCTCTCTCTCTCTTTCTCTTTATTTTACTTCCACTAACTCCCCCTGTCAGCTCCGGCTTTGTGGCGCAATAACATAAAGTGATTAATAAAGAGTATACCTCAAGTAACAAGAGGAGCTTAAATCCGAAGCTCCACTTGGCAACAATAAAAGTGTCGGCACAATAAAGAACCCAGACTAACATCCTGCTTGCTAAACTGCCGGACACGACAGGGGTTAAAAATAAATAAATAAGTAAGCAGAGAGGAGATGGGAGTTGAACCCCAGAGTGCTGATTGGCAATACTGATGCCCACCGAGTCCCTGTCTCACCGTATACTTGCAAATGTTTAGGCAAATAGATTAACATCTTGTCTCTGGAACTAGCAGCCTTGTTGGATCATCCTCACCACTCCATGAAACCTGCAAATGTGCATGACCACGCCTGCAGGCAGACATCATGGTTGTCCCCTCGCTCTCCTTCCAGTGGTGGGCTGTGGAGGAGCCTGACTTATTCCATATCATCCCCAGGGGATTCCCAAGAGCTGCACTAGCAATGACGAAAGCACAATAATGTCTAAACGGAGGTCTGTACTGGCACCATCCTCGCCTTCGATACCAAAACAAACACTGAAATCTTACAAAGAGTGATAATTAATTCTAAAATAAGATTTACTTGTTTGGGGCGCTTGACAGATGTGGTCTTACCAGCGCCAATCTTGCAGGAGCAGGTGGTTTTGACACTGCTGCAGGTGGAGGAGTTGGAGACGACCAATAACACCAGGGTCAAGGATCTATCTAGCACTGCCTACAGAGATGCTCACACACAGACTGGGGGATGGGGGGCAGGTTAACAAAGGGGCTGCATTTAAATTTTTTTTACTGACATTGGGGACAGCATTCCCCCCTAATCCCCCCGCATATCGCCTATTGCCAATAACCCAACCATCCATCCATTTTCTGTACCCACTTGTCCTTTTCAGGCCCACAAATAATCCAATATGCAAAATAAATCTTACGTATCTTACTCTGTCCAATATAATGTTATTCAGTTATATTCTTTACACAAGTCTATAGAGTGCTCAGTTTTAATTAAAAGACTTAAAATTCTCATCAAAGACTCCTTTCGGTTGGTGAGAATATTGTACATGCCTGCCACGACTGGTAGTGTCAGGAAAACAAAGGCTTCCAAGGTACTGAGTAAGTGTATCTGTATGCAGCTGGGAGCCTGAAATGTTCCGGAAACCCAGCCGGGGGCGAGCTACAGATGGAGGAAAAGACACCTTGAACCTGAGCAGCAAAACAAGGCCATATTCTGTAACCTTAAGCTAAGCTGACAGCAAACAAATTTATGAATGAGACGGTACCCAGGGGATCGTCACAAATCACACACGGCCCAACCGTGAAGTACTGTGAATAGTGCTATGAATTCCAGAACCTTCTCAGTCGTAGGTTAATCATGACTGAAGATAGCTTATGAATAATAAAATAAACAGGAAGGAACAATACGGTGTTGAAATCAAAGTAACCTGGATCATGACCAGGCCTAACACAATGGACAGGACAATCCATAGAGAAATCAGCACTATTTACTGCTGCATCATGCAAAACATTATTTCATATCCAGTTCATATCCAGTTAAAAGGCTGTAGAATGATAGGCAGGAAATGCCACGTGATACTTCCTCACCACTTTGAAGTCTTCGGTGCTGCACTTAGCTCCACGGTAGCGGCAGGACAAGAGCATGTCCTTGATGTCGTGCCCTGTGCGGTCGTAGAACTCGCGCATGTTGAATGGACGGGGCTTGAAGTTAAAGAAATCAGCTTTGACCTTCAGCGTCTCCAGTATGTTGTCCTCCACCAGGTGTGTATCCCGAATCTCATACCTGTATGGAGAATAATACCATTTACATTACAAAATGACACATTTAAACGATCACATTTAATTACTAGGTGTTATATGTCTATTTTGGTGTAATGGGAGAATTAAGTTGGATTCAAACCAGAAAGAAATCTTTTATCTTTGAGACTAACCCTAGGAATGTGTGTTTCTCTACTTATAAAGATTTTAGTGATGTGACTTCAGAATTTTCCCCACAGACCTCAAACTATAATTCAGTCAAGTTTATTTTACTGGTTGGTGTCACCAGTGTGTTATGTCAAAATGTATATATTTGTGGTTTAATCATTCTTACAGTAAAATATGCAGGCATCAACATGACCAGTCACACAATTCAAGGACTAGAAAATGATATCTGTTCTTTTATGTCTTGGGCTTGGCAACCACACCTGCAAGGCTATTGATTTTTTGTCTATCGTCTTTTGAGGTTTCGCTGTCTGCCTGGTTTTAAGATCCTTATCACAAGCCACTATAACAACTTGCTAACAGCTATAATGAAACCAAATGTGCTCGGATACATAATAAATCTAGAAAACGGCAAGTCGCAACCTGACTTATGTCCAACTGCTCACTGAGGACCACAAGTTCTGAAAAGGCAGCCCACATGTCAAATCTGGCCCAAATCTTAATTTCACTGACAAGCGCTGCATGAATTAAAAGCAAATATAAATTATGCAGGCATTCTATGCAGAAGATTCATTATGAAACCCTTCTGTAATTCTTTCAGTCCAGTGATTCTCTTGACCCTCAAAATTCATACCTGTGTGATAGTTTTTACATGTGAGAGATATTCACAGGTTGCAGATTTTTGCAGATTTTTTTTTTTCACCATTCACTACCCTACATAAATGGTGTAGATCTATTCCTTAAGCAGGTCTGTATTTAGCTTTTTAATTTTTTTGATTAAAAGATATATGTTTTCATGAAAGGACCCTTTATGTAGGGGAGATTATAGCAAGTTAAAGAACCTCCATTTTGGATGGTGGTTTTAAATAAATAAATAAAATTGAATAATGTTAATAATCTTTTTAATAATAATTGAATGATTGAATAATCATAAACCTGCAGACTGGGAGGCAAAGACACCTTGAACCTGAGCTAACTTTCAATGGCCCGACTCTGCTGATGCATTGTGTCACGTTGACAGAAAAGAGGTACATGGGAGAGGAGCATAGGTCACATGTGGACCAGCAGCGGGAGAAGAGGAGTTAAGCACACATCAGAGTCCAGTTTGTGGGCGAGAATTTAACATACAGTAACAATGCAATTATTTAATGGCTCAGAATCAGACCCAATGCAATGAATATGATGATCTAAAGAGGATCTGGCCGCAATACATGAGTGAAACATCATTTGCTGTGAAACTGAAGTCAATTTCAAAATAATTTCAACACCCTTAAATACCTCCCCATAAGCACCAGATGTCCATAGGACGTTTGATTTTGGCTAAATCTAGTCAACCCGTCAAGGCTTTTATTTGGAACAAAATCCATCCAATTTGGCCCAAATTTAGCTCAAGATGAACATCTGTTTTGGAAAACATATAGCCTAAAGAGAGTCATGAGAATAAGGTCACATGGCAGCAAGTGGGGAATATTTCAATGAAAATGTGCATTGTGTTGTGAAGATGGATGAGCACACATCTGGATTTCAGCCAGAAAGTCTGATTTTCCACCCCCCAACTGTCCTGCTGTCGCAGGTCCTTTTTGCCTCTTTTTGACATCTCCCACATGCAACAGTGACCAATGCCATCAAGTAATAATTTGAACATCATTACAGAGCTTTTTGGTGGAGCATGTTTAAACCACAGACATTTAGTTTGGTTAGCTCTTGATTGTTGAAATGAGTGGTATCACCATGGTGAGATCCAAAGAGCTTGCTGAGGCCTTCAGAAAAAAAGCTTGCAGATGCACATGAATCTGGGAAGGATATACTGTAAAAATATCTCAAGAGAGTTTGGAGTCAGCCATTCCATTGTCCGGAAAATAAACATTTAAAACAATCGCTGCCCTAGCAAGTTCAGCCCAAGAGCAGACTGCAAGATGCTGAGAAGTCTTCAAAAATCCTAAAATGTCATCATGGGTCATACAAGAAGCTCTTGTCTCAAGACCTTTCAAACATCACACAGCTTAAGGAATTCTGCATTGGAGAGTGGGGAAAACTTTCTGTCAGTCGATGTCAGAGATTGATGGATGGTTATAGGAAACGTCTCATTGAGGTTATTTCGGCCAAAGGGGGAAATACTAGTTATTAGGGCACAAGGTGTCCTAACTTTTTTGTCAGTAGGAATTGGAATTAAAGTTATTTTCCTTTGTTAAAAAAAGTGAATTTGTTTCTTGTTTTTGCATAGGTGATGCAATTACATACCCTTTATATACAGATATAGTCTTGAAGAAGATTTAATATTGATATTTTGATATTTCTTAATAAAGTATTAAATATTTTAATAAATTTAATTAGGGGCGTCCTTATATTTTCACACGACTGTATATTTCATAGAAATTATAATTATTGGTCAAATTCCATGTTTTCCTGGCCAATGGTGTCATTTGAATATTAAGTTTCCATAAAGGAAAATTAACTACAGACCAAGAAGACAAACCCTAATGTTTTTTTTTTTTTTAAATAAAAGTATTACAGTGAATTATATAGACCACATATAAGTAACCATTCATCCATTTTATACCCACTTTTCCTGTGTGGGGTCACAGGGGCCCCGGAGCCTATCCCAGAAGCTACAGGCACAGGAAAGGGAATATCTCAGGATGGGGCACCAACCCATCGCAGGGCACACTCACCGTTCACACCTAAAGACAATTTGCAACTCCAGCTCACATTAGCATGTTTTTGAACAGCGGGGGGTAAAACCAGAGTAAACCTCACGATGACATGGGGAGAACATGCAAGCTCCATACATACGCCGCAGAAGTAGAATTATTATTATGACTTCCATCAGCAAAGCTAAGAGATTCCTACTGATTTTATTTTAGCATTCTATCTTTGTGAGTAACATTAAGTTTGGTGAATATATTTACTGTTCTTTGAACTTTAACCTCATGTTGCTTTGTACTTACAGTAATACATAAAATCTTCTCCATAAGCTTAACAAAGATAGAGTAATTAGATCAGAGCATTTGGGAATATACATTGATATCAGCCACAGGATGCTGCCCTGGTTTGCGTAACAGGAACCAGCCATTGGTCTTTGGGGGAGAAAGAGAGCTGCTCTGTAGCACAAAGGATGGCCAATGGGAGGCCTCAGCTTCTCAGAGATCAGCTGCAGGCACTCTCACTGATTACCAGACATCGGGCACAGAGCCCTCACACCAAATGTTCTGTTTTACCTTGAAGCTCAAAGTGACTGAATGAGAAGCAAACTATTGAGAATGAAAGATCCCTTCTTTCTGATTTCTGGATAAATGCTAATGCACCTTCCATCACTGGTTACATCCAACCATTTGATCAATAAGGCAAACAGTCTGCCAAGTTTTTGATTAGCATTTTGAACCACCTTCCCTACTTATGAAAACGCTCTCAAACATGCACACAATGAAAGAACATTTGTTACAAGTTTTCAATTAACAAAAAACACAGGAGTGGTGACTTTTAAGGTAAAATACAACTTAATACCAGTAAATACAACTTAATACCAGTATAAGTATGATTTCCCATCTATCACTGCCTTCCTAGATGCATGACGGGGTATAAATGGCTACTTTAGTACTTCATGGCAGGTGAGAGACCCACAAAAGACAATCAGAATTTTCACTGACAAATTAGGTAGACGATACAGTCAGGTGAGGCTGTAATGAGATACAATGTACACAACTGAAGAAGGAAACTTGAGCTCTTACACTGTGTAGCATAAGTCTCAGCTAAGAAGTTTAAACTCCAGTTAAAATCCCAGAAGCTATACTTATTCACTTTTCAGAAAATGTCTGCATTGTTCTTCAATCTTTATGCATCTTTTACAGTTTTTCCTGATCATTTTCACACTTGTCTCAATACCATGTCCACTTTTTCACAACACTTCACACAGTGGGTTGTACCAATACACACCTGAGCACATCACTTAACCTTTGGTGCAAAATGCCGTACAACCACCAAAACGTTTCACAATTCACCCAAAAGTGACTCATGCTGCCATAACCATGACAAATGCTGTCACCCAA
>JAABNY020000108.1:10118257-10132444 GCA_015164015.2 Brevimyrus niger
TGTTGCGCTGCTTTATTTGGTTAATCGTCCAGTCTGTGAAGAAGGCATTCAAGTAAGAATTACATTGTAGTATGACTCTGGTTTCCTATGATTTCCTGGCGCGTACAATTTATATTAGGTCAGCGTTCAAAATTCGACTTCTGATATTCAGATCGAGTTCTAAGTCAAACTGGTTTGTTCGACTTTAAAGAAATTCGAGTTCGAGAACCGGGGTACCACTGTACTGTAATCACCCTCAGCATGTGTTAGCTGGCCAGACTGGGAGCAGGAGGTGGAGCTGGCCATACATACAGTATGCAGACAGGAACAAAAGGTTCAGTTACAGCTTGCCTAAGCATCAGCACAGCTGGGATGTGTGATAAATGTGATTTATGTGGTGTGTTTGTTGGTAGACCCAGCATTTCAAAAAAAGCCACATAATACAGCCTCTAGAGCAGGGGCCCAAATTCCATCAGTAACACAAAGCCAAGGTCCACTGCATCCAATAAAATTTGCTGCCCTGACGGTTAAATTTCCCATTAATGGGGGAGGGGCGTGTTCCTGACAGTAAACTTTGCCAGGGTGGTCGATTGCCGAGCGCATAGTCTAGTGCTGTTGGTTAGTGAGCCATTTGGGGACCACTGCTCTAGAGTTCACAAATACAATAAACAAAACATATCCAAAATTGTGACATATGCAAAAAAGACTTTGCTAAGGACAGAGGTCAGGGGCATCCTCTTTAACAGGAAGGCTACAAGTGCAGAATGAGCAGCTCAGTATAACAGTAACCTCTCTGAATGCACATCTTGCTGTATTTATTATTGTCTTTGATCACTGTCCTTCAGGACGTAAACGAAAAGATTACTGCTGTTATGCTACTTAGCTAACTTTTTCCCTTGCAGCATTTCAGGTTAAGTATTTTCATCAAGGGAAATAGAGCAAGACTGTTCTTCTGACATGAGCCAGCAACAGCCGATGCCCTCACCTATGAAGCTTCCTGCTGAGTTTAAATTGAAAAAAGAGCCTTTGGGGAAATGCATTCAATTCCTGCATGTTTTATTAGCTTAGCTAAGAAAACCATTTGTTCGTTGGGAGGTTTTCCACACTGAAATATGTACTGTCCAGCAAGCTTGCTGGTTTATGAGTTTCTTTGTTGCTGGGCAGCTGAATCTGTCCCTTTGAGGGGAAGCAATATGTCTTGTGTGGATTCCAAATCTCATATTGGAAACTGTGAAATCCGTTCCATTTCCCAAACAGGAAAAGTGTGTGTTAAAGCTGTTGTCTTAACAGCTATTTTGAATTCTGGCCCTGTCTGTGGGAAGGAATGAAGTAAAGACATAATATTGTGGTAAAGCATCATGAAATTCATCTATACAGTACCTATTTACGGTATATACATACAGTATACACATTCTCACAGAGCAACTGAGCAGGCATGAGAAAGGCAAGTCCAAATGGTCCAAATACCAGATTATATAGACGGACTACCACAACTAAGGGAACAAGGGAGGACACAGAAAACACAGGGAACCACAGACAACACAGGGTACCACGAATGATGCAGAGAACTACTGAAAACAGCACCTATATTGGCTAAAGCAACAAAACACAACAAATGCTCAATCTACATGCCTGGGCAGAAGCCTTTGCATATAAAGAGCAGGACACAGGTGCAACACATGAGGGCAATCAAGGCAGGGTGATCACCAAGTAAGGCACCATACACACACACACACACACACATGGACACACACACTAGTGTAGATAATCCAAATACTAACAAAGTTGGCAGATTTTACAGGAAAATTATATTTTATGAATTTAATGTCAAAAACAATGTGCCCCATTGGTCATAGTTGGCACTGATGCAACTAACTTTGCACTGAGAGACAGGGAAGTTTTTCTTTCTGGGATTGATGCATCATTTTTGAGGGACATCATTTCAGAAAATAGCTTCTATCTATTGCTCCAGGACTATGACAGTGAAAGTCTGATAGATCTGATACGACTTTTTTTTCCTTTGCCCTTTTCTTTATCACAGCAAATGAAACAGAGAGTGGCGCTAATCCCATCAGTGAAATTAATCAGGTTATCCAGTTTCATAAGACTCACATATCTCCAAGGACTCCAGCTCCTTTCAGTTCTTCGTTCACCTTCAGAAATGTCTTTGTGACAATGGGGGTATTAAGCACATGCACTTACAGGCTGAAAGCAACTCCTTTATCCGAGTCTATCTGGACCTTATAAAGTACATGGGAGAAAAAAGTTCTCCTATTACCAAGCTCTCATCACTGATGCATCTTTAACAGATAGTTCAAGCAGTGAAAATGCACATATTCCATATCAGAACTTGTTTTTTAATAGGCAACATCAAGAGCAGAAGGACTTCATATCATGACATGAATCAGGTTCGCTTGATTGCTCTCATAAACTTTCAACATATACAATTGACAATTTTGTAATATATCTGGTAAAAAAAAACATAAAAAAAAACATATGTGAACATGGTCAGGCGTGGGAGAATAATGGTCTGTAAATAAAATGCACTGCAACCTAGATGGCTTACCATTACTAAAGGTGATGCAAATTCTGCTTTCACATAGAACTCTGCTAGGGTTTGCCACATCAAGGGCTGAGCTGATTTGGAAAAGAATCAGACAACAGGATCCAAAATACAACGGCAATTCAACATGAGAATGGTTTATGAACAAAATAAAAATGTTTTAGACTGGCCAGGTCAATATCCAAATCAAAACTAAACTGAGAAAGCCAGATATTAGCAGTTTGTTTTTGTACGTAGAACCAGATGTAGAACTAGGATCGGCTAATGACGATACAGGTACTCCTCACTTAATGACCACTTAAAGAATGTTCCATTCATACGGCTAGGTCATTAATGGAATGATCGTGCATTTTAACCTATATGCTATTCGCATTTCATTTGGGAAATCAAGGTTATTCTTATAATTTCTTGTCATGTCAGTTAAAATTCACATTAAATACTTGCGCGTTTGTGCTGTTACTACAATCTATTGCCGCACATACCGCTTTTAAAGTTGAATTCGTAGTTGCGTAAGTTATGTACATGCCAGTTTATCCAGTATGTCTGTACTGTATAGAGTAATCAAATGAGGAAATCAGCTCTGATATACACTACCCAGGTTTGCATACCGTAAATACAGGTAATCGTTTGTATTTATTCTGAATAATGAAACGAGCTAGGAAACTCTAGCTTAATAACTTTGTTTTAATTTACATAATTGTTTGACGCTGAGATGCCGCGCAGAAGTTCTCGTACAGCGTACAATATACCGACTGGTCGCTAAACAGGTAGGTCGTTAAGTGAGGAGTGTCTATGCATGTTTTCATATTGTTTTTCATTGATCCAGCATATAAATTACATGAATGGGTGTACTTGTATATCCAGAAGGTTTTGCATTGCTTTCCACTGCTTTATTCATTTGTTATGTTTGCTGTTTGTCAGCTATAGTTAAAGTCCAACATATTTTGGAGCAACGTTATGGTAAACCAGCGTTCGAAATTCTCTACCCTAGGTGATATGTTAGCACCCCCTAGAGATTAGACTGTGATTTAGACCCACTTTAAATTTTACATTTTCTAGTATGTTGTTTTAAACAATTTTAAGCTGTCAGAACACCGCCGACAATCGATAATGGCACGCACACCATTTGTATTATACAAAGCCCAATTTCTGCAATTTTTAATAGTACATGTAAAGAAGGAAATGTGAAAAGGGAAAACATTGCTTTTAATATAACAACAATGCAATGATATCCCTGCCACTAAAATTGCTAGAAAATATGTAACAAATACTGCTGTGCGGACTCAATAAGCCTTTTATTGCGGACCGTTATTACAGGACAATGCCTCTTTTTCCGCACCGTGAAAAACAAAGCCCGTGCTCAACATTCCACACATGCGCGTTATTAACCCAACTTTCTAAATCGTGACGTATTCAAGCTAAAGATGGCGGCTCTGAGAAATGTCTCTGTACATTTGCGCCTAAAAACCGGACCCCTGAGTGCTGGGTTTTTCAGAGAGGTCTGCAAACCAGTTCTGTCATCTGAGAGGCGATATGGCATTAACACGGCAGTGAATAGTGAGTACAGTTTCTGTACTTTCCGTTTAAGGACGGATGTATCTTGCTCTACCCTCTGTTAGCTATTGGCTCTACAGCTAGCAGTGGAGGTCAGACATGTGCATGTGCTGATAGAAACCTTAGGCGTAAATATTCCCCTTCACGAATATAAAATGTTTCTAAATTTAATGTAGAAGTTTCACCATGGTTCACTTATTTCGTAAATTTCTGTTGAATACCCGTATTTAAAAGTATTGTTTTATAAATGGTTAAAATAATAAGTTTAATAACAACATTTAGCAACTTTTTAGACGTTATATTATTCTTGCTGAGAAATAGTGATTATTCTCTGCACGAATTGCAGTTATTTTGCAGTTAAGATCGAACGATGGAGATCTGCGTGGTTTTCACAAGCATGTGTATTGCGTAATCAGTGCAAAACAACACGAATCAGTTCTTTTATACTCCCAGGCACAAGTCACTGAACCACTGTTGTTGAATTAAACGGTTTAGACGAGACTTCTTATTTGACCGAACTCTTTGGCACTTTATACATTGTAAAGGTTTAGTTTTTCCACATCGTGGGTCAACCAGATATTGATACATTTATGATATTTTCATGTTTCTTCCTTTAGACCTTCATTTTAAACTTGATGAGCGGACGGCACACAGTAGCTTGGACCTCTTCAAGAAGGACACGGGTGTCATCTACCGTATTCTTGGTTTGGACCCAAGCCTGGTTATGGATAACCCAGAGCGGTTCCGGGACTGGGCTGTGGTGTTTGGAGATTGCCAGGTCACAAGTGGGCGCCACTATTGGGAGGTGACTGTACGGAAATCAGAGGAGTTCAGGTTGGGGGTTGCTGAGGCAGGGATGGCAAGGGATGAGTGTGTTGGTACCAACAGCAGCTCCTGGGTCTTTGCTTACTCTCAGCGGAAGTGGTACGCCATGACTACCAATAAGATGGTGCCTTTGTCGGGTGTGGGCAAGCCCGATCGTGTGGGCCTATTGTTGGATTACGGGCTGGGCCTGCTGGGACTGGTGGATGTCAATAAGCCCAAGGTGATTCACTCGATTCGGGCTCAGTTTAGGGCACCCCTTTGCCCTGCATTCGCACTTTGGGATGGAGAGTTGCTCACACACTCTGGTTTAGAGGTTCCACAGGGTCTGGACTGATTACAGGGTGTTTTCCAACAAAATGTCCAGAAAAAGCCATTTGAGGAATGGGTCAGCATTGCAACGGGACCTGGTATGGGAGGAGAAAAATGAAAAGAGAAATGTATATTGTGACTGCCTTGGCAATGTGAAATGGACAGATACAGGAGTGGCATTACAGTGTTGTCACAAGCTCCCCACAAAGCAAATATCAGCCCCAGGACAAGGGGTCAAGCTTGGTTGAGAAAATGAACTCATAAATTGGCATTTGGACACACAGCAATTGAATTTCTGAGCGCTTACCAGGTTCAGGTGTTGAGAGTATTTACTTAACTGCCTTCAGCCAGTTCAACTCATTGTCGTGCCAGAAAATGTAAAATGTTTAAAGAAATTGAAAACATTTAAAACTACATTATAGGTGTTGCCTGAGGCTAGTATTCAGGGTTGAAAATTTAGAAAAAGATGTTTTGTGTTGTAAAATCAAAATGAAGGCATTATGAATGTGAAATCTTTCTTGGACCTGATAAAATGGTTTAATATAAACAACAGTACTTTGTTGGTCTTTATATTGAAATAGCATTTTTGCATGCATTGCTTCTGGTTTATTGCAGTAAAGGCTCTGCCGTTTATATAAAAAGACAAGTGAAAATGGATATTCTCTTTTGGAATAACATGGAGCCACCAAGTAATGTAATCAAAGTGTCTTTATAGACAACTACAGACAGAGTAAAATTATGTAACATAATAGAAACAAATATAGAGGTGGAAAGTTCAGGGCAAAACAGATATTTGTGTACCTTTTAGTTGCACAGGAAAAACAACAGGTCAGCTACTCATACCTGAATAAGCTCTTTTGGGCTGATGGTTGGTAATCAATGCCAACCAAATTGCCCACTTTCTCTCTTTGTTCTTTTTAGACTGACTGCAGCTGTGCAGATCAAATTCAGTCTTCAGCAGATTATTTGAATATCTAGCTACAAGACTATTTTAGATGGTGTGAACCTGACAATACCTGTGTGGAATTCAACCAGTGGTGAGCCCATTGAAATGCAGCTGAAACCATTGAAATTAAATTGGTAGGAAGACGGTTTCCTGTAAGTTAATTCATCATTAAAAAAAGAATAAGAAATGATTGATTTAGATGGGGTCCATAAGCCAGGATTTATCTGTTTAATAATGTTAAGGGAGCTCTATCCTGGAGCCTCACAAGGGTATAAAAGGGATGCATTGCTCCTGAGACTCAGGACTCTAAAATGATACAGAAGCAGTTAATATGCTCTTTCTTGGCTTTATTGAGACGTTTATAAAATCTTAACTTGAACCCACTACCCTTGACTTAAAAGCAGCAAGATTTGGTTGGTTTATATATAAGGACAGAAAGGGCAACTACTGGTTATTATCTCACTTGATACTGCTGCATTCTGATAACATTTCTGGACTCCCACTGCACCTTAGCTTACATTGCCACTGGTTCATTTGCCTTGCTATGGAGACTAAAGTGTGCTATATTTTTCTGGCACTAATTTCGGCTATGACTGGCATGAGTCAGCCACTCCTGGATTTTGAAATTGAAGAAAAACTGCAAACTGTTACTGAGGAAAACCTTGTGGATAAGCTGGCCAAGTTGCTGGTAAGAGATTTTTTCTTTCTTAAATACATAATTTGTAGGTATCCCCCTAATAATGGGCAACCTAAGAAACTATTATTTTCTTACACACTATCCATTGTCTGCTGTTTTGACTTAGAACTCCATTTTTTTTTTTTATCAGAAAAAAGATCTTATGTTCAACATTATTATACTTAAGTGTAGATGTATCTGATGGGAAAATAATCAGCAGAAGTCCTCTCTCCAGTGCTCTAATTGTGTGATTGGTCAATACATGAACAGCACAATAACCGAAACCAAATGTATTTTATGACCGTGAAAATCAAGGAAATTCGGAAGTAAAAGAGTATATCCTGACTCTCCTCCAGTTTTTTTTCCAAAAATCCTCAAGTCGTGATCCTGGCCATTCTATATCCTACCAGGCAAAGAGGTCAGTCCCATACAGCCCATAGCATATGGTAAATTCCATGGTCATAGAAAGCACTTGTGAAACATGGTAGCAGTTGCTGGTAACAATGTAAATGTCATCTTCTGAGTGAATGTCCTTAGTGACAAGAGTGTCACTAGGGATTTATGAAGCATTTACTAGGGGGGCCTGACATAAATGAAAATGAATGAGACACTGTTTAAGCTGATGATGAACATTTATTTGGAGGGGATAAAGAGCATTTTAGAGCGTGAAAAGCCCCCGCTTAGTGATGCAAGGTTGGCTGTTTGAATGCTTCTTTGCCATTTGTATCCAGGTCCATACGTGAATCAATGGCTGCTGTGAACGGCGATGGATTCCTCCCACAGTTTTGGCAAATGGCGATGCCGCAAAGGTTTGGAAAAAAGTAACGTGGCTTTCAAACCCACATAAACTCCATCCATTCTGTTTATTTTACTCAATACTGGTGGATGGAAGGCAAGCAGCAAATTAACATAAGCAAATGATCATACTTTGTATAACATTCAACTTTCACTTCCAAAAAAGCTTGAAAATTACATGCTCATGTACACTTGTTTTTTTTTTGTATTGAATTGTTTCTTCCAGAATTGTGGTGCTGGAGTCCATATATGAATGGACTCAATCTTGTCAATTTCTACTGTCTTGACTCGAATTCGCTTAATCATGACTCGAAAAACTTTCTTGAGTCCATATGGTATGTATACTGATGTAATGTATAAAAACATTGTTTTATTCAAGACATCCAATAAAAGGAAGCACACCGCGGAATGCATCTCATCGATTACTGAATTGATCGGTACGACTTCCAATTCCTGCTGACATATGGAAAGGCAATGTAAAGACAGATGTATTGCTTGCGAACCCTTTTCAAGAGGCAATGACGGGTCAAGTGTCTTGGCAAAATTTGTTTCCCAGCTAGCTATTATAATAATAATCATTGTGTTTATCCCTGTCAGAAATTCTGATTTTCATGTTGCCCACCTTGGTCTCCTGAGAAAGACTGCTGAGAGTGGAGTCTAGAAGCATCGCCATTTAGCAGCCCTGGAGTAGTTATGTTTAAAGCTTTTACTTAAAGGGTTAATGGTGGTGCCATTGATCCGCCTGGAGTGGGAATCAAACGAGCAGCTTTTCCAGACACTGGAGTCTTAATCCCCACTGAGCACATTTAAGCCACAAAACGCTTACAGTACTTGTGTTGTCCAAGTCGTAGGTATCACACATATTGTGTTTAAGTAAATCTGCCACTGAACATTCATTTGTACTTAGAAGTAAATTACAAAATGTTTAATGAAAAGTTTGTTAAATAAAAAGTATATTGAAAGAAACCTTATCGTTTTATGCATATCTTTTTTGTTCCGGAACCATTTTTAAATGTATTCAATATGATAGTGTCATGTTACAGTGCAAATTGCTCCTAGATGCAGTGGAGATCTGTTTCTGTTACCTTTTGCAGTTGATAAATTTATTTCTTAGTTGAGTTCTTAAATGGTGGTCATTTTAAATTATTATTTAAAGGTTACATTTGAGGTATTTGTATAGTTTTGGTTTACAGTTTTTGAATTCTGATTGATGGTCATGGCTGAAATATTCTTGCTGGTCATCATGCAAATAAATGACCAACAAAAATAATTTCAGTACTAAGGCACATAATGTAGACGTGACATTGACAGAAATGGATGTGTTTAACCAGCTGATTGGTAATTAAATTTTTATGCAATATTTATCACAGAGCAGGATGTGCACTACCTTCCCTTAAAACCATCAGACAAATCATCAGTTATTTGTCCGCAAATAAAAAATGCTTTTCAACCCCTGGAAGCTCCAGATGAAAAAGGAAAAACAACAATGGAGTTCATTGGTTTACCTAGTTATCTTACACTTTGCCTCTATCAGTGATAACCTCGGTTTGAAGGAAATGATTGAAAAAAGACTAAAAAGCATTCTTAACGTAGTTAGCAGTAAAGTAATCAAATATTATAAACCTAGAACAGGGTGCACAAAATATCAGGTAGATATCTCAGATAGCCTAGAAGGTAGTCTGTGTAATACGCTGTATGTGGATAAACGTTTAAGTGGAAAAGAGGACAGGTTTGGAGGAGCATCTGTTAGTCTGTTACTGCAAATCTTAAGGGACGTGTTCCCACTCACCACTGACAGCATGAACCTGCAGAACCAACATATTGTTTGTATTTCTGAGATGACTAATGACCCAAAAGTCATTTGTCTTTCTAGCATCCGATTATCCAGTACCAAATCACATGGGGCCTTTAGCCTGTCCCAGGCAGTGCCGGTCACGCCCTGGATGGGGCGCCAGTCTGTTGTAGGAAACTAATTTTTCACACTGGGAAATTTTAGAGTTGTCAATTGGCCGAAGTGCATAACTTCATAGGAACCCAGCACATCGTGACAAGAAATGCAAACTGCCCATACAGTCTGGGGGTAAGATTCAAAACTCAGTTGCTGGATGTTTGAAGCAGTACAGCTGCTACCAATTGGCTGGTCTGGAATTTTAATGCCTGGTATATAATTGTATCTGACTCTGGCCATTTGTTCAGAACAAATTTCTGCAATCAAACTTTTTTTCTCAATATTGTGCCCCAAGGCACAGTGACAGGGCAGGCAGTGGCCTGGGGCTCCAAGCTGGAAGAGGGCCCCTGAGGGCAGCCAATTACATAGTATATTGCAATGACGAATCTGCTTTATTTGCATACTCTTTTTCACGAAAGTGAAAATAAATACCTTGTGTTTATTAAATTCTCTTTGTTGACATGAATTTACATTTCACAGTAGAATAAAGGTAACAAATTTTACCATGCTGGGGGAGAGGCGAGTTGGAGGCCCCTTGGATTTTTTTTTTTGTCTAGGGTCTTTACAGTCACCTCTGGTTGGGCCCCTGACTGCTATGATGGTCACATCGTAGCATCAGGCTGAATGCAGCTACGTTGAAGCATGAATGCAGAGCACAAAAACCGTCCTGTTTCACCATATGACCACTAGGGGCCATTCTGAGCTTGTGCTTTTGCAGTTTCTCTCTGAGATTCATTTGGAAAATGTAGCGTAATAAACAATGTTGAGGGTGTATTAGAATTGTGTGTAAGCATAAAAATCTCATACTGGAATATGTTAAAACTACTAAACAAAAGACAAAATACCTAAACCTACCTTTTCACCCAAAAAGCATCAATCCTACCAGGGTTCAAAATGCCAGCGATCGGATATGTTACATCAGTCAGTGCTCCTTTAACATGGGAGAAAAACATGGAAATAGGGTGTTTTCAGCTCTAACACAAACAATGGAACGGGTTTTGGAATTAGATTTCAAAAATCACTGTTTACCATGCTGGAAGGTCTGTCTTGTCAAATGGTTTCTATGCCTTTTTGTGGTTCTTTGTGACAGGTTTGCACTGACAGCTGTTGTGTGCTCTTCATCATGTCCTCACCATACACGTAACATTATGAGCTCCTCTCTGCTGGAGCTTCAGTCTAAGCTGCTGCAGAACGGGCAATCTGGACTAGATTCAGTGAAATTTGTTTTTTTAGGCGAGTACTATTCCTGGAGATCATTTTTAGCAAAAGTTGGGTAGACTTATAAAAATAAATTCAGAAGCTTTCTTGTGTACAAAGTAAATTTATTTAGAGAAAATAAATTACATTTGACAAACAAAGATAAAAGAAAAATGCTTGATTATCAGTGTAATTATTAGGCAATCAGAAACTAAGGAGATCTTCACCATTAACAGAAATAATAATAAGAAACAATTTTTGTGTATATATATATATATATATATCAGTATATATAAGGATTAACAAGCTTTCAGCTATTCTATACAGCCCACTTCACCCAGTTTAATGCCCAGTATAACCAACTTTCTTCTCAGTGACCACCATGAGCCTGTTTCCCACTGAACCAATCAGGTATTTGATCCTGTCCTATATTAGCTGAGGCAGCTAGGACTACCACCTAGAAGCTACTCTGGGAAGGGTACTGCTTGCTACTTTGGTAAATCTCACACTTTGGTAGGGCCCAGTAGTTCTCAATGGGGTTGAGTCAGGCGATGAAAGGGGGCAGGTCATAATTCAATCACGTTTCAAGCCTTTCTAGATCTACCTATGAAATACTTTGATGCATAGGGAGGGCCATTGTCTTGCAGGAATATCATAACCTCCTAGAAAGCTGCTGACTTCTTCTTGTGCCAGTGTTTGAAGAAGGTATCTTCTAGAAATTGGCAGTAGACCTTGTAGTTGATTTTTACACAATCTGCAAGTCAGAAAGGTGTGACGGGTTCATCACTGATAACTGCAGCCCACGTCATCTCTCCTCCATTACCTTGTTGGTGCTTGAAGAGGATCTCAATCCACTGGCCCATCCATCTACTCCATCTGGAGTCACTTTCATCTCATCTGTCCCCAATACCTATGTACCATCAGTCTTGAGATCTGTCCGTGCCCATTCTTACAATGTTATACCTTACTTGCCTTATTGAGTGGAGGCCATGTTTCAACGTTTATGACCTTAAGAATGTCGCACAGCACATTGCACCTAAAACGTCTCGGGATTCTGTTTAGATTGCAGTTTTGAAAAATGATGGCATTTGATGCTCAAAACTCTCTGAAAGTCTCCCCTTTAATTTGGCACAGAGCTTTGACAGTTTATGTGTCTCATCTTCTCTCTAAAAGCCTCTTCAGTCCTCTTTGGCTGTTGGCAACAAACCACTTGATTGTACAATGATCACATTTCAAAAGTCTGGCAGTTTCGATAGTTTTGCATCCCTCTGACTGGTACTTTACTATTTTGTTTTTTTCCTGCTCTCTGTAAGGTCCTCTTTGGCCCATTTCAATAGTAATAATAATTTGATAAGATTCATCTGGACTCAACGTATTGGTTGGTTGAGAAGATACAAGTGAAATACACACTTGCCTAATAATTCTGCACACAGTGTAATATGAAATTACTTTTGATACTTTCTTACACTTTTTAATTATACAAAGGAATTACTAACTTTTCACACACGGAAAAGAATTCATCCCAATTTAGCTGTGCCTCAATGGATGGTGAAGTGTTTTCAAACTTTATGTATAACATTTTTGTCTATTGAGGGACAAAATGTCTGAGTCCCGTGGTTCAGCTTCATTACAACACTGAAACATACACATTAGTATGACCCTCACCTATTGCCAACAGAGTAACGCAGTGCTAATAAATCACATTAGCTGAACCAATGTACACCCCTTGTCTTCAGGGTAGAGAAGTATTAAGGGTTTTGTAATCCAGCACCCATGTCAGGCTAATCAGTCTGATTCTGGATACAGCACATTGAGGCCCTGTTCCCACACACAGCTAGTCTGCCACAAAGTCCAGAACATGTTCTCTCATATAACCAGCACACCCTAGGACCAGTCCTCCCAAGGCCTCTTCTCTCTTCTCCGTTTTCCATTCCATGAATGGCATCTTTGTCCCTACAGATTCAGACTAGCATGTGAACCCCCCACCCTAACCTTCTCCCGCTGCCCTCCCCAAACCTAACCCTCTCCCCTCATCATTGCCTTGCACAAGGACACCCAGAGTAGGCATTTATAATCCTTACTCAGAGTGTAGCTAAAACCCAAGAATCATAATAGGCGCTCAGTGTCGGAGACAGAGTCTGCCTAAATCCTGCATAAAAGTAACTTTCTACGTCTTGCTCCTTCCTGGTTCTCTGTTTTTCCTCTCCCTTCTCACCAAATAGGCCCACATAATTTAAGCTTGAGTGGTCTTCATGCTTATTCAACAACAACCTCAATAATGTTGGGAAATTATCCAAACTACCACTGGTTAGACATTGTGAATCTATGTGATCTGTATGGAAATAGCTAGTACTACAGTAAACAATATTGGCAAATTCCTATGGACTTAACTTAAACGATTAAATAAAAGCAATAACAAAAGATACTGAGTCAACATTGTTTACCCAAAATGTAATTTATGAACAATTGCACTCAAAACGTTTTTTGTCAAGGATTCCTCAATGAATGACTTTTCATTGTGTTTTTGAATGACGCTTAATTCTCTAGATTCTTATGCTTCGCAGTTAACCTTGTTCCTATTATACTGTCAACAGTATCACAGGGATTCTTCTTGGGGATAACATTTTAAAATTGGTGCAATGCTCCACAAGAGGGCGCCTTTTCACATTGGCAGTGCATTTCTAAAGCTTAAAAGACTGTAGTGTTCTTGAAGCCATATAGAGCAGCAGAGCAGCCCCTTCATGCCCTTTTTGTGTACTTATAAAATATTGTAAGATGTGTTCCTGTTATTATTATTATTATTATTATTATTATTATTATTATTATTATTATTACTGGCTCTTCGGGCTTCCCGGTATCATGTATGTTGTTGTGATTCGTTATTTTGAAATTTATTTTCACTGTAAGTTTCAGCTAAATCCAGGACCTTGTTCTGGCCACAAATAATCTTAAAATCAGGTTACAACTCTTGAACTCCTCCTACTGTGATAGAGCCACTGGTGGATGGGCCAATAGCCAGGGATGCTAGGTTTTAGCTAGCATTTTGCTGATCTTAGCTGCCTCTATTGATAATCCTTATAGGCAGTTTGCACCTTGTAACCAACTTGCGGCATCGGGTCCAGTGGGTTTTGCTTGTTTTACACTTTCAAACCTTTAAGGGATTGTCTTTCAAAATGCAAATCCTTCTTCCTCAGCATAAGCCATTGCACCCGGATTTTTCTGATGCAGAGACCTGGATACCTTGCAGACCTCGGGAGCCTCCTTGGGATGGATGTGGCAGCAGTCCCCCCCCCCCTCCTAAGCCCCTCCTCCTCCGCGGCGGGACCAAGCCGAGGCAAAAAAGAAAATAAATCCCTTCTCCGTAAACAAGCGACCTCATTCAGTTCTGTTCTTAC
>JAABNY020000108.1:10132544-10153638 GCA_015164015.2 Brevimyrus niger
CCAGGATTTTTCTGAGGCAGAGACCTGGATACCTTGCAGACCCCGGGGGCCCCCTTGGGATGGATGGGGCAGCAGTCCCCCCCCCCCCCCCGCTGCTACGCTCACCGGTGCCCTTCCACGCATTCCAGGGAGCGCCGTACAGAGGGCCATTGTGTGGGCCGGCAGACTGTACACAGAGGCAGCTCTGGCATTCACGCCCACAAGATCGCCTCAGGATGCCATGAATAGCGGCTGAGCCCCGAGGGGTGCTCCCCTCCTTCCGCCCTCTCTCCTCCATGGCTTCTGCTAGAGATCTCCTGCTTTTTTTTTATCTTCCCATCCGTCGGACTTCATATTTCTGACCTGGCTGTCGTGTGATTCCCAGACATGGCAATGAGGTCTTTGTGAGGATTCAATCTTGCAAGTTTCCTGCCACAGTCCTTAGTATTATATGAGCTTCGCTAGTTGACAGACAGGCCCAATGCATCCCTCCGTTAGCTCTGAATACTGCAGCTCCTAGGTTGGGATGTATTTAGTGGGAGATTTTCACCAACGGGATCATATTTCATTATGCAGGAGGAGGGAGAGGGGTGAGGGAGTCAAGGGAAGCAGGAATAAAAGAAGACAAAGACACTTTGCGTAGTTCAATCCAGTGAAATCCCAGTGCTGGTTTTGTATGAGCCTTGCCTCAGGCATGTGATGCTACATTTGTCTAATATAGCTTTGCAGTGCCTTTGAGGTAAGAATGTTTCACTGCTACACCAGTTAGAACCATTTAGCGCCCTTTTGGTCTCACTCCTAATACTTTCAAGTGATTGATAGCTAATGCTTTGTAAAGATGGCACATGGTCAACTTTCTTCTAGATATTTCACTACTCAATCACAGTCTTAAGTTCTGCTTTTCACGTGAATTAATATCTCTAAATTACCCTTTGTGTGTTTGTGACTAACATTACAATCAGACTGTATGCTGAATTATGCCCAAAGGTTCATAATAGCCTGTGTATCACCACAACTTTGAATGGAGGGAAATTTTGCTATATTTTATACCTTTGTGAGTTTCTGGGCATCTGTGGAATAAGCACAATCAGGCTCTAAGCTGGTATCGTTAACGGCAATCAGGCAACCCAACTTGTTGAATGATTCCAAGAATAATCAAAAATTACAGAAATAACGTGGAAGTGTAATGGATGTTTGTGCTATGAACACAAGTTCTATCTGTCTGCTTAGGGCGGTGCATAGCTTAGTCAGTACTCTGTGCCCATGGCCAAACGGTCACCTGGTGAAATCCCAAGGCTGGCGGAGTGACGTCACTGTCGGCCCCTTGAGCGACACGCTTAGCCCCAGTTGCTCCTAGCGTCAGTGCTCAGTAGGAGGTCACTAGTTCAAATCCCAAGGCTGGTGGAGTGATGTCACAGTTGGCCCCTTGAGCAATACCTTCTGCACCTATTGCACCAGGGCTGCTGGCAGGCTGGGTGCTCCGACTGCTCGGCAGTCTATGTGCCTGTGTGTCTCACGGAGAGCAATATGGAATATGCTAAAACTACCCTGTATCCCCCTGGCAATGAATAAAGCATCATTGTTATGTCTAGGTGTAAGTTATTTTATCTTTTCTGTTTTTCCTGGGGACAAAGAATAATTTGTCTTCTTTTACCTCTTGTTTCTTTATTGACTATGAGAAGTATTAGTAGACACAGATCTACCACAACAAAGAGTATAGTATTGTCACAGGGCTTTCCATTTCACATGACACCTCAAAGAAGTTTACAATTGTGTACTCAGCCAACAACATACAGCTACATTCTCTGTGCTTAGGAAGAACAGGGCTTTAGCCACGGAAGCTGCTCATATGAGTCGGAAAAATGCAGAAATGTCATTTACTTATGGAACCTCTAGCTGAATTTGGTCATTCTTGCTATGTTGATGGAAGGTACTATAAGAGTGTTTACTAAGTTCCAGCAATGCTTACTGGGAAATAAGCTACCTGATGTGTGTGTGAACGGAAAGTAACAGACAGAATGACGGCTGGTATAGGAGGAAATCTGTGCTTGAGACACAGAAAATGCTTGTTGCTGAGTCTGGGAGAGGAATGTGTGAATATACACATGTAATAAACAGTTATGTACAGCTTTTTTGATACAACTTGGCACATGGCTTTGCCTAATATATTGTAACCATTAAATATAATTAAATTAATATAACCAATAAAACCATGTAAACTTCCAACTTCAATTAACTTCATATTCTAAAACAACTCTGAACATATATAGATCCACTGTAGCTGTCCCAGGATGATTCTGTATTTGGTTTATATGAATTTCACATTTGATTCATACCTGGTTGTCATTCATACCTGTATTGCAAAATATTAAAAATTTATATGGCATGTCATTGTTTTTGACCTTGTTGCTCTTATTGAAGTCACTCTTGAAAGCTCATTCCAGTACGTAGGAGGCCAGATTTTCGATTCCAATATTCAGCTGTTTGGTTACATTTGGCCCTCTTATATAACTGACTTCAAACAATTTGATGTCCCACGATCTGGTGATATAACTAAAATCATAAGATATCAGTGGATGATATTGTGTATATGTCACTTTTTGGTCAAGTAGAAGGAGACGTAAGGATGAACATAAAAACCCCAAAGTGTGAAGATACATTATATTTTTACAGAAATTTTACTCATCCTAAAGACCTGAAAGTGACCTCTGCCCTAATGAAAGGAGCTTTGGCTTATTGCGCTGTTAGTAAGGACTCAAGAGGGGGCCTCTTTTGTTACCCTTAGATGAGGTACAAATCCTGACAAATTATTAAAACCACTGACAGCTATTAAATATTTAGAAATTGTATATATATTCCATTTGTATTTCATAGGATTGTGTGGATGTCAATGTATTGAATTCCTAATGAATTGCTCAGCAAGGGTCTGAACGCCCGGCCTGCTTTCGATGGGCTATCCCTTGGGTGATTTTGATGGAACTCCTTCTAATGAGCTCAGAATCTGGTGGTCCCACAGATGTGTGACATTTTGGAGAAAGTCTGGGTGACAGCACCATTACACTTTGTTAGCTCAGCTGCAGCACGGAGCAGGGCTGAGGGTGGTGTTGTTGGCTAGAGAGGGGCCACACCAGATGGCACCTAGAAGCCCATGTCCATCATCAAAGGCAAAATCCTTTATTTGCTCTCACTCTGGGATCTTTTTGTACCACATATGGGGTATTTCCATTGCAATTTATTTCAAAGCATAAAGAAAAATGTATTTATTTTGCTGTAATCTCACGTTTATGATCATGCCCATAAATGAATATAGCAGGGTTATTCAAATCACAGTCCTCAAGGTCCGAGCACTGCTGGTTTTCCAACCTTCCTTTACCTGTCAGTCAGGTGTGAGGCCTCTGACCAATCAGAATCAGTAATCATTAAACTAACTACCTGGGAGAACTGAAAACAAGGCCTGGATTTGGAATTGAGGTCCAGATTTGAAGAGCCCTGGAATATAGGATTGCCTTGCCCTGTTTAATGTGCAAATTCTCAGGTAGTGAATTTGTTATCAACAATTCAATTTACACAAAAATACTAAAACACAGCCACTGTCCCCCATGACAGCTTTGAATCATAGTTATTTACTATTGACAAATCTACGAAGCATTCAAGCCTCCTGTAACAGTGGTTCCTGACCCACACTGGTTGAGTGCCAACCCGATGCCTTACAGGCCTGCTTACTGTACTCTGTGTTCTATGGAATGGTGCTCCCAGTCTTAACCCCTTCATAAACAGAACCAATGTTCTCCAATAACTGTTTTGGAAGATTTACGTGGAGAATGTTCTGGAATGTTATTAATATTGCCTAAATGGTTCACTCCTAAAAGGAATCAGCCAGTTAGAGAAGTCAAGGCTGAGCTTAGCTGAACATTTGACAACAGGCAAAGCGTAGACATCAGAAAGCTTTTAAGGGTAAAAGCAAAGAGGGTTTATATAGATGATAGTTTTGTAAGCTGGCTTGTACCTGCAGATTTATACCAGCATTAAAGGCCAGTCTGTGTCTGAATGTCATTTGTGTCTGACCATGATAATATGTGCCATGTCCCAGCCACCAGCTTAGGTAACAGACCATGCAGCTGGTCCCATTATGACCGCTGCTGCATGACTGATTATCAAACGGACCAAGCAGGTGACTCTGCTGCTGAATTCCCCTTCATCATATGCTTGTTACTCTGTGCTCATTAGGCTGCCAAAGTAACTTTGTACTCTTTTGTGCTAAACAACACAATTTCTTAACTTGACATGTTTGGATATAAGGTTAATAAGAAGGCAACTGTCAATAAGTGAACACAACCTTATTACAGTGGATTGACAGCGCTAAGTAAAATGGAAATTTTACTTAACTTTGGAAAAAAAACAAAAGTACAAACCACCGCACAACTAAGCACAACTGAATAGTGGTGGCGCGTGCTTGCACCTAAATCAATTAGAAATCTGTCAGAATTTATAGTAGAAGCTGTCATAATAATTTACAAATTTTTATTTGTAGCTTATTTACCCACACACAAATCAAGTCACTCCTATACTAAAATTGCAACACAGTTCTTGAGTAATTATACGGTTTAATGGGAGCAAAATTACGTGTAGAGCTGTAGCACTGCGTCAAACGTCCGTGCCTAACTTATTATAATTCTGTTTTATTTATGCCTGTGCCGCTGTCGGATTTTAGCTTTGTCGAAATCAAGTTTTCACATCACTACTTGTAATATAATAGACTTTTAGCATCTTCTGTCCGTTTGATCCAATTCCGAATTTTTCTCAAATTCATTTATATATGTATAGGCCTATATCCCCATTCTCATACAGGCTACATATTTAAGTTAAAAACTCATCGTTAAGTTAAAAACTCCATCGTTGCTTAGCGATAGAACTATACTGAGCCGACCTTCAGTACTCTGCCAGAGGTGTGTGTAAGAGCGAAACTTAGGAGAGAGAGACGAATAGGGAGTGGAAGCTCGTGTTTCAGCTTTGCTGGGGGTCGGGGTGCCTGTTCTGAAGAAATAACCGAAGATCCATTGGAGACAGAACCGACATAAAACCTCAGTACCTGACCTGGTGCGGTGGGTGCTGAGCGTTTACGGGGGCCTGCTATTGGATTCCCCATCAGTTTTGGAAGGTTGACTTATGGTGCGGTAGTCAAAGGGGACACAAGAGCCGCGTCTGCTCCCTCACCTTTGCTTCTTCTTTTCCGCGAAGACCTTGCATGTCTAATTTTCAGACATGCTCAGCTTTGCGGATTCCAGGACTTTTCTGCTCATTGTAGCAGCCCAGATATTTTTATTAGCCTTTGTGAAATGTCAAGAAGACCGTAAGTTTCACATTTTCTTTATATATATTATATATGTCATTTTAACCATGGTTGGCGACATATTTTATTTTACACAGTTAATATGATGATTGAATGATTGATATGTAATGAACATTTGCCACATATGCATTACTTTAGTTTATATATAGCTTTCAGTTGTCAGACATTTATTAGATGGATTTTTCATCAATCATTTATTTAATATTTTAGCAGCTCAATTAATTCATTAAACATGTGCTACCTCTGTATTTTGAGTTACATTTTGTTAATATACAGTCTACTGTTTAATGAATTGATTTTTGTGTTTTACACTGTAAATCATATTGGCTATATTTGGATAAAATTATTTCACAAAACTGCATTTCCACGGCACTGCCCCGTATTTAATCTTCTTGCATTGAGTAGCAATTGCGATTTTTGGCTAATGCGCATGCGCTGTACGTAAGGTTACAGGTATGCGGTCCAGGAACGTTTGAAATAACCGCTGTTCGGCGCCCGATAATGCTTTCATGTTTTATATACTTAATTTTTTAAAGCTTTTGCCTTGTTTTGTTTGTCAGGTATGATTGTTGATCACCAGTAGTCGATACTATTCCATTAAATGTAATAATAGAAATGCAAATAATATGTAGTCAAGGACTAGAATGATAGTTTGTTGGTGTTCTGACGAGTTGAGCTACCTATCGAGACGTGCTATCGAGCCTATCTGCGCATGTGCAGTTCCACCGTTTTAGGATTAGGGTTAGGTTTTAGGGGTTAGGGTTAAGGTAAGGGTTTTAGGGGTTTTTTTTTGGGGAGGGGGTTAAGGTTAGGGTTTGGGTAATAGTTAGGATTAGGGCTATCAATTAGCACTACGGTAGCCTAACTCGACAAAGTAGCTCAACTCAGAACAATAAGCTGTTAGGGTGAATACTTGGAAAACATGAACACTGGTGACTATGCTACAGACTGAATGGGATGATAAATACTGCTGTGTAACTGCAACAGTAACAGCAAATGCCTTATTTACAGTATTCGTTTTGAAGGTTAAAAACCCAAGTAAAGCCGATACCAATGACAAGTAACGCTGGAGTGTACTTAAAAAGAACACAACCTTTTTATGAGGTCTTCATAGACTTAATGAAGTACCCCCATGTGACCTCGGGATGCCAGGATCGAAGGGTGACTCTCAACAATGAACCTTCATTTCAGTTATTTAAGTGACTGGGGGGGAGGGGGGGGCTCATGTATCTCTATGAACTGTATAATCTATAAATTAATCACTTAGACGATTTATCACCCGCTTTGCTTTACCCACACAAGAGACCAGGCAAGAAGTAAGTTATTCAGATATTATTTTTAATTGGAAATTACTAAATGTTAACAAATACACAATCACCATACATAGTACTCTGTTATGAGTTTGAACATTTACATTACGCCATTACTGATACTAATAGATGCCAGTTAATCTTACTTGTAGAGGAGAAAAAAACTATGTGAAGTTTTGGCAGTCGCTGCGGTCCCCAGGGTTACCCCTGCTATAGGCACGGAGGGTGAGCACAAACAGAACTAACTGACAGCCCGATCTTACTTCAGCTGTAATCTGTGTGTAACTCTGATGCTTGCTTTGCATATATTTAGACAGCAACTTGTTGTAGGTCGCAAATGCGATACCAGAATGGAATGATGGAGTTGTCACCGATGGTTGTAATAAGTCACATAAGTCCTTCGTAATTTAAGTGTATTGTTTTACGAAAATGTTGCAAGATGATATATTTAAGTAAGTGCATTCTCTTGACGTAACATTACAGAACAGCTACAAAAAGTCTGCGGTTTTTTAGGAAAGTAGGTTTTCAACCCGTACTTTACAGCCAGATAGGCCTGTGTGTTTTTGATAGTTTTCTCAAATAAGCTCAGTTTTAAAGGAAAGTTTTGTATTTTTTGATGCAAAAACTAGAAGATGAGGCAAATGAATATGGTGCTTATTTTTTATTTTTCATTTTTGGAAGGTGGGCCTTCCAAGAAAAATTATGAGCTTTGCACATGGTTATGGGATGGCAAGGGAGTGACCTTGATCAAAACTCTTTAGTTGTCAGACAGATTCTGATAACACTAACGTCTGGTAGCTACTATTTTTGCAATATTACAATTTTATAGAGGAACCTAAAGACAATCTATGACACTTTGCAAAGTGGGCTGTCTACAGTTTCAGTTGAGTGAATTTCAATATTATTAGTTGAAATTAAAATTGTTATTACATAATAATTATTTTTGTATGCTGCATTGATGCTTCCTATTCTTGTAAACTGCTAACATGTTGTGACTACTGGGATTATCTGAAAATCATGCATGTCATTGGGAATCATACAGGCTTCTTAACTTGCCCCCCCCCCCCCAACATCTGACTTCTGCCTACTTCTGTGTGCCTGACCTCCCTCCCCCCCCCACTCTCCTTTCCACACAGAAGAATCTTGGAGTTGTATCCAAGATGGGCAGCAATATAATGACAAGGATGTGTGGAAGCCGCAGGCATGTCGCATCTGTGTGTGTGACACTGGGAATATCCTGTGTGATGAGATTATCTGCGAGGAGCTAAAAGACTGTCCAAACCCGGAAATCCCATTCGGAGAGTGCTGTCCCATCTGCCCTGCTGACCGCAGCACCCCCATTGGTTGTAATTTATTTATTTACGCTATTATAAATAAATTACCGTGTTGCTTCTGTTTGGCTTTTATTCTTTATTTTTTGCTGATAAATGGCAGCATCTCTACAGACCTGTAAACGTCCCATCTCCATTAAATGGGATTACGCTTGTCTGTGGTGTGGCTTCTGTTTTGCAGAAAATAAATAACAAACAGGAGATAAAGGCAAACACGATTTAACCAGATGCTTTTTATCACGGAAAGCAAACTTTAAGCTTTATATTCTGCATGTTGTGTATGCACGTTGAATGAATTATAGATGTGTGCAGTTGGAAATCTCGGTCCTCATCATTTAGGCACAAATCAGAAGGGAAAAACTTTCTAGCCAAATCGTACCTCATGCTTGAACATGGCCTGTGGCAGCCCCGTTGTCTTTCTGTTTCGATACTACTTGAGGTTTCATTCAGCAATACCATAGCTTTATTATTTTGACCCCACATAACAACTTAAGGCAAAATAACTTTGAAATTGTGATTGTTTTGATACCAACAAACACAAGTGTAGTAAGAACAAATTTTTATTAAAAAAGGTTATCTTAAGTGAAGACCCAGTTTCCATCGAGAGCTTGATTAGTCTAGATTCAGAAGTGTTGATTGAATAATAATCTTGCAAAAACTACAACACTACATGTGCTCACTAACAAATCACTAAAGTGCTACAGTCTCTAGCTTTATGTACAGTCCAGTTGTGAGTCTACTCTTTGCAAGCAAAGACAGCAGTCCTAGCCTGTGTGTACAAATGACCCCAGTGACCTCATTCTGCATGTCTGCCTTGTCATGTGACCACTGTGATCTTGTATCCCTATGTCTTGTCCAATGGCTTTGCCAGTAGATGGCACCCTACTCTGTAACAAGGCTTCTGTATTTTCCTCTTGACGCTATTGTAAAGCATCTTGGAGTTTTGGGATGTTTATTATTTTGTCCATTTCCTTTTCGTATAATTAGGTAATGCCATCGGATTATTGTTCACGTAGCAGTGCATTTTCCAGTGTTTTTTTTAGAATAAACTTTATATAACAGTGTGTCTGTCTATCCTAATATTTGTGTCTTTTTTCCTTTTGATTTTTATTCGAAAAACAGGGCCAGATGGTGGTAAGGTGAGTCAGTTTATATGTGAAAATGTTGATGTTTCTACATGAAAATCAGGGGTATTTTTAATAAACATAATGAACGTTAGATTGCACAACTTCAAATTCCGCACTATTTGTCTACTTACATTATTTTGTCATATAAAGCCTATGATTTTGGCACACATTTTATATGATAAAAGCCTATGTTCTACATATATCATTTTCATAAATGATCTGCATGTATTATTTAGGAAATTTATGATTTAGTATTTATTTCATACTTTTATTCTCATATTTCCAGAGGTTTTATGAGGTTTAGCAGAAGGCAACAGATTTTAGCTTTATTCTAGCTTTATTTTACGTTTTAATAGTAAACCCGATTATTTTAACTTACACCCTACCTGTACCTTGCACCCTAGATGCTATTCATGTGTTTCTATGGCAGTTAAATTTGAGTTAAAACCTATGTATCATTTAAGAACTTAGTTTGAAGTAGTCCAATTAATGGTATTTAGTTTCCTGACTGTGGTTGAAAGGGGTACCGGGTATCAGAGCATCAAGCACCGCTTACTCCGGGAGTGAGGGATGGAGTGGGGCTGCCTTTGGTCTTCCTTTGAAATGTGCTCTGATGTTTTGGCTTTACAGGTGGTGGATGGAGTAGCAGGCCCCATGGTAGGTTGTTCAGGAGCTCTTACCGAGCAATAGTGTCTTTAATTAATGATAATGGTTAACTCTACCCAGACTTGAACATTTCTGGTCCAGAAGGAAAGAAATCCAGAGTGAGGTTTTGTTTAAGCCAACTGGTTGAGTTACAGTCACAGAGTACTCACCTGGTTGAGTTACAGTCACAGAGTACTCACCTGGTTGGTGGACCTGAAATGTCCCCAGCTGACTTCTTTGCTGTGTTTTATTGCATGACATTATTTTTTTGGTTTCAGGAAGCTATGAACTGAACTTTGTTCAGGTGACAGCAAGCTGTGTTTGTTCATTGCCATTAAGGTTAAACAGTGTGGTGTTTTCAGTAAACTGAAGCACTGTGTTCCACTGAAGTGTTCATCATGTTTATTGTTGGTCTTTCAGGGACCCCCCGGGGATCAGGGACCACGAGGAATGAGAGGTGAAAAGGGTGACAGGGTAGGATATGATCACAAACATTTGACTTCAGCATCTCAGAGTTGCCATTCTAGTTGTGATTTTCAGTTCACAGCAGCTGATACAATGGCGTCTGTTAATAAGGCTAAATTAACCTCACAAAGCATATTGTTGTTTATTAACAAGCCATCTATCAAGCACTAGTTCATACTCTTCAATACATGTGTACATGTTCTTGATAACAAATGGAATTTTGCCAAGAAGATGAAGAAGACAGATTATCTAATACATCAGCCAGTGCATGCATGCAGAGTATGCCTTAGTGTTATGAGTGGGTTTTTATCTGTTTGCAATGACTGCTGAGCTATTAACAGTTGTGTCATGTCAAAGATTGTGAATCCTGTGTACTTTCCAGGCCCAAGTTCTATAGACTAGTTTTGTTTTCAAAATGAAGAATGATGAAGCCTTAATTGTTGACCTAAGAGCTGTGCTCACCCAAACCATACACCGCAATGTAAAGGGGTGGTAAAGCGTCAAAACATAATTAAGAAAAGATAGTCTTCTCCAGTGTTATTGACTGACTGTTGACTGCATACACCCCAGTGCTGCTAGGACAGCAGTTATCTTTCAACAAATGGAGCCATGCTTTTTCAAGTGAGTCATGACTCATTCATTATTCATATAAAGGCTTGAACTGTCCTTATGACAGGTTTGAAAGGCATATTACTAGCTAGGAATATTAGTCTGCGGTCAGTTTACTCTCAATGTCATGTTAAAATCAGGTAGACAAATAAATTGATATAAATGTATGTGTGTGTGTGTGTGTGTGATAGAGAGAGTGTGTTAAAGTGTGGTAAAACCCGAAACTTCCTTACTTTTTGGGACATTTTCATAACATCAGTTTTATAGAAATCTGTGAACACAATCAAAAGAGTAAAAATTCTAAAAGTATTGTATTTTTTGGGTTACTTGTAGTTAAAGGTAGGACTGGGTAGAGGTTAACGGTGTCATGATTGGGATTAGAGCATAACCCATAAAAATAAATGGAAGGTCCCTATTTATCTGGGTATGCCAACGTGTCTATGTGCGTGTGTTTGAGTGTGTGTGCACATAATGTTTCTTTGGATTGTATCTACTTGTTTCAGATGTCATTTTTCCTCCTTCCTCTCAGGGTAATCCTGGCCCCCCAGGTAGAGATGGTGAACCTGGCATCCCCGGAAAACATGGCCCCCCTGGCCCTCCAGGCCCCCCAGGCCTTGGTGGAGTAAGTATGAGCAACAACTTTAGCTTTATTCTGCAATGAAAGGATGTTAATTTAGATGGCTAGTTAATGCTTTGCCATGTTGGGGATTTTGTTAGCAGTAACTTGGTGTGGTTTCACCTTACCTCATCTTAATTAGCTGATGGTAGCGACCACATCCAGGGTATGTTTTTGCCATAATTGCTAATTCCGGCTTTCTGCTGTAGAACTTTGCTGCCCAGATGGCAGGTGGCTTTGATGAGAAAGCTGGTGGAGCTCAGATGGGAGTCATGCAAGGCCCAATGGTAAGCAATGGCGGGGTATGTGTTAGTCTAAGGGTGCAGTCAGATACAAAATCATGCACTTTGTGAATATATGGAATACAGGTATAAACTGATAAATTTACGGTAATGGGTAAAGAAATGTCGGTAAGGAAACCTATTGACATCTTGTGGACGAAAAAGGCAATTGCAATGTCTGGCCCTCAAGTTTCATTAGCAGATATAAAGAAATGCCTGTGTTGTAATTTGCAATAACATCTGTTGGTGCTGGTCAAAGGCCATTTGGAGCCCATGGAATTATGCAGGACTTTGGGGACGTGTGTGTGTGGGGGGGGGGGGGTCAGACAGGGGTTACTGAAAAAATGCCACCTGCCTATTTCACCGTTTGGGTTGAGCAAAATACCCAATGATCTTCTATAGTTTAATTGAAACCCCTGTTGTAAACTTTTCCTTATATTGAAGTTATAATGGGTCTGAAGTGAGATATAAAGATGTTAAATTAAATGAATGTGGTTATTAAAATAATAATTTTAGGGACCAAGCTGATTTTAGAAGGGGTTTTAAGCGGTATTAAGAGCTGGGTTCTCAGTCCTCATTCCTTTCTGTACTGATTCACATGCCATCATCTTTTTTAAATATATTGTCTTCTCTCCACCTTTCTTCCTTCCATAGGGTCCGATGGGTCCTCGTGGTCCTCCTGGCCCCCCCGGCCCTCCAGTGAGTCTCTCACCCTTTCACTCCTGTAAACACCAAGAGAACACTGAGTGAATTCATGGTAGCGCTTGGACCCCAACGTGCCTTTTCCTACACCACAAGGTCATACACAAGAGTGTACACTTGTTCCTGTTAAATCCCACTGGGGATCTTGGAGTTCCGGAGTTTTGAAAGTGTCAGATGTTTTGCCAGGTCACTCAGAAAGAGGCTTTTTAAATATCTGATCACCGGTAACAGCTGTGCTGTTACTTTTAACCATTGCTGTCTTTAACCGAAGCCCTTTTGGTGAAAAATGACCTTTTCATGCAAAGTAGTCTTGATATCCAGGCTGCTGCACTGTTTGTCAGCTGCTCATATTTTCTTCAGACTGTAACCCTGCATCATACACTTTGCAGGGCCCACAAGGTTTCCAAGGCAACCCTGGAGAGACTGGAGAATCTGGAGCAACGGTCAGTACTGCTTAGTGTTGCGGTGACACACAGTGACACAAAGGGCACCCTGCACCACGGCTAATAAAATGCAGTTTTTTTTCTCAATCAAATCATTCTGCCTTGGATTTCCATAGACACGTTTGTTAGTGTATGGACAGGTTGACAATTCCTGGTCCCCTGTAACATCCATTTACAGCAAATGCATTGATATATAATATTGGCTTATATTACTTCATATTATTATAACCTTATTACCTAATATTACAGTCTAATTAGGAGCACTTTTTATAGCAACCATTTTTCCGCAATGGTGGAGATGAGTGTAGGATGTATCATAAATTCTGCATGATCAGCAGAAGTATATACAGGAAGTGAAGACAATAAGAGTCAATGTGCTAAGTTTGATTAACTTTAGAACCTTGGACCTCACTGATTTCAGACCAGCTCAACAATGTAACACACTCAGCTCCTATGAATACCATGTGACCATGTGAATAAAACCATGGAACATCTGGAACATTCCAGAGAAAGATGCATTATATTACATATTTTATATTCACTTTGTTCCTTTTTCGAATTATTTTGAATGTTCATAGTGCAAAGCCGTCTCTGTAAACATTATTTATGTATTAACAGGATAGACCTGATAGACACCACAAGAGTTAAGTCTTGTTGAGTGTTTGACTCCACAGCATTGGCTTATTTCTCACAGGGTCCGATTGGCCCCCGAGGTGCCCCTGGACCCTCAGGCAAACCAGGAGATAATGTAAGTATTACTGACATCAGTATTCATATTCATTGTTTATGTCTAGCATTTTCATCTTTCCAATGACTGCCATCTCCACTATGCATGATTCTGTAAAGCCTCTTTAATCAACGAAAATGTTGTGGAACTAAATTAGGTTGTCTTTGAGATAATACTTGATAGCAAGCAGGATTAGAACCTGTCATAGTCAGAAAGAAGTGAAAATGGGTTATATATTTTTTTGTTATGAATTTATTGTCCTCATCAGTTTTCTTCATTCCTCTGGATCTCTGAAAGTTTTTTACTGATTGTCTTGATTTTGTTGCCAAGGTGATGGCAACGATGATTACAATTGTTGTATCCACTTAATTCATTTGTAGTGCTGTGTAGCTTGAAATACAATAATATTGCGTGTTACATGTTCTTAAATGAAACAACATATGTGTTTATTCCCCAAGCATATGTCACCCTGTATAATATTATTATAATTATTATTTTGCATCCATATATCCATCCATCCATCCATCCATCCATTCATCCACTTGGACAGAGTCACAGGGTTGATATTCATTCATTCATTTATTCATTCATTCATGTATTCTTTGTGCTAAGCACAGTTCCACTGGGGGGCGCCACAGAGTAGTACTTTTCAAATAAAAGAAATACTGCAGTAGCGCATGCAGCAATATTATTAATAGTCATCAAGCAAATTATTTATGTAATCACATCAAGTATTTCTCACCATCTTAAAACTGTTGCAATATAACATTTTATTGTAATTACAAACTTTTAATTTTTACGTTGCCAGTGATGCTGAGATGAAACCTATGTCCTTTGTAGGGAGATCCTGGCAAACCTGGGAAAGCAGGAGAACGTGGACCTCCTGGTCCCCAGGTAACACATCAGCACTGATGTTAAATAACATCAATGTACGGTAGCAAGTGTACTTCTGCACTAAGATTTTCACTTGTTTGTTGCACACTAATTTATTTAATCTTAATGTATTTTATTTCAGGGTTGTTCATTTTGTTAACATTTATATGTTTTGTGTGTGTAATGTATTATGCAAGATAATTAAATTAAGATTAATATGTTTTCTACATAATTATGGAATGGGTCTTTATACACATGTTGCTGGCCTGAAAGGCACAATTTATCTTCCCATAAAGCCCAGTTTTTTAGGCATTTTCCCCTGCATATTAATGAATATACAAATAATAGTTTGCGCCTCAGTAATCCTATTGGTGTCTAGAGACAATTTTAAAGTCTCCTTAAATTCCAAAAATAATTGGGCTTCTTTCAGCCAGGCTGATAGGTCCATCTCTCTGTTAGCACTGGTGAATGTTGCTGTGATAATGTCTAATAACAGTGCTGCAGTGAGTCGATGACCTCATGCATTCTGTAAGTCACCTAAGCCCTGCCATTGGACAGATTCTTCCTGTTCTTGCATCACCCCATATCTTTTCCACTTTCCCCTTCCATACTTTCACTTCCTCCATCAATTTTTCATTTCCATTTCTTTGCCTTTAGGGGGCACGAGGATTTCCGGGAACCCCTGGGCTTCCTGGCATCAAGGGACACAGAGTAAGTCCCCGGGCTGTGGTTGACTTAAAAAAATAATTTTATTGCAGCTAGCAATAATCACATCTAATAATTGCTTTTGTTTTAAAATGGCATGTATCCATTAACCAGCTAAAATGTAGCGATAGGACATGGAACAGTTCAGTAATGGGTTGTTCCTGTTTTTTTGCAGGGTCACCCAGGGATTGACGGTGCCAAGGGAGAAGGTGGTGCTGCAGGAGCAAAGGTTTAACGCTGCTCCGTCATTCTCCTGCCACCTGCCTGATCTACCCTGTTGCTCCTCATACATCTATAGAGGCTGTTCTTTATCAGGGAGTCTGCTAATTTTTGTCTTAACTTTTGTTGTAATCCTCCTACATCTGGTTTACTGTGCTGTTTATTTACTTCATTCATTAGGTTCTTTGATGTCATAGACTCTCCATTGAATTCCAGTTGTATTTTCCTGTTTCTCTATTTTATGTCCCGGATTTACCCACAGACTTGCAGTACTCCTTGTTTAATTGTAGTTACTGGTAACTTTGGTCTGTGATCTTATGTATGTAAAATCTGTTACGCTCTCTAATCATGGTTTCTTTCACTGCGTTCATGGGTTTATTAATCAATGTTCCTTTATATGAAATTTGTATATAATGAAGTCCTTATTATAAATATTATACAAAGTCTTTAATCTCCCTTCTCACTGGAGTTTGTTTCCTTTTAATGTCACCAGGGTGAGGCCGGTTCACCTGGTGAAAATGGTGCCTCTGGACCAATGGTAAGTGTACAAGTGTATTGTATGCATGTAAAATGGATTCCCAAAGGCCAGATATTCCATTACACTTATATGTATGAAAAATACATTGGTCCTTGTTTTAGATCTATGTTTGTCAGCAAACAGTTCAAATTAAACTGTGTGTTTGCCTAAATATAATGCCACTTGAAGTGTGTTTGATCATAGCCAAATGATTGTAGTACTACTGAAAAAACAGTTGATGATACAGTGATGTACCTGGTTTTAGAAGTTATTTTTAAGGCATTTAAGGCATGGTTAGTAAATAATATATGCAGTACAGCTCTGTACGTGGCAGTTCAAGTTGTTACTGTAGGTCTGTTGTGTTATTGTAGAGAGATGAATGATGACTTTAATCACTCTCTGTTCTCTGTGTCTGTAGGGTCCTCGTGGCCTGCCCGGTGAGAGAGGTCGGCCTGGCGCTCTTGGTTCTGCTGTGAGTTTCATACATGCTTCTCATTCTTCTGCACTCCTCTAATCTGCACCAAGCCTATCGGCCAATGAAAGGAGTGTGCCGACAGTTTGTAATAACATTTAAGTCGCATTTACTGCAAGGGACTGCACAAAATTTTTTGTTATACCTTTATATAATGACAATAAAGTTTCAGCACCTTCCTCATCCTCCCCACTCCTCCATTAAATAGGCATCAGTCTCAACAAGTCTTCGAACTTTTGCAGGCAGCTAATATTTTATTGTAATTACAAATTACAAAAGCATATGGTGTGAGGATTAAGCCTCTAAAATGGTGTGAGGATTAAGAATGTAGGCTTTGTGCTCCACAACACTTCTTTGGTACCATTGGTTAACTTACAGTTAATTTTCTGATGCTCTTTATTGGCCGTAGACATTCAAGTTCCTGTTTTCCAATGTTCTTGTGTAATGGCTGATCTTCTTTGTCATTGTCATTGTTTTTCTTGTTTTTTAGGGAGCCCGTGGTAACGATGGACTGCCAGGTCCCGCTGGCCCTCCTGTATGTCATAATTCCCTTCAATTCAATGTTCCATTCCCTTTTACATTGCAGCATTATCTGTAAATGCTACATATATGCTTTATTTGAAAGATCATTGAAGATAGGATCATTCTAGCAGACAGACTATGCCCTCATTGTGATTGCTTCCACCACTATAGGGTCCGTCTGGTTCTGCTGGACCTCCAGGTTTTCCTGGTTCTTCGGGTGCTAAGGTATGTATTTTTTTAGTATACAAACACAAGGCCACATTTTCCTTTTACTTTATGATTAGAAGCACCATTATTAGAAGTGCCATGTTATTCCTCAATTGAACACCACTGCCCTTGTAAAGGCCCTTGTTACCACAGCAACCTGTCAGAAAGTTTGGGCTGAATGAACACAAACCTGTTATATTCTCTGCGGAAGGCTGGTGTGGTATAGCTACTGCAACAGATGTAGGTCTGTATGTAAAGTTTATTTTGTATAATTTAAGATCATCTTTCAAGTAACCATAAGTGAATTACCTTTTTGTATGGTACCAACACTGGGTGACTGAGCACAGAATGAACTGATTGTTGGGTAGAAGCTGGATGCTGTCAGACAGACTGAACATTGCAGCGCTGTTATGGATGAATGAGTGTTGTGCCTGTTAACAGGGTGAAGCTGGTCCTGTAGGGATTCGGGGAGCAGAAGGTCCGCCAGGACCCCGCGGAGAGGCAGGGACTCCAGGATCGCCCGGCCCGGCTGGAGCGTCTGTGAGTAACGTCTTTGGAACCGCAGAGAACCGAAATCCATGGAACGCAAACCTGAACAGAGTCAATGTGGACAAAATGCTTAAATAAGCAGGAAATTGCATAATCAGCATGTAAACTGTAAGTGTACAGGCCTGGTTTCTGTACTGCCAGATGACCTGTGAGTTTGAGCTCTTTATGAAAGATCAGAATGTTCGTCATGATTGTCTAAATTATGTAAGATTATAACATGTTATGGGTGGGAAACAGACGCCATGTAAAAAGGAAGTGTAAGGGTGCATTTTTGAAAGAAAGAGATCAACTTATCATTGTGATTATTAGTAGAATGTCAGTATGAAACTAGAATAGCTTAGCATAAAAATATTAATGATAGGCTTTCAGTTCCCCCAAGGATTAGTCTCTGCCTTTTGCCTCCTAGGGTAACCCCGGTACTGATGGAATACCTGGAGCCAAAGGCTCTTCAGTAAGTAGCCCTGCCTAAGTCATGTGACAACAACATCTGTCTTATCTAGCACTTTATATAAAGTATATCTCAAATATCGATCATAATAATAATAAAGTGGCTAGTGCGTTAGCTAATTTTATACTCAGTCACTTTCAACCAGTTATGAAGTACCAGTAATGCTCTGTTTCTGTTTCCCATCTGCAGGGGGGCCCTGGTATTGCTGGGGCTCCTGGATTCCCTGGCCCCCGAGGGCCCCCAGGACCACAGGGAGCAACAGGACCTCTTGGACCCAAAGGACAGCATGTAAGGTCCAGTCTCCTTGCTAGCTTTAAGAAGGAGATCAAATAAATTGCTTCTTTTTGGGGAAATGCTTACTGCATTATGTGTTTTATTTACCCAGCAGTAATTTTATCCAAACATGTTACTTGCTTCTAAAACTTCCAATTTTACAGTTTTCCATAGTTTGTGATTCTGAAGAATACATCACTAGTTATTGTCTACTTTGTGCTTGCAACCTGATAAAATTACAGATGGTGAAAATCAAGTCATTTAAAAAAGAATACATCACCTTGATCTTTAATGTAAAAATTTCCCTCTGGTGATAAACAGGTGATACATATGTAATGAGCAATGTCCTGCACCCATTTAGGGTGAGCCCGGTGCCCCAGGGTTCAAGGGAGAAGCTGGACCCAAAGGAGAGCTTGTGAGTCATTTTCTTTTGTCATGTAATACATTCTCTAAAACATAAACCATTTTCCACACATGTCCACTTGTTTGTTGGAAGGATGCCTGGAGTTTTCAATGATGTGGCATGTTTGCATTTCCCCTCCAGGGTCCTGTGGGTCCCCAAGGTGCCCCTGGTCCAGCAGGAGAGGAGGGCAAGAGAGGACCTAGAGGAGAACCTGGTGCAGCAGGTCCAATTGGACCTCACGGAGAGAGAGTATGTACAGTGCCAACGTGTCTGCAAAAAATATTTTCTATAGATCTGTAATCTTTATCTTAGCAACACAGTGGTTGATCTAGTTACACAAATCTGTTTTTTTGTGCTTCTGTGGAGAACTGGCCTTTATGCCATTAACTAAGAGTTTGCTCATCAGTGATTATATCAGACCACATATTTGCCATTTGTAAATTAGAAGCATTATAGTGCAATATACAGGTGCGATATGCAAATAAGCAAATTGACTCAAATGTGACATAAAAACAATTTTTCATAGCATATTAGTTTCTAGTTACCAGAAATGATATCTACTTCCAATCTTCACATGCTTAAACATTTAAATAAGTGTGTTTCTGTGTGTCATGTTGCTGCTTTGTCTCTCTTGACCATTCTAGGGTGCTCCTGGTAACCGTGGTTTCCCAGGTCAGGATGGTGTGGCAGGTGCTAAGGTGGGTAATAAAGTAAAACAGCTGATTAATGACTCGTCTGTAATGCATATCAACCATTCTAGCTGTCACCTGTCCACCAGCCTGTGTACCCTGCTGCTACAATCACACACAGCTCACAAACTGCAGAAGAATGACCTTCTGTACTGTAACAGACCTCAGGCAGATTTTTCTGTTAGCTACCACCCCAACATGTCTCTTCTGCTTCCAAAAATGTTGTCCTTTTATTCAAAACATATCAACCACAAAATATTAGTGAACATTTTCACCTATTGGCTGGTGGCATTTGTCATTATGCTAGTAATCTGGAGAAATGAAATGTGTGGTTGTGTCTTCTACACTACCACATTTAAATATATTTTTATTGCTCTCATGTCATGCTAAAGCTAGACTAGTCTCATATATGTCAGATACTGGCATGTTTATATAGTGCATAATGTGTGTTAGGCCATATTTGTGTATGTGTTTTATGATAACTGTAGTATCATCTGCACGGACCATCTGACCTCAGTGCTTGGCAGCATTATTGTCTTTTTGCTGGGGCCTCAGGCTTCAGAGCGGCCATCTGCTGCAGTAACCCTGTTCCTATTTTGTTCAGGGTGCCCCAGGTGACCGTGGAGTCCCTGGACTTTCCGGACCCAAAGGTGGCAATGGGGACCCGGGCCGTGCTGGAGAGCCTGGCCTGCCTGGTGCCAGAGTGAGTGCTGTGGCTTTCTGTGTGGCTTTGCCGGCAAATTCTTTAATTACACTGATGATTGACATGGTGATATTTGTGAGCAAGATTGAAAAGTCTTTTTCAGTTTTGGTTGTTTCTCAATCAGACTCCTGGGGTGAATCCAAGACCTGTGAACACATAACACATGTAACATACAGTAAAAATATGTCTGTGCAGTATGGAGTACTAGCTAGCTCATCTCTTTTTATTAACTAAATAATAGCCAAACAATGAAAGGGTGGAATTAGTAGGCATCTCTATTTACTGTCTGGTTTTGCTTTGCATACAGGGTCTCACTGGTCGCCCTGGTGATGCTGGTCTTCAGGGCAAAGTTGGACCCACAGTGAGTATTAATTTCAGCCCAACTGTCAGGCCTTCAGAAAGTGCCCGTTTTGTGGTATGTTCATGATACCCTTAAATAGTCCTTTGCCACTTGCTGAAATAATGGAATGCAGTTAAAGCTCCATCTATTTGTTCTTAGTTGTTTTTTGTCATGCAGTTTTCATGTTACAAAAATAGCATTCATAACTAACAGCTTTACATTTTCTGGAAACAGTCACTGCACTTAATTCTAGTAGAGATTTGAGGTGCTCCTGGCTGCCCCCTACAGGGAGTCCCAGGTGAGGACGGTCGCCCAGGACCCCCTGGCCCAGTGGGGGCCCGCGGCCAGCCCGGTGTGATGGGATTCCCCGGACCCAAAGGAGCCCATGTGAGTATTCCTCTTTGCACGGTGTGAGCAGGGCCAGCGAGTCGGGCCAGGCTGCCGTGTGGCTCCCATGATTAGGAACTTGTGCCTCTGAATGGACAGATGCACGTTCAGGTCCTCAGGCTGTCACCTCTGGGCTCTTGAGAAAGGCCTGTCCAGCTAGTAAAGAATGTTACATATTCGCTGCATATAAACACTATACTTA
>JAABNY020000108.1:10153738-10172790 GCA_015164015.2 Brevimyrus niger
CCCCTACAGGGAGTCCCAGGTGAGGACGGTCGCCCAGGACCCCCTGGCCCAGTGGGGGCCCGCGGCCAGCCCGGTGTAATGGGATTCCCCGGACCCAAAGGAGCCCATGTGAGTATTCCTCTTTGCACGGTGTGAGCAGGGCCAGCGAGTCGAGCCAGGCTGCCGTGTGGCTCCCATGATTAGGAACTTGTGCCTCTGAATGGACAGGTGCATGTTCAGGTCCTCAGGCTGTTACCTCTGGGCTCTTGAGAAAGGCCTGTCCAGCTAGTAAAGAATGTTACATATTCGCTGCATATAAACACTATACTTAGCACACCATTAGCTTTAGCTCTTAAGTAAGAGACATAGAGGATTTCTAAGCAAAATAATTTTCCTCCTCAGGGTGAGCCTGGTAAACCAGGACAGAAGGGACTGATTGGGGCCCCAGGTGTACGGGTAAGGGCCTCTTCCTGCACATTTATACATCTCTTATCCTGATTGGTTAGTTAATGTATAACATATACAGCAGCATATTGTTTTCTCATTGCCAACTGATATTCTAATGTTAAAAATAACACCACAGTTAGATATGAGACAGCTGGAATGTGAATGTCCTCCAGCTCGGTTTTCAGAACTTTTTTTTTTTTTTGCAAATGTATCAATTTCTGTTAAGTGCTACTCAAGTTGACTAACCATCCGTAGTCGTTGGTATATTAACATCTCATGTAATGTCCAGATTAATTAATTTTCCAATCCTCACTCAACAGGGTCTGCCAGGCAAAGATGGTGAGACTGGACCTACTGGACCTCTTGGGCCTGTAGTAAGTTGACCTATCACATTGTGATGATGAGAGGAGATTTGTTTTTGTACTTTATGTGAAACCATGTGACCACCTTGTCGCTCCTTTTGAGAAACTCATTGCTGATGATGCGTCCTTCTCACAGGGAGCGGCTGGAGAAAGAGGAGAGCAGGGACAGCCAGGCCCCCCTGGCTTCCAGGTACGTGTGTCACTTGGCAGGATACTGTAACCTGGAAACAGCACAAGGGTGAACTTCAGTGCATGTAGTCTTGGCAAATATTAAGTGGTATCCTGTCTGTAATATTGCCACTGTTACAATCAGTTTGACTAGAGGAGTATATTGCCTTATGCCTGGGGGGCACTGTAGTGCACTGGTTAGCACTGTTGTCTCATACCTCTGGGACTCAGGTTTGAGTCTCTGCCATGTGTGGAGTTTGCATGTCCTTCCTGTGTCATGGTGGGGTTTCCTCCAGGTACTCTGCCCCCCCCCCCTCCCCCAGTCCAAAAACATGCTGAGGTTAATTTGAATTACCAAATTGCCCATAGATGTGAGTGTGACCAGTGATGGGTTTTACCCTAGGCTGTTCCCTGCAATGCAACCATAGGCTATGGACCCCCTCCTGACCCTGCAGTTAGGCTGGAGAAGATCTTAAATCAGCATGAAATAACTATAATGCATAGGCACACATAGGCTTGTATGTTATCAAGAAATCAACTTTTTATTTGAAAATGGTGCCAAATTAGTGTACACCACAGTTTAATGTAAAATGTACACAAGGGAGAAAGAGTAAACACAACATGATCTATGCAGAGTACACAAGCTGTCTGAGTAGGTTTGGGCGGTATCTAATTTTGTTACCATAATAACGCTCAAGCCTGCGTCTAACCAAGAGATTTTGAAATGCACCAGATAAAGTACAACTCCCAGCAGAAAATAGAAAGAAGTGCTGAAGACAGACATAAATATCTGTCGCTAATTATTGGATGGCAGTTGGCTTGGGACAGAAATTCATGCTATATTCTCCTTTCACCCCTAGTGTTTTACATCCCACCTGGTTTCCAGCTCCTCCTAGTGGTCATGATGCGATAGTATTTATTTTAAAGTGTTATTTTGTTTATAAAACATACATCTAATACTTGTTCACAGCAAGAGGGCCAGGAAGCTGCCAGTTACCCATCCCTGATCTAATGTTTTGAAATAAATGGGGAGCAAAATAATTATCCAGTGGGCAGTAAGACAAAAAGTTATAAGTTAAGTTTATTAAAGGAATAAGCAAGTATACCGGACTCAGTAAAAACAGATTATCCCTCCAGTTTCAGCCCATTTTTGTAAGTCCAAAAATATAAACTGTATAGTGATTAATTAGTTCATTTGTTAGGGGTGCTTTGATTATAAATAGTTTTGCATTTACCAATCATATTTTCAATGTGGATTTGCTGCTTACTCAGCCTGCAGGAACACAAGACTTGATATTTATTGTTACTGTCAGAAGTTCCAATCAAGCCTGCTTGTTTAAATGCATTGCCAGGAATCAACCTGAGTCCACAATGCTTTCTTCTGGGAAAACGATGGACGGAACCATGTGACTTGGGAATACGAAGAAGTAATAGGGATTTTTTTGGTCGATGGGCCTAGAGATGGGTTTAACAAAAGCAGTGGAAGTGAATGGAAGCAAAAGTCAGCAGGGGAAAAAAACAGAAGACAAACAAACCAAGCTTCAACTCATCTGGGATGGAACACTAGAGCAGGCGTGACCAATCTTTTCCGTAAAGGGCTTGTGTTATATGTGGGTTTTCGCTGCAACTCCCTAATTAGATTACTTTAATTGGAGGACTGATTGGCTGAGGAGTCCTCACACCTGGGTTTGAAAAGCTGACCAACATGTTATCCCAAAAACCTGCATGCACACCGGCCCTTTTGCGAATAAGATTGGCCACCCCTGCACTAGAGTCTGGACATAGGGGTGAACTGGTTCTAGGTGAACTGAATGAATGACCTGTTTACCTGACATGGTCCTGCCCCACGACCTCTGTACTCCTTTTCCAGCTTGCAGAGTGCTAATAGTGTGAAATGTAGGTTGTGGTAAAGATGGTTCAGTGCTTTTGGGGAAGCCTGTAGATCTGCTACCTGGACTTGGTTATGGGTTAGAATTATTTACTTATTATTACTAGACAAATTTTTAGACAAAAAGACATTGAACTATGAAAGATGGACACTGTCTCTTAGAAGTTTAGACTGTTTTAAGATATTTGAAGTCTTAAATGCTGACTCAAATTTACTTTTAGTATAGAATATGCAGTTAGCTATTATTATCAGCTTAAAGGCCCCTCAGCAGATGAAATTAATTTGATGAAAACAGGAGATTAAATGTTCTGTCATCCATGCTTCCCATAATGCACTGTGCTGTGACGTGGTGTAACATGGATAAATTGTTTTCTATGGCATGAAATTCAGTGTAACCAAAATAAGGCAAACAATTAATAGCCAAAATAATTTTTACACAATAGATAAGAAAAGAATTCCATTTTGTATCTCTGTATAGGGTCTGCCTGGACCTACTGGTGCCACTGGTGAAGCAGGCAAGGCTGGAGAACCGGTAAGGTCCCTAAAAAGATCAGCTGTTCTTTTATTGCTGCTTTTCATCCTGTCCCCTCAGACTTTAGTGGGTAATATTATGGGATGGCAGTGATGATACAATGCGTAACAAATTCCTGCCCTCATGCAGGGTCTTCCTGGAGAGGGAGGAGCTCCTGGTGTAGTCGGAGCCAGGGTAAGTTTTTTTGGTTCTTACAGACATAATGTTTGATTCTGTGTATTATGTGCTGGGAACTCTGCCGTTTCCTTTGCTCCCTCAGTCATTGTAATTTTTGTGACCTGGTCTCCCCTCATACAGGGTGAGCGAGGTTTCCCAGGCGAGAGAGGTACAGTTGGTCCCCAAGGTCTGCAAGGACCACGCGGTCTTCCCGGGAGTGCAGGAACTGATGGACCTAAGGTGAGCATTCAGCCCCATAAACTATAGGCATTTTCACACTGGAGCTCTGTAACCTGGTGCCGATGTAGAAGTCCCTGGGCTGTCTCCACCTGGAAGTTTTGTAGCTCCTAGCCACTGTCTTCAGTTCCTCGCTTTCACACTGCATAACGAAACAAGGACCTTTACGCCAAACAAGCATGGGGGACACAAACATTTTGTAGGTTAAACTTCACACATAATTTCATATGAAACTACATCGCCACGCCAAAACAATAGAGGATGAACAAGTTGATTTTTTTTAGTTATTTTTTAGTTACTGGAGAGATCGATTAGAATCAAGATGGGGCAGAACCTGTTATTAATACTTTATTTGTATGACTTCTGACCCGTTTATAATTCTTTTTATTTCTGGCTAGCTATCTGTTCATTTTCCACAGAAAAAAATTATGTAGCATTATCCCACGGACACTGACAATATTAGGAAAAAATATATTGGTTTGCGATCTTGCTTTCTAATCCAGAAATATAGAGACTTGGGCAAAAAAAATTTTTATTGATGCATTAAATGTAATTGAGGTACAAAAATCTCCTCAGTTTTTGCTCCGCGACCTACTTTTTCCTCTGCTACTTCTGTTCTGTTTGCTCCACACGTAAGGTGCATGCAGTTGATCAATCTGCAAGTTTATTGCTGTAAGCACCTCCCCAGTAGTTTGTGTTCCAATGAAAAGTACCTGATTTGGGGTAGGGACTGAAAAGGGTTCTGGCACTGCCTTTGAGGAACTACTGTCAGACCTAGTTCCTGCAGTGTGAACGTAACAAAAGTTCATCATTCTGGAAAAAGGTTCTGGTTCCTGAAAAAAGTTTCTGCAGTGTGAAAACACCCAATGTTGCTTTTTACATTCAATTTTAATAACTTTTAAAGATCATTTTAAAATCCTGGCTTTAACATATAGGGCCCTGCATGGCCAGACTCCAGAATATGTCACAGACTGTCACGGTGAGCCTGTTTCTTAGGTCATCTGGTCAGGAACTTTGAACAGTCCCTTTTATAAGTTTAAAGACCTGGGGTGACCAAGCCTTTGCAGTTGTTGCACCCAGGCTTTGGAATCCTCTTCCAGTATCCCTGCAGTCTGTAGATGCTGTTAAGTTTAAATCCTGCTGAAATCTCATTTTAAACTAGCCTTTTTACCCCAGCACTTCAGTACAGGTGTGTCCCTGGAGATTTTTATTTTTTAGTTATGTATTTTATTTTTATGATGCACTTTGTGACTGTCCTTTGTTTTATTGGTTTTAGGCCTCATATCTATGCATTTACTTATGTGCTAGTTTTAAAATGTGAAGCACTTTGTCATTGTATCTGTGGAGAATATTGCATTATTTACTATGTAACTATGGTTTTGGAAACACTTCATTTCAGAATGATGTATGTGTCATTGGAGGATAAGCGGTTTGGAAAATGGATGGATGGATGGATGTGTCATTGGCATGATTAACTATAAAAATAGTTTCTGACCTGGTACTGAGGTCAGGTTACATTTATGTAGTTCGTTATTTAGAATGGAACTTAATATAAACAGTGGCTTAACTTTTGGTGAAATATTTGAGGCAGGGCTAAAATAGTGATTTATTACAATTACACAAGTTTTATCACAATGATATGAGCACAAATACTGCAGGAAATGCTTTAGCAGTTGCACAGAGTGCAGAACCTTTTCAATAACACAATAATCATATCTTCCTTGGGTCAGGTTTAGAGTATGGCCAGGTTATTCAGTGTGACTTCGGGCATCAGACATCTGTCAGACTGGAGCGAAATGTTAACCAAAACCTCCTTTGCGAACACATGACCCTAAAAGATGTTTTGTGTAAGGCTATGAGGAAGCATAATGTCTGTAGTGTAATCCATGCTGTTTCACAGGCTGTTGTGTAGTTTGGTTGCTGGTATGCTTCTCTTACAGGATTTCCCTTCTTTTCCAGGGAGCTATTGGGCCGGGTGGCCCCCCCGGTGCCCAAGGACCCCCAGGCCTCCAAGGCATGCCTGGAGAGAGGGGTACCTCTGGGATAACTGGGTCTAAGGGAGACAGAGTGAGTGACAAACACCCTCTAGCCTGGACACTAGTACATCCTTAATTCACTTACATATATCACATATATCTCAGCTCCTTTTTGTATGTTAAACCATAGTCAGTCTATTGGCATTGGTACTGTGGTTGTAAAGCTTATAGTACTATATGTTATAGCACTGTGGAGTCATTATGCTGGTTTGTCCTGCAGGGTGACAATGGTGAGAAAGGACCTGAAGGTGCCCCTGGAAAAGATGGAGCAAGGGTGAGTACCTGTTCTGTGAAGCCGGCACTGCCTCATTTCTATAAGTAATTAAGTGATTGATGATGAGTTTACATTTTAAATGCGCTGAATTTTAAATATGTATGTGTGCTATAATACATAAATGTGGTATATGGGGTATTGTGACATTGACTTGCGATTGGAGTTAATGATTGAGTTGATGACCTATGTTTGTGTCTTCTTCTCACTCAGGGTTTGACTGGTCCTATTGGTCCTCCTGGTCCAGCAGGCCCTAATGGTATAAAGGTGAGGCTTCATATCACAGCTAATTTTTGTGATGAACCTTTTTAGTGGATTAATGTTATATATGTGACTGTTTTCTTCTGATATGCGTTTTAGGGTGAATCTGGTCCCTCCGGTCCCTCTGGAGTGCCTGGGGCTCGCGGTGCTCCCGTAAGTCCGTGTAAAAGGCTCTGCATGTAACCTGAAATTGAAATAATTCACTTTATATTCCTGGCTTTGTAGTGCTATAGCACTGTTACCTCCAAATTCAAAGGTTTCCCTAAGCTATGTGGATGACGGCTGAATTCAATCCCAGGATTTGATTGACACTGGTGTTCTACAAATTTCTAGTCAGCAAAATCTGTTCTTAGCCCATTTGCTGGTTTCCCTACTAGGCTTGCGTGAAGGGATGGCACCGGGTGGCACCGGTGCCGGGTGTGCTTCTTATGTGGGTCCAGGTTTTTGTCAGTAGCGACATCAGAGCTACACAACCGCCAGAATTCACGGATTTCTAAGTAGGGGTTAGCCAGTGTTTCACTTCATTGTGGGAATGACAGTAAGCTTTACCCATGCCACAGAGTACAGGACGGCCTCCACCATGGGCGATCTGTACCAGGAAGATCCCTTTGCTTTTATTTACTGCTAGCACAGACATTAATGGTCAATGTGTGGTCAATAAATGGTTTTAATAATGCAGGAGAAATCAACTTATATTACCGCTAATGTCCAGCATTTCAGGATGTTTCCATATTTCCACACCTCTTTCTTTTCTGCCCTTTCAGGGAGATCGTGGTGAGAATGGGCCTCCAGGCCCCACCGGTTTCGCTGGCCCCCCTGTGAGTGCTGATTCATGGACTCTTTTCATGATGTACATTCATCAATCTAAAGCCAGTTCTATTCAGCCCAACATGGGATGAGAGATATCAGAATTCTTTAAGGAGAATCATTTAGGAGGCGACTAGAACCCTAACTTTGAGGAAATTAGAGATTTCTTTAGCATGTTCAGCCATAAGGCGTCTCGGTGTGGCACATTGGCACCATCACTTCATCTTCTGATGACTTTACAGTAATTTCCTTCATATTCTGTAGACCTTTATCTAGAATTAGGTGGTATTTTTCCTATGTTACTGAAGTGTCTAGCCCCTTGTTGGCAAACAATGCTTTGAATTAAGTAAAACATTGTTTATTCTTTGTAAATGTCCAAACATGATTTGAAGGATTTGTAGCATTTGTTTTCTTCAGCGCTGAATTTTCTTCATGAACTCCCCCAAACCTGGGCCATGTTACTGAAACCTTACATGTGAAATGGCCGGTTCTTCTCAACCAATAGGGTGCAGATGGGCAGCCTGGAGCTAAGGGTGAGCAAGGAGATTCTGGCCAGAAGGGTGATGCTGGATCTCACGGCCCTCAGGGTCCCTCAGGAGCCCCCGGACCTTCGGTAATTTTCTGTTTGGTGACAAGAAGCTTCAGTGTGGGCCTTCAAGAAGTCCCTCCCTGAGATCAAACCCGTTCATCTTTTCTTATCTTTGCTGCCCATTTTGTCATTAGCAGTGGATTTCAATCATGTATGTTAAGTAGCCTGGGAAACGTTGTTAATCTGAGTTTTCTCCTTTGATCCAGGGCCCCACTGGTCTTACTGGTCTCAAGGGTGCCCGTGGTGCTCAAGGTGCCCCTGTGAGTCACGTCGGCTTCTTCCACATTATTAGCACACTGTTAACAAAGAAAATCCTGGTAGATAAGAGTCACATCATTTTTAGGAACTTTTCTCATTAACCAAATTTACGAAAACATGTCAGATTTCCTCTACAACAACCTCTTTGTCTTTACTTAAGATTGCAGCAGGAAGTATTTTAAGGCTGATGTTTAAAGCCTGATGTTTGCAACAAAGTGACTGAAGTTCTGCATTGCAACCCTATTCTCTTACAAATCTCTTTATCCTAAAGGGTGTAACTGGTTTCCCCGGAGCTGCTGGAAGAGTCGGTTTACCAGGCCCCAGTGTAAGTCCCATGCTGTCGCAGCTCTGGCTTACCTCTCTGTTCAGGAAGTGCCGCTTTGTTCTGCGCATGCGGCTGGTCCAAGCGACCTTTCTATCCCGAATACACCATTCTGCTGTTGGGACGTGCAGCTCGTCTCTTGATGCATCCTCGTGCTCTTTGTGTCTCTTGTGGAAGTACCGCACTGTCCTGGATGTTGCCCAGGGTGTCATCAATCTGAGCTGTTTTGAAGCAACAGGAATGGCAGTCAAAATATAAACTATGCATGTTTCGAATAAGGAAGATCAAGTTGTAGTGCATAGAAAATTGTATGTACTAAATATAAATGACCACTACAATCAAAAGGTATAAAGATAATAGCAGTAATGATAATCATGAGGCTATTAGCGGTTTATAATGAATATAGCAATTATATATATATATAATTTTTAGGAATGCCTAATACATAAGGCTCTCAATTTCTGCAAAAATTGCATATTGGCAGCGTAAATATTTAAAATTGTACATATTTTTCTCTCATTGACAAGTGAAATAAATAAAAACAGTGTAACTGTCCAATTTGTCATAATGACTGTACAGTGTTAAACAAGAACCAACTTTAATTAGAATTACATATTGTATAATGTTATTTGAATATGAATAAAAATAATGCAATTAGTTAAGTATTATATAAATATATGTTTTTTATATTTGCATACTGATTAATATTTTTATTAGACACAGGTTAATTTCATCACATGCATTTTGATTCAGTGTGTGTGACTGTTTCCTTTTGCTCCTGCTCAGGGTAATCCCGGCCTTGCTGGTCCTCCTGGCCCTGCTGGTAAAGATGGACCCAAGGGTGTTCGTGGAGACCTTGGTCTTCCAGGAAGACCAGGAGAGGCTGGCCTGCGTGGAGCTGCTGGGCCTCCAGGGGAGAAGGGCGAGCCTGGAGCGGACGGGCCCCTTGTGAGTTTACAGCTCCTGGACTGTGACTTTCACACTGTCCTCATCCAGTAGACTAATGCAGAAAAAGCCATAATTTATTCTCATCACACCAGCAGTAGGATAACATCCCATAAAATACCGGTCTTGTCACTTTTCCAGTCACTGAAACCCAAGACTCGCCCTGGTGTAACCCACATATCCCTTATTTCAGGGACCTTCTGGCCCTTCAGGTCCCCAAGGTCTTGCTGGATCTCGTGGAATCGTGGGTCTCCCTGGGCAACGTGGTGAAAGAGGTTTCCCAGGCCTCCCTGGGCCTTCTGTGAGTTTTTTTTTTTATGTATGCACGTGTTCTATAAGACACTGCAGCCAGTCGTGATGAAATAATCATCCAGTCAAAAACTTGAGAAAAGTCTTAAAAGGACTTGAGAACCCCAAATTTATCTTAGAAAGAAAATGGCAGATGAAGAAGGTCTGTGCAGGTGAACGTGTTGGCCTGGTTGAGACCAGTGTTTGCCTCTGTAGGGTGAGCCTGGGAAGCAAGGAGGGCTTGGCAGTGCTGGTGAACGTGGCCCACCTGGTCCCATTGGACCTCCTGGCCTTACTGGACCTTCTGGTGAACCTGGGCGAGAGGTCAGAGTTCAAAATACAAATTCTTTATGAATCAGCAGCTGAAAACTATATGAGTCAATAAAAGGTGAGTAATGTGATATTTACTGCTTCTGTTTAACTTGAAAGGGTAACCCTGGTATAGATGGACCTCCTGGAAGAGATGGAGCTGCTGGGCTTAAGGTGAGAATATCCTTCCATCTGCAAGGTAGTGAAAATTACTGATCAACACCATCCAGACCAAGGAACCAAGGTTTTCTGATATTAATTTCCTTTGCAAGGACTCCCACATAAATGTAAGAGGACAAACACTGATTGATACTAATATTGTGGTTCACTTCATATTGAAATTATGAGTTAGTTACCTATTGATTAAACCAGGCACCTAACAATTGGCCACGGATGTATTTGAGAAACATATGAACTAGCAGTACTGTCCTGGCATTAGATTCATTTTGTGCCTTTTGTCCCCCTGCAGGGAGAGCGTGGTAACACAGGCCCTGCTGGCGCTCCTGGGGCGCCAGGAGCCCCCGGTGCCCCTGGTCCTCTCGGCCCTCTGGGCAAACAGGGAGACAGAGGAGAGGCCGTGAGTCTATATTTTGTTTAACTGAGGAATAACTCCAGGTCTACAAACATACTATGAAGACCTGCTGAATATACAAATATTATTTTGACAAACTGTTTTATCATCCATGAATCTTCAGTATCAGTGTCTGATGGATTCCAGCAGGATTCCAAATAAGTAGTTAATTTTCCAAATAAGCAGTTCTGTTAATATTATGTACTTATTATGTTTTCCTCCCTTTTCCTTCTCACGTTCTGCCTCACAGGGATCCCAAGGACCAGCAGGAGCTCCAGGCCCAGCCGGGGCCAGAGGAATGGCTGTGAGTGTTTTTACCCTTCGCTGCGATAGCGCCCCCTCCTGTCTGCACGCACGCAGCTCCTCTGCTCCCCTGTTCAGCTACACACACCGGTCAGAAACAGACATCATGTCCTTCGCACATATTAACCTGTCCCCACACGGTCAGATCACATCATTTTTTTCATACAATATCTGTACATTGACTTTGCCGCCACAAATATTCAGCCTGTACATATTTTGTAATTCTTTAAATACAACCATTACTTAAAAGAGGGATATAATATTCGGACACGTTTTGGTAAAACAAATCTTGCAGCCGCAGAGTGGATTTCACCCTTTTTTTTCCAGGGACCTCTAGGCCCCCGTGGAGACAAGGGTGAGGTTGGTGAGGCAGGAGAGAGAGGACTGAAGGGACACCGAGGATTCACCGGCCTGCAGGGTCTGCCTGGGCCTCCCGTAAGTCACCTGCTCCCCTCAGCTCTTCTAAGGGATCCATCCAGGTCAGATGCCTGCAAGCTCTGCGTGGAGCTGCTGATGACAGAGGAGAGTGATTCACTGGCTCTTCCCAGCTTAAAACCCATGCAGCTTGTGGCAACTCGCAAATATAACTGAAAATAAGTAAATACGTGTAAAAATAAACTTTGAGCGGCCGTACGCCCGACAGCACTACAATACCTCGTAAACGCTACGTGGTAAGATCGCTGCCGCGGGAAAGTAGTGAACTGTATGGCACCCCAGCTGCACACGCACCTCCCAGTCTCATTCTCACACCAAACGTTGGCACGATTGCCCTATTCCAACAAACATCCACAATGTCCTATTAATTTTTTTAAATACTTAATTCAATTCAACCATTCAGCAAAATACCTGCATGTTGCTAGTCTGTGTTCCTCACCGGAAGAGTGGTGAGTGGGAGACCTAGAGAAAACCAAAGTAATGTGCAGTAACCCCCCCCCACCCCACGGAAATTTTTCTGCATTTCTGAGTTCAGTGATGGCCATAGCATTACTTTAATCTGACTCCAGTTTTTATTCTCCTCTGTTGTGAGTAGCTTTGATTTGTTGTTGTAGGAACTGCTGCAATTCCTATATTTTTGGTCTCTTAAATGTAATGATATTTGTGAAACGCCTTCCTGTTTACTGGTATTTCTTGTTTGTTTTCAAAAGGGTCCTGCTGGTGAGCAGGGTTTGATTGGGCGTGCAGGTCCTGCCGGAGCTCGGGTGAGTGGATCGACCTCCTCGTGTTTCTTATAATCACCTCTTGTGTTTTTGATAATGGTTGAAGATGTAAGCTGTGATACTTGGCACTTTCCTAGGGACTTCCTGGTGTTATCGGACCCCAAGGAAAGGATGGAGCTAATGGATTGCCAGGTGCTCTTGGCCCTGTGGGACCTCGTGGACGTACAGGAGAGAATGGGGGCACTGTGAGTTGACATATTGACAAATTGATAAAAAACATTCAGCATTTTCTCATACTGGCTTTAATACTGTCTCTTGATCTACTTTGTAAGGGTCCTCCTGGGCCTCCTGGTATTCCTGGCCCCCCTGGCCCCCCCGGACCTGGCATCGACATGTCTGCCTTCGCGGGCTTCTCCCAAGAGAAGGGCCCAGATCCCCTGAGGTACATCAGGGCAGATGATGCATCCAGCCCACTGCGAGAGCATGACATAGAGGTGGAGGCCACCCTCAAGTCTATTAACAGCCATATCGAGAACATCATGAGCCCAGATGGCTCCAGGAAGAACCCAGCACGCACCTGCAGGGACATTAAACTGAGCTACCCTGACTGGAAGAGTGGTGAGTGGGAGACAGAGCAAAAAGCAAAGTAAACAAAATGATGCATAAAGTGCCCCCCCCCCACCCCCATGGTAATTTTTCTGTATGTCGGACTTCAGCAAACATGTTACATAGTCATAACAATTCACGTTTCCAGGCAATTACTGGATTGACCCCAACCTTGGCTGCACCTCGGATGCCATTAAGGTTTTCTGCAACCTAGAGACAGGCGAGACCTGTGTCTCCCCCAATAGTCGCAGCATCCCGCGCAAGAACTGGTGGTCTAGCAAGACCAAAGACCGCAAACACGTCTGGTTCGGAGAAACGATGAACGGAGGCTTCCGTGTAAGTTGAATTTGATAACGCTAAACAGGCCTATCATATAATATCCAATTTAAATGCAAATCTCATATTCAGTATTTGGTTCAATTTTTTTCACCATGATCAATAAAACACAAACTCTCATTGGCTCCCCCTGCAGTTCAGCTATGGCGGTGAGGACCTGCCAGCTAATGCGGCCGAGATCCAGTTTACGTTCCTGCGTCTGCTTTCCAATGAAGCCTCCCAGAACATCACCTACCACTGCCGCAACAGTGTGGCCTACCTGGACCACGCCGCCGGGAACCTGAGGAAGTCCTTGCTGCTACAAGGCTCTAACGAGGTGGAGATCCGTGCTGAGGGCAGCAGCCGCTTTGCTTACAGTGTCCTGGAGGACGGCTGCACGGTGAGTTCCACACTTCCCCACATCCATCGTAATTTGCTATTTGTTGGCGGGTACCTTTACTGCCGCCGCTTAACTCGCTGACAGGCCAGCATTCGCTTACTGAGCAAACATGCTGGCTGCCTGGCTCCAGAGGAGCTTTGGTATAGTGTGTTGTAACAAAACGTTGCCTCTCCTTTCTCCAACAGAAACACACTGGGAAATGGGGCAAAACCGTAATTGAGTACAAATCATCGAAGACCTCGCGTCTTCCTATTGTGGACATTGCCCCTATGGACATCGGTGGTGAAGACCAAGAGTTTGGAGTGGACATCGGTGCTGTCTGCTTCTTGTAAAGAAGAATGGTGAAATATCAAAAGCCATGAAGTAACTCAAATACGAAACCAAACGCATATTCCAAAACAAGGCAGCGAAATAAAAAAAAATAAGTTTTGTTTTTTTTTTTGGAAGAAAAGGACTATCCAAGTTGTGCTTCTGGGATCTGCACTGAATGGCAGCAGCACATTCAGCTGTGCGTCGACTGTCTGCTGTGCGTCAACATCAACATCCCCAGTGCAACTCCTGCAGTCCACTTGTGGGTTCCACGCCCCCCCCGCCCCCCAAACCCCACACTGGGCAGACGTTACGCAGACAGGAAGGACACATAAAAATGTGTGTGAAGCACCTGGGAAAAACAACACAACTTGGTGTTATTTATTGTCAAATCTTTTGGGTCAAAGTTGTGGTTAAACTGGGACACTAAGAATCAATAGTCAACACATACTTCATTACTTTTGTTTATTCTTATTTGCCCAGCTTGTGAAATGTACCGAACCTCCAGCCAAAAGGAAACCAGTGATCTACCAATTTTTAGAAAATGTTCTTGTTTCCCCTTTTACAGCCATCTAAAAAGTTTTCAGTGGTGCTACTGTTGTAACACAGCCTGCAATTTTAAACCACCAGATATCAATCTATATTTACTTATGTGTATTTATATACACATTATGGAAAATATATGTCAGTCTGGGACTTTTATGTTGTTTTTCCGATTTTCCAATTCCCCACAATAAAGAACATTTTTATACATCTTGTAAGTGAAACCCCCATATTCTTATTAAATATGATTATAATGAATTTTGTTTTGTTTTTATTTTGATTACCAAAATTGTTTTTAAAGCTACCTCAAATTTTGGAAAAAAAAAAACAACAGACCTTGCTGTTTGCATTCACACAAGTATCCCTAGTGTGTCTGAGAACTGTTGAGGCAAGTTTGGACTTTGCTGTCCCGTCTTCAGAGGTATGTTCTCTAGAACTGAATCCCTGCCGTCCGAACCCAGAGCCCCCCCTGCTGTGTTGATGGGTCCACACGCTACCCCAGCCAGTGCCAGCGCCCTCACTGGTGTACTCACTCCCACCTTTTCATTCTGCTTTGCCCAGGTAGGATGGGCCTCTGTGTGAGGGAGTGTATATTTTTATTATTATTGTGAACATTGTTTTGTTGTGGTTTTAATGTAAATTGGAAATAAAAAGAGAAACGATTTATGATGAAGTTCATTTTTAACTGGATTAAATCAGAAATACACCGACGTAGAGGTGCATTTAATCCATTCAACCATGGAGGCAGCTGACAGACCATGAAAAGGATGCCTCCCCATCACAGGATACACAGAATCAATATGGGTCATTCAGAAACACCACTTTATGTAACAGTGGGAAACCAGACTACTGAGAGGAAACCCATGCAGATGCAGTAAGACAAGGAACAAGGCGGCACAGGAGAGAGGCAGTGGGATGTGTGCCGCTCCTCACAGGAGACAAGCAAGTAAGAATTTCACTGTAGTTTTCTGCATCCAGTGCTTAAAACTTGATGATAAAAATCTTGAAACTTCACATCAAGAGCTAGGAGTGGGAATGAAGCACACAGCCTGACAGATAAGGGGACAATATTACCTCTGAAGCACCTCTTACTTTCTGCTAGAAGAGATGAGTATGAAGTCCTCTATGATTTATTCTCCTTAGTTACAGACTTGTAGCTTAGCACAGCACACACCGTTACCAACCAGACATTGGGTTTGTACTACCCTACTCTTCACAGCTCAGACATAATTCTCTGTCTAACCAGTTTTACAAACATAACGGTCACCTCCATCTCGTGCTTCAGTCATAAGATCTGAATGCTGCTCTGGAATATAAAGATATCCATCTTTAAACCACGTATGCAGGGTCATGGGGGGCCTGGAACCTGCCTTGGACTAATTCTCAGCATCTCTATTGGACAGTTTTCTCACAGAGGTGGTTACTGTCTACAGAGATGGTCGTCTACAATATAATGGCTGAAACACCTTTAGCTGAAATTTTGAAAGCAGGTATTTGTACTGAGGGCTGAGAGAAGGTTGGCAGCTCAACACACCAGAGACACTAACTTGTTGGATGATGGATACTATGATACAAAGATATGATTCATATCCGTCGTTATGTCTATCCAAAGTTACGAGCCCGAGATTAATTCTGAGATTTTTATGTTCTTATGGTAGTGCAAGCTGAGTCCTTGGGTTCCTTTAAATCAGAGCTAGATAAGACTTTAACAACTCTGAGCTATTAGTTAAGTTCTCCCCAAGCGAGCTTGATGGGCGGAATGGCCTCCTCTCGTTTGTATAGTTCTTATGCTCTTAATGGGTGTGAACATCAACACGTTTTGCATTTGTCAGGTTCAAAAGGTTAAGGCAATCAGCTTCATGTAAATATTACGTTAAAAAAAAATATATATTTTTTTAAATCACTAACTGGAAACATGTGGCAGAACAAACAAAATACTTTATTACAGCTGTGCAAAAGCAGATGTTATTGACAGTAGGTATACAGAGCTCCAGGAAATGCCAGTCCGGGCTTTAGGAGGACAGCTCTGTGTACAGTAGCCGGCCTCCATTCTCCGTGACCTGATTCTGCGAAAAGGGCAGGGCTGGGCTGCCCCTGAGGCCAGGCAGGGGCCTCCCCGCACTCACAAAGTAGAAGGGCATGTGAGAGATCCTGCCATTGGACCAGCACTGTAGAGGGAGCACAATTACACTCATCATAAGGCACCTTGGCAGGAGAGAGAGAAAAGTGTAAAGTAAAATATGTGGTGGGTGGGTCTTACCACGGTGAGCAAGGCTCCATTTGCAAAGTTGGGGTGGAACTGCATAAGCCGGGGCTCAGCCCCCGACTCTCCCTGAACAAAGCCACTGCAACAGACACATGAACACAACCTCTACCAGCTGCCGTATGTCCATTAAAGCAAGAACCACCTTTAATGTATAATCAGGTGCACTCCCACCCATATGGATCAGACACTGACCATGGGAGGAGCTCGAAGATGGGACTGGTGCGGGTTTTAAACACTGCAATCATGGGAGGGTGGTCCAGTGTCTCTGGGTCACCTAGAGATACACAATAGGTAGGAGCTATCAGCAGCCAAAGGCACAAGACAGACAGAAGGTGCCGCTGTTGGCGACTCTGATGGTTCAAGCACGAGTGCAGCTTTACCTTTCAGAAGCACAGCTAGTCTCTCCCCTTGTGGGTCCCAGGCCATACTCTGCACCTCTCCCCCAAGCCTAGAAGAGAGCATTGCAGAGTGGATGAGCAATGACCCGAGATCAGCACTGGTACTGCGGCTGAATGGAAGCAAGGCAATAAGGGAGAACAGGAGGCAGATCCAAAGGACTGGGCACTACGTGAAGCTTTATGGTGACCTCAGCTCGATACCAACATCTGGTGGCAAAACAAGGTTCTACCATCCATTCAAGATGGGAGGGTGTCAAGCTCAGAGTGACAAGCATAAAAACAGAGATCAGCATCAGGAGACACAAACAGACACCCGACACAAAACCCAGAGCAGGATGAAGAGGTTGGCGCTTTATACTTGGGTATTTGCAGTGCCTAGATTCCAGTTAACAAAAGGCTATAAAAAGGTACAGGGGTGTAAAGTTGAGCCAGAAATTGCTGCGGATAAGAGCATCTGTAATGCAAACGAAAAGGCTGTCCTGCCTACTCACCTGATTTCACCCTCTGGGGTAGAGAATGTGGTCTCAGACAAGTCAGCAACTATTACTGCTGCTTTGGGTCCCCCTGTCTGCCCCTGTGGCTCCCCTTGGAAGAAAAGACACCAAGAAAGTTAACAGGAATGCACTACCTTTAAGAAAAGATAAGCAGAGACACCCATGCATATTTCTCTCAGGTCCAGTGTTGGCTTACCTGGCACAGAACTGAAGGTTAAGGCATAAATGACCATCTCCCCCTGGACAGTGAACAGCAGGCGGCTTCCATCTGGGCTCCAGCAGCCGGTCTGACTCAGACACAGACAGCGGTTAAATTTCACGCTACCTGAACTGCCGCACTCCGCCATCGCTGTGGCTCCCTCCTCACCTGGCAGCGTCCCTTCAGGCACGGCCAGTGCTCACACGTCCACATCCTCGTCTCCCAGATCCTGCAGAAGCACAACGTGTGACACTCATGCCGCCGCTCAATGGGGACGGATTCAAAAGGAACCCATGCCGCACCGTGATGCTGACCTGAAGAGCGAGGAGGGCGTGGTGGCCAGCACCCGACTCCCATCTGGTGCCCAAGAGAGAAAGGTGACCCCACCGCCTCCCACACGCTGCAGAGGCACGCAGTTCTCACCGGCCACATCCCATACCTAGTCAGAGATTAGAAAAGCTTTTCAGATGCGATGTCATGGCTGACGTCACGGCTGATGTCCAGTGTTGGGCAAGCTACTTGTAAAGTGTAGTGAGCTAAGCTATCAGTTACTCAACTGATAACTACACAAGAAACTACCACCCATAGAAAAATAGCAAGCCAAGTTACTCAAATATGGCAAAAGTAGCTTACTACATCAGAAGCTACTTCACGTTGTACCAACCTAATACCAGATCAGTACAAAATGACAGATACACTGGTTAAAACATTTATTAATTAAAGAACAACTCATGGTTTAACAGTGTAGACACTGCGTTATGTGATGCATCGAGACATAAAGCTTACTCCTGGAAATAAAACAAAAAAAAAAAAGTTATTGGCCCACTACTAGGTAATCAATACTCTAAACTATTTAGAACCAAATGAAAGCTACTGTTTAGTGTTCGATGGGCAAGACATGGCTATAGGCTCCTCGAAGGGGGTTGGACCCTCTTCCACTCTGGGGAGAGGCACCGAGCTGGTTTAAACCAATAAATTAAATTTCTAGGGAAAAGAAAAACCATATTAACAGCCATCTTATTTCATCAGGGCCTCCCTTAATGAGAAAACTTCAGACTCCAATTAATCAAGTTGATTGAAGTTACAAATGAACTTTGTGTTTAAGAACCGCGTTAAACTGTGTTTACGGCCGACATGCAACACCATGATTAATAAGCATGGCTCAGAGAGTGATCATTGGGACAACAGCAAATGAACTGGTCCAAACGGAAATGAGAATCAATAACTCCTAAATTACATGTCTTAGTGCTGGAGGAATGGGATGGAAGGGGAGGGGACCCCTGTGTTCTACCTATACTTTTTAAAACCTAAGGTGGATGCATCATCAAATTGCTAAAGCTGGATTCATTTTCATTACTTTAAAGTGTTTTTTATTTATTAATTAGTTAAAAACCCAGGACAGAATTTTGGTATACAAGTAAATAAATACTGTAGCGTAGAGGTACAGGCAGGCAGTGCGGCATGTTAGACTGATGCCAGCTTGTAAACAGTTCTCAACAATCGCTTGTGTCATTAGAGCGAAATGTGTTATGTCATGTATAATAGTTAATGTTTATTGTTGTATGTAGTGTGTGTGTGTGTGTGTGTGTGTGCGCGCACCCACCGTGTGTGCGAGGGGTAAATGGGGCGACGTGCA
>JAABNY020000108.1:10184297-10214964 GCA_015164015.2 Brevimyrus niger
GTCACAGAAGAAAGCAGGTCAAGAAGTGAAATAGAAATAGCTTTTGTGTTGCTTCTATACATTTTCACTAAGATATAGAAAATTGTAATGACAGTATTAACATATTCAAGTACTGATGGTAACGATGATAATAAAGCTTTAGTCTACTGCCCTGTTCACCATTAGGATGGTTCTGAGTTTATACCACTTAACGCTGCGTTGGGCACACATGATGAGGAAGCACTCTGTGTTCAGCAGAGGCTATGATGACGCAGGGCCTGCTGCTCTCGGCAGCCCATAGGACCTCTCTTCCTGTGGTTCCTACAGGAACTTCAAGCCGAGAAACAGACCGTCTTTCCGCCAAATTCTGCTCCACTTGGACATCGCCTCGGCTGACGTTCTGTCTACCCCACAGGAGACTTACTTCAAATCCCAGGTACCCCCTTTACCATTGCTGCTCCCACCCCCCTGTGCTCTTCTCACACATACCATACACCTCAGATAGCATGTGATCTGTGAGGGGGGGGGGCGCTCACCCCCAGAAAGGTGGCAGTCAGGTGGCTCTCCTCTCCTGCTGTCCGACAGGCTGAGTGGCGTGAAGAGGTGAAGCATCACTTTGACAAGATTAAGTCGGAGGGTACATGCCTGCACCGGCTGGACGAAGAGCTGGTGAAGAGGCGCAGAGAAGAGCTGAGGTCAGGATCTGGGCTGGGCGGCAGGTCAAGAGGCGGAGCAGGAGTTCATCCTGCAAAATGAATTTGTTCCTTCAAAACAAATAATAATTCAAAACTTAGGTCTGTATATATGAGGCATGACACATGTGAAAAACAGTTGCTTCACTCTTAATACAGGAATTGATTCGGAAACTCATTACATTTATTAATGAAACTCATAAAAACCGAAGCCTGTATAAACATCAGAGTTATTATTGCTGTAGAAGATCTCAGTTGTCATCAAAACTGATCGTGCATAGATGCTAAATTGTAGCGATATTCCCTATTGGCTCACTTACTACAGTACCGTACACTGCCTGGCAACAAAGTCGCAAGCTTGCTAAGGATATATACACGCTGGCAACGTCGGGAGTGTTTTTTGGCTGAGATAACTAAACTGGTGTTAAGTGAGAGCCCCATGCGGCACGCTGCCCTCTACAGGCACGCTCTGGACATTCGGGAGCATTACGAGAGGAAGTTGGAGCGAGCCAACAACCTTTACATGGAGCTGAATGCAGTCATGCTGCAGCTTGAGCTCAAGGAGAAGGAGCTGCTAAGGTAGAGAGCAAATCCGCTTCTGGGGGGGTTTGGTGGGAATGAGCCATGTCTGCCAGTCATTCTGTCTTATTTGTTAGGAGAGAGCAGTCCTTGGAGAGAAAGTACCCAGGATTCCTCAAACACAGCTCGACTTCCATGGAGAAATTTATTAAGAAGCGAAATGTTCCACAAAAACTGCCATCGCTGAGCAAGAGGTCAAGCAAAAGAATCGGCTGGTTGCCCTGATATGTACAGTCTATGGAACACTGCTAATTACATCCCACGTAGAAAACGCTTAACAAGCAAATACAAAAACCTGTGTGCAAATACAGGACCAGCTTGACAGTCTGGTCATTCCAAATATGCTCTGTTACAGGCCGGATATCCTGAGGTCAGACGTAATCTTCCCGAAGCTGGATTGCTCCCTGACGCAGGTAACATTTCCCTCCTGCCCGAACAAAGGATCGACGTCGCCGGGTCGCTCTCACCGAGCGAAGACGCGTCACCGCAAGGCTGGCAAGGGCAGCAGTGGTGACCTGAGGGTGGCACAGTCTTCATGCCACCGTGACTTCCAGGCCGCACCTCATGGGGACACGCCCTGCAGTACCACCCCCCCCAAACAGCACTTGGATCCCAGCGCCGCCCTGAGGGGCCTGCAGCATGACCAACTACTGAAGAAGATGTCCTCCTCCAGCCCTGACCTCATCTCCACTGCCCTGGAGGCTGAAGGGCAAAGCAAGGCCCAGTGCACTGGGCTGGACAAGGGGAGCAGCCAGAGTGCTTCTGCGGGCCTAGGAGAAGCTGTGGGTGGAGAGGATGACCTCGAGGAAACTCCCCCCCGCAGTGACACCCCCAGTGAGGACGCTGCTTCCATTCCGTTCTCTAGCAGCCCAGACTCTCCTTGCGGCAAAGGGGCGGCGGCCAGCAGGTCCTCGGCCATAGGAAACCCCCGTATGCCCAATGACGGAGAAGAACGGGTGGAGGGTGTGGGAGTGTCCCGTTTACCCAGGGGAGCCAGCGGGGGGCAGCACCTCACACCGGCGGCGATCCTCTACAGGGCAGCGGTCACCCGCAAACAGGTGTCCAATCTGCTCCCGCCAAGGAATTTGCTTGGGAAGGAAACCTGCTCACCCCAGAATCCTCGTGGTTGTTTTAATGAACGTCGTCTTGTCTTCCTCATCCTTTAACAGAGGCGAGGCTTGTCGTCTGAGGAGGAAGAAGGAGAAGTGGACAGCGAGCTGGAGTTTCCGAGGAGACGGTGGGTTTGACGTTTCACGGCCATCACAACGCCCATTCGGGGGATTCTGTTTCATCGCAGTGGTTTTGATCGTTTCCCTTGATCAGACGGGTGGCTGGTGTGGCCAAGTGCCAGTCTCCATCCACCCTTAGCTCGGAGAACGCTTCCGTGTCTGATGGTGAGGAGGGCAACACCAGCGACCGCTCCCGCAGCGGAACACCAGACGTGGTCAGCAACAACACCGACGACCTCCTGTCCCAGGGCTCGGAGATCCCCGCCGATGCCCCTGACGTCGCTCAAGTCTCTGAGGGCTCGTCTGGCAGAGAAGCTGCTCTGCGCAGGATCACCATTGAACAGAGCAACTGTGAGGTAATGGGCCTGTGGCAAGACCAGCAGCACATTTCTTACCTGGAAGATTTGAGCAGGTTGTGGCGATGCTGGCGGCAATATGCACTGAAGTGTAGTGGTCATGTGATCCGAAATATCAGACCTGTAATTAGGTGTCACTCCTCTTGAGTTGTGTGTTTTTTTTTTTGCCCCAAAACAGGCCATGTGTGACGACTCAGACTGCGACAGCGCTGAGCTTGACCACTCAGGCAGCGCTGAACCAAGTGGACCCCGAACCAGCTGTGACCTTAAAGGACCCCCACTTTGACTATCCAGACCGGCCCGGATATGGACATATTTATTCCCACTGGTGCACCCTCTCCTCTGGCCTTGCAAAAACACTTCAACTCCAACCAGCCAATGGAAACCTGACCCTGGGGCACTTGCAAAGCCATATAGCTCCCATGCCTCTCAGAGGGGGGGCATTCAGTCCTGCAGCTCCTACTTGTTTTATATACTTAAAGTGTAATTATATGTAGTTCCCATATAAAGGGACTATAAGTGCATAGATTCACAAAGACACCGGTGCAAACTTTGACTCTCAGCACTTTTAACAGAGCCCGAAGTTCAAAATCATGTTTATAATTTTAAATTATTTTTATTTGACAGATATATTTGGGGTTATATTACTGTTTATGATGTCATGTGTATGTATGCATTTTGCAGTTATACCAACCTGCAAAGGTTGTAAAAAATAGTTTTTAATGGAGCATCTCTAGTACCAGAAGTGCACCAGAAGAGCTAAACACGTCCAGCTAAAAACCTAGAATGAGTGTTCTAATCTGGCCTCCTGGCTCTCTAACTCACGAATTTTAAATATCGACGGACCGGCTTCATTTCCCTTGTAGATGTAAAAGCCTGAATTCACATTGTTTGAACACAGAATCACACTGTAGGCCATTAATGAGGCGATTCGAAAAGAAAATGTCTGAGTGATGAAACATGCATCCTGCTTCCAGCAGTGGAAACAGTCTTACGGCCACTAGAGCAAATGGAGTTACTGCTAATTTGTTACTCTATTCTTCTCTGGTGGGGAAGCAGGTCCTTAGGGAGAAGGAGGGGGCATGATCCGCCACAAATGTAACATAGGATACATGTATTTAACAATGATTAATAAACTGCACTAAAATTCATGTGCTGGCATTTATTGAATGTCATCTTCAGTTCAAGAGAATAGCCTGCGTTTCTGCAGAAATTTGATTTCGTAACTGCAGTAGTTAATTCGACAGAACACAGTTAAGTATTTAGCAACTCGGGTCATATAAAAGCCAACACTTTCAATAAGGAGATAATGTGTTAGTGTCAGGATTTTTGAGACACCAATAACACGCCCCTGAAATAAACTTAGCATGATGTTCTTGCAGGTGTTACCAGCTGCCTGTTGTCACTCAAAGCCCCGATTAGCACCCGTCACCAAGAATGACCAGCCTATTTCAGTGCATACAATGTAAGTAACTTTTGAGAAAAGCAGCAGGCAGAGGGGTTTTTAAAACCTGCAACCTTAGATTTGATCACACATAAGAAAGCATTCCAAGAGCCCAGGTCAGTTTCAGCTTTTCAGAGCATTTTAATTCTGTAATTTCAAGAATTCTGTGGCACCCAAGTCTACAATAATTTGAAAACGTGCACAAAAACAGGAGTTTCTTTCCTGCCAATAGTAAAAATAAAATCTGGTTCAAGCAAAGAAAAGAGCAGGAAACTACAGTCAATTTTACTTTTTTCCTCCCCTCCTATTCAAATGTTTTTTTCAGCCTTTCCAGACCCCATGTAACAAGCCCGTCTTTCCATCTCCAGTCCCCTTCACTCTAACAAAAAAATTATATATTTTTTTTTCTACGGAAACAAATATACCAACGCGTGTTAGTATCGTAAGTCTCTAGAAAAGATTCCAAGCCCCAGCCAAGGACCTCGTGCCTGTACCCTGGCAGCCACCCCCCCCAGACAACCTCCAAAATAAACTGGGGGGAAAGAGGAATGATACAGAAAATAAAAACAAAGTCTAATGGTGACAAAGAACAGCTAAAACAGTCCTACTAATATAGTTCATATTCACTTTAATAAAGCACTTAAGCGTGTTTGCTTGCAGTTAGTGTTGATCCGGTAATACAGGTGAAAGGGGAGCCAAGCTCATGCGATCTCAGGGCGGAGCGCACAGATCCCCAGCGATTCCAAACGGCCAAAAAGATCTAGCGCTGTGGTTGGGTTTCTCGCCAACCACCAAGACACGGCAGGGTGGGTAAATAAATACAGGGGTTTTAAGGGGGGAAAAAAAAAGCAGAGTAAACAGTTTTTGTTCCTTTTTTTCTTTAATTTTTTGGAAAATCTGCCACAACAGAACTACACTTTAATGACTACTGAGATTATTCCACCACCATTATTTGATGGGAGAGCAAAAACAAAAACACTTTAAAACCTTATTTCAATGGGGGGGGGGGGTTTAAAACCAAAATTTTTAAACAGTATGCATGTGTTTGTGGTTGGGTTAGAACTGAAAAGAAAATCCTGATTAGTTGCAGTCACTGGTGTAGGGGACCTGCCACTTTAGTGCAGATGCTGGGTAAGTCAGTTGGTCGCCAGTCCAGTGGCCTCCGAAGACAACCTTTTGGCGATATTGGAAAGAAAGAAACAAAAAAAATTACACCTCCAGCAAGGTGCAACATGGAACTGCTGTGACTGAAGCAGTACCAATTCCCACCCAAAGGGGGCAATGAAGGGCCCAACAGCAAATTTTAACTTTTAAATCATACTGCATTCTGCTTGCCAGGATAAAACAAAACCTATAAAATGTTTTGGAACAAGAGAACCTTTACATACACCAGGGTAGATATAAACATTTAGAAATCACAGGCTTGATTTTTTTTAATCATATACACAATTTGAATAATCTATTGTGACTATCGACATGAAGGGAAACACTAGCCAATTTTTCCCACGGGCATCCTCACCTGGCATTGATGAGGTACTCAGCCAGGCTGATGCTGGCAGCAGAACCGGTGATGGTGACCTGTCGGTCAGTGGAGCCCTCCACTGGATTGGCGATCTTAATCTGGGCCCCTGACATCTGCCTAATCTCATTGATCTTGGCACCCTGGCGGCCAATAATGCACCCAATCAGCTAAGGGGATGAAAAAAGAAAAAATTTAGTGCAACATACCAGCTGTCCCCACAGAAATAATGAGCTGCAACATTGTCACAATGACACAAGCCCTAATGCTTCAGGAAAGGAATACACTTCACTCAGACATGAATTAAGCACGTACGTCATTTGGAATGGTCAACTCATGGGAGCTAGTCTGGGCTGAGGCGTCCATGGCTGTAGGGCGACAAAGCAATTCACATGGCAGTCGTGCAAAATTCTGTAGGACAAAGAGCTTCACAGAAATAAACGACAGCACAGGGCAACAGTTAAGATATTGCTTTACATAAACAGAAAATGGAATGTTTACTATTTGTGCATAAGCACTTGTAACACAATAGTGCGACATTCCATAACAAAAATACGCTCTAGAACTAAAATGATTTTAGATCTTCCCGCTATAAATTTGAAGCGTAAGCAGAACCATCTTACACACCCAAACCCCCCCCCCATCAGATACACACCATTGAAGCCCTGGCTGCCTGCAGTCAGTGGAAAGGGGCCCTGCTGCATGGCCAGCTGGTGAAGTTTGGTGAGCTATCCAAGGAGAGATGAAAGACAGCCATACTGATCAAAAACACTCGCTCACGTTCAAACCAGCCTTTACGCTAAGTGTAGTTGGGGGCGTTACTTTACTACACTCTGACACAGTCTTTATAATGAAAACCGTAATATGACGAATTAAATGCTGGAAATACACATTTCCCTAGAAAGGCACTCTGATGTATGACCCACAAAAGCTTCTGGCCAGTGGTGCCTCTAGGATCAGTAAGCAAAGCTTAAGTCATGCAGCACTTACATCAGGCTGCGGGATCGCATGCTGTCCTTGAACAGCATATGCCTGCAACAAGAGAAGATGCTCAACTAGCGCCCTCTCCTGGGACGTAAGCATCACAGCATTTCATGCAATACACCCACTCGACAATATAACCAACACTCATGTCATACAGTGAGCATACATGTACAATACCTGTCCACCAGCAAAAATCACAGGTGAGCTTGAGGGTTTGGGCCTGTATGGAATGGTGACACCTTTTGGGGGGGACTGAAAGAACAGAAACAAAGAATAGGGTTTCCTACCAATATGCTGTCAAACCGACACCCTATGTAAACCACAACAACTGCTGTCATGGGGAAAATGAGGACTCAAAAACCAAGATGAATATGATAGTGGCATCACCCAGTCAATTTCTGGTTTAAACCAAAAGAAATCAATAAAATTTACATCCATTTATTTAGCAAATGGTTTTATACAAAACAATGCAGGTTCAGCCAGTCTCTGTTGCAATTGGGGTTAAAGGTCTTGCTCAAAAATCCAACTGTGAAATCAGTGCTGACCATGAGATTCGACCCAACGACCTTCTGATCATGGAAACAGCGTCGTAACCCACCGAGCCACATCTCTCTGCCAAAAATTAATTCCCTTCTTCAAACCCCAAAGACTACGGAAAGTGAACGGTAAATACCTCAAGCATCACCACGCAGATCTGCTTGACGCATTCGATGATGGACGGAGGAGTGCCCGCGACAGTAATGGCACGCTCCGTGGAGTTCGGCAGCATGTCTCCTGCGACCTGCACCTGGGCCCCGGTCGACTGGGTGGGGGGGCAGGGGAGACAGACCGTCTTAACTCCAGACTCACCGACTGCCCATACACGGGTACTGGGGGCACCATCTCCACTCTCACCCACCTCTCGGATCTCCTTAATCTTGCAGCCACCCTTGCCAATGAGCGAGCCACACTGGCTGGCGGGGACGACAATGCGCAGGGTCACCGGGGGCCGGCTGGCAGCCGTGCTGTTGGTCATCGAGCTGCTGATGTCCTAAAAAGTGAGAGGCCCAGATGTGTTCATAGAGAGAGTATGATATCGCTACATGTTATATGCTAGATGCAAACTAATCATCAAAACTGACGATTCAGATGGTTGACAACCAATGAGCTGGGAAAAAAAAGCAAAAAAGGCAATGCAGACAGTGACGTCCAAAGGAACAGCACTGTGTACGGTACCTCTTCCATCTTATCAATGATCATGGAAAACGCCTTGAAGATGGCATTGGTGGGCCCAGCCAGAGTAATGATCCTTTCGGGACAGTTGCCCTCCGAGATGTTGATCCGTGCTCCACTCTGCGGAGAGAAACGGCACTTTACTCAAGAAAGTTCACTTTTACTTACACTTTTTAAAATGAGTACATTTTAAACGTTAGTAAAATTTTAAAGAGACAAGGGCTTTAATTACATTCTAGCTCTTTGTTCATTGTGATGGAATAACTTTTGAAAAAAAAATATAAAACTTCCTGTTATTTGAAAGTTTGGGAAGCCACATTTAAAGCTAGATTCTTCAAGGGACAGAGCACCGTGCACACCAATGTCTCTAATAGAAAGTAAAATCTTAAACTTTACTTAAACACAAATATACAGATATGCTGTTATCAAAGCGCAAGTGGTTCTTAGAAATAGTCTGAATGGCTCAAACTCAATTATTTGGAAGCAACTTCAATCATTTTTAATGAGGAAAAAGTACTATTTGTTCATCCTAGAAACCCCAGTTCACCTCCCCAAAATAAAACTAACAATTTTTCTAGAAAAGCTCTTAAACCTCATTTGGACCCAAGATGGATTAGAGTAATATGCAAAAATAAAAATCACTTTTTTGAAACTGAGCTTGAAAATACTGTGCGATACTGCTCAGTGCTGCCACCTAGCTTCTCACTTGTAATCACACAAATCTCTAGCACTTGTCTGCTCTGCTTCAGCTGCACTTCAGTGGCACACATTTCTCCGTGACTTCTTCACACAGATGCACAATAAGGGTAATAATTAATATGGCTCACTTAGGCGGGACTCTGAACACCCAGAGTATAGAGAATGGCATACAGGTATTTAAAAAACCCTCCAAAACTTTGACTGGCTACATTTGAACCACAACTACAGATAAAGGACGGCAATTACTACCTGCCCACAAGCTAACACATATTTCTCTACAAATCTATATTTCCCACAACACAGGAAAGGACACATCATAGTGTAGGTATTACTAAGAAACTCATTTAATAAAAAACAAACCATGAGAGGGGAACCGTAATTAGTGACAGAGCACTATTTAGCTCAGAGGTCAATACCTTAGTCTTAACATCATCATAAATATAAACAAGTGTTGAGAACTCACCTCATCTCGCATCTTCTTAACAGATTCACCTTTCTACATACAAGGAGAGGAAAAACACATGAATGATGCTGAAAAAGCAATGGTAGAATAAATAATGTCAAGTCACAGAAAGCTTAGCACTAACCTTGCCAATGATGCTTCCAACTTCCTATAAGGGAGATGTTCAGCCGATTCCATAAATAAGACCAAGAATAAAAACTCAAGGAAAGGTAAAATGACTGCATGTACTATTTCAACACTAAATAAATGTATTGAGCATAATTTAACATGACAAAATAAGGTATATGTACTCAACACCCATGTTATGCGAACAAATAGCTTTGTCTAGAAAACCATATTGTAATGAGTAATACGCCTGTTTTTAAAGGTTACAGATTAAATACAGAACTTATTCAATACTCACTTTTAAAAGAAAACCAATTAAACGAAAATCAGGCTTGATGACAGTTCTTAATTTTCAGTTTTACTACAACTGTAGTCAGCCTCTAGCAGCACAAATACTATCAGCCCTGGACCTCGACAAGACGGGCCAGTGGCCAGGGAGTAAAACTACTTGGTACTGTGGTTTAGCAAAAAAGAAATCTCAGTCTCCAGAATCTCTATGCCGCTCAACTTGAGTATTAAATATTTATATTTAATATACAACAACATACAACACTGCTGGTAGATGTGGACAACATAAGAAAGATGGACGGAACTATAGCAGATGCAACCTTTAAAATCGATCGCAATTTGACTTGGAGTTGACGGACACACCAACCTTGCCATGCATGAGCAGCCTGATTGTCAGGGTGACATTGAGCCCTCCTTCAATCACACCGGAGTCCATCGCTGCAGTGTATGCGGAGAGGTGCTGGCGGGTCAAGCGCTGGGGTCTTTGGTCAGAACTGAGGGGGGTGGGGGGAATGATCACTGCTCAGACCAGCGGACCAGGACTTTTCGAAGCATGCAATATTCACAGCTACGCCCCCTAAAACATCCGCCAGCGTCTAAATCTCAAATAAGACTTTAAAACGCAAGTGAATGTGGAGGGAAAATCGTCATCATCAGTGTTATAGTTCACGGATTAATGCTATCGGAATCAGTATGGGGGGGGGGGTCACTTGGAGTACGTAACCACATAGATTTAAGCTTCACACCAAAATAAGATCAGATTACTGCCAATTCATAATAATGTGAAAGACATAACGTTTCACGTTATGGGTAGCAGGCGTAATTTTACCTAGAAATGGTCGACCGTGGAGAAGCCCGTTTTCACTGGAACTAGCTAGCATGCTAACCAGTAAGCCAACGGCAACAACGCAAGGAGCTTCATCCACGTAAATCCCTGACCGCTCAACCGCAAAGCATTGGAAGAAAAATAAAATATTCATCGTCTTTCGATTTTCACACAGGTAGAGTGTTACACGCCTAAAAATTAGCACACGGCGCGGGGCAGTTCAAAGTGAAGCCTGGAGTTACGTAGGTAGCTACGCTAAGAGGCTAACTAGCAAGGAGCGGCCGAGCGAGCAGGGCACAGCCGAGCCTCTCCACGTTTTCAGCTCGGGCATTTTGGGTGAGCGCTTCGGCAAGGTCCAAACTACGCATTTACTCTCAAAATGTACCGTATTAAAAAAACAAACCAACCGGTTCGAGCGTTAGTCGTGCTTACGCTCGGATTAACCGCGTCACGCAGGCACCGGCATCGACGACGCGCTCCGTCCGCTCGTGCGGCCTAGTGGCTCCGGCGCAGCCTGACAGCGAGAGCTCTCAGCAATGGCGCGCTACGCTCAGCACGGATTTTAGCGCTAAAAAACATCCAAAAAAACCAAGGAAACGTGAGCTTTTCTTACCTGATCCGTGCTTCGACGAGCGTTCAGGGGGAGGGAAGGGTTTTAAGGGTAAAAGGGGAGGTTCGGGGGGGTATAAACCCTGGGGGAGAGTTTTAAGAGGATACGGGGAAGAGGGAAAAGAGACAACGAGAGATCGCGCTCCACTCTTTACACAAAGACAACAAAACTGATACCTTTCAACTTTCACCTTTCACCCGGCCCTCCCATCCAGTTCGATCACCGCCCCGTTTCAACGGCATCTTCAGCAGGCATCATCGGGACGGAGAAAAATGTTCATTGAATATAATATCGTAAAAAGAAGACAGATAACTTAGATAATGTTTAATATTTACTTAAATTACAAATTAACGCTAGAGAACGAATTACAATTTTTGAATTCTGAAATTGCAAATTTGGTCAATTTAGAATGGAATACAATAGATTAGAATAGAATATATAGGGCAAGTTAGAGCTAGTTTACTAATGTATTTAGAATTAATTTTTAACTAAATTAATTTTATTTGCCTATATAAATAATATACTGAATGCGACAAAAATAAACTACGGTATAAACCTAATTAAATGCGTTGTTTATTGATTTGAATAGGCCTGGTGCACAAATAATCTTCTGTTTTTCCTGATGAATGCCTGAACTGCACATCGGGGAGCCCATTTATGGTCTTAGAAGGTTGCAGGGTGTTTTTAGCCTTGGTGCTTAATCGCACATTTCCTAGTTGTCACATGTGATGAAAGGGAAATCGATTTGCAAGTCTGATATGCTTGGATATTTAGAGGTACGTGAGTAGTAAAGATAGTATTTCGTTTATAAAAAATGAAAAACAATTGTCTAGAAGTTTTCTTCTGCTTTCTCATAATTTTCATAAACATGCGATTAGCAGCTTTTACCTTGGCCTACTTTATATCTAAAGTTGCTTCTGTCCGTATTATCTGTGGTATATCATGCTTTATATTGGATAATTGATATATAAAATGTAGATAGGGAGTGGAGGAGAAAAAAATTTGCAATACAAAAACCATATCTTATTAAAAAATTCTGTATCAAAATATTCTTACAAACTGCAATCATTTAAATTAGACAAAATTTGTCGGGGACATTATTAGTCCAAGCATGTAAATTGGTTAGTTCACATAATTGGTTTCTATAATTTGTTTCAAGTATATGCAGACTGGACTGCAGAAGTTCAAGTGTACTCACACACTAGCAATACCAGTTAATGTTTCTGTTTTAGCATTTGTGTCCAGTTTGATAACTCTCATTCCTTTGATGAAAAGTCAAACGAATCAAAACCTTGTTCGACAAATAATAATTTCTATGGAAAAAAACCCAGAATCACAGTTCTGTTAGGTTGCTCTATGGCTCTTTGTCTGCAACATAATTCCCTACTGTATAATCTACAGCAGCAATGCTTCCGAAGCTGCCGCTGGTTTCAATAAGACAATAAGACAACTGACACCATATTGCCATAAACATGATTGTCTTTAATCACAGCGATGTTTAAATACATAATTAAATAATAAAAACTTTTGTCAACACTGATATTTGCACATTTTTGGGTTGTTTTTAATAACCAGACATTGTAAATTTTGATTCTGGCTATTCAATGTGTACAAGAAACTTTAACTGGGACACAGGTGCATAATTTATTAGCAAAATACTACATGCTGAATAGTGCAAAAGAAAGTGTTAACCCTGAACTGTCATCGCACGCCCTCCTTCTCTTATTTATTGAGAGAGGTAATTGTGTGGGTAGGCAGGAATGTCAGAGGAACCTCCTTCACGGTGTCTTCATAATTTACTTCATTGGCCACACTCTTCATGACTGTGATTCAGAATGTGATTGGAATTGATGGAATTACTGACTTAAGACATAAGGCAATGAGCAGCTTCTACTTCTGTCCTAAGGTGAAGGAGGAACCAGATGTTATGACATTGGAAGAGGTGATATTGCCGGAACCCCATGACCTTCTCTTCCCATAACAGACTGATCAGGCCAGATTTAAAGGGGATACATCAGGCTCCAAAGAATACTGGACAGTTTCATTTATATCCAAGGTCTATTTTACTGATGGGCAGTTACAGCTTTTGGATGAAGTTCACACTTTCTGATTTCCAGGTTCCATCTTTGCATATTGGTCCTTAGTCCGGTATTTTATGCTCCTTTCATAATAACTTATTTTTATATCTCTTTAACTGGTAGCAGTCAGTGTAATTAGTAATATATCCATAGTATAAAAAAACCAGGAACAGTACCAGTGAGATGATATATTTGGCAATTACCCATTTAATCATAATACATATTAATATGTTAATCTCTCAACAGCTGTAGTCTTTCCATTTCCACAGTCTTACTTCTCTATATGCTTGTTATTCATATACTAACACTTTGCTGAGTAATGTAAACAGGGATTTGTTAGCCCTCACATACATATATGCTCCACGTTACGAGAAAGAGGAAAGATGACATGGAGAGTTATGGAGATGTTGTACGTTAGTGTGGTTCTCCACTGCATGCTCGCGGACTGAAAAGTGGGTCGTGTAGTCCGGAGGTGGACCATAGAATACTGGGAAATTCAACACATCTCTGGTTCCTTCAATATCAACATTAACAACATGGGGATATGCTGTATAACCAGTGAATTTTCTACCATGGATACAGACTTGGGAAACACAGGGGGTTAATTGTGAGGACAACATTTGATGGCAGCTGACATGCAGATTGACTGGGGAGATCTGGGATAACTCGGTCACCTGTGGACAGACAATTTAGTGTCAAGGGGCACATCCATTGGCAGTCATTCACTGTGCACGTCTACAGTACGTCAAAGCATCTCGGCTTAACACATTCATTTCCAGTAGTGTTTTCACTATTAAGTTTCACGTTTTTCATCTGCTGAGCTCTGTCTGTCTAATATACTGTATGCCAATATGACAATTAATAGCAAATTAAAAGGTAATTGTCAATGAGAGTCAAATCCAGATGTGTGAGTGTGTATATAATTGTGTCTGAGATAGGGTCACGATTTCATTATGTGTGTCCAACCACATCTAACACGTACCTTCAGCTGGTTGCAGCCTCCTGCTGAGCACTGTAGAGCTTTGGGGGCACAGCCATCTCACCGCCACAGCGTAGAGGGCTTTTACACACAGGAAGCACGCTACAGTAATAATGCAAATTGTTCCTATGTATTGCAAACATGCTGCAAAACAAGTAGCTGCTATGCATGCTGCACTGACAGTGGAGAATTCCTTATATGAATGACATGCAACAGCAGGCTCCAGGTCTGTCTGAATTCAAACAGTTGTCTGTATGGCATACTGAAAGGCAATGCTAGAGAACAGCAGTAGTTCAGGCACTCAAGTGATTAAAGCTAATGATGTTGCATTAGAGCAACACAATTTTATTGTCAGTTTCCCATCAGAGACCTGGCAGAGGTTTATGAGTTTAGCAAATGGAAAGAGTCTTGCAGTCTGAGTTCCTAACAGTGTGTTTCACTGTTTCGGTATGCCATTGTCTGAGATGCAGAGCCGCTTACCAACTATCACCGTCTCCTCTCCTGTCTTCTGCTGCCAGTGCGGTGAGATAAAATGAACAGGAAAGGGTTACTCAGTCCATTGAGAGGAGAATACTGCTTTGAGGGCAGTGCTGAGAGGAAAAAGCTGGTAAGAGGTTGAAGGGAAGGTGCTTGTCTAGCTAGCAGGAGTGTAAGACACTGACCGTCACTGGCATGGAGTGCACATGGATCCAGGGAACTGGTTGCACTGGCTGCTTCAGAGCTCACCTCAGAAGACTGGCCACTGGTGAGGCAGACAGAGATTTGGTCATAGGCAGGTAGTGAGCATGCATGCATACAGTCTTAATATTAAGGTGACAAGTAGCCTAGGATTAAACATGCATCATTGCTTTGAACCCTTTCTTTTAGTCATATGACAGCTCTCTTTTTCTTTCATTATTTTGTTTTTGTTCTTATCTTGTGATCAATCCCGCATTCATGTAGTTTCTATGCATGGCTTGTATGTGACCTTCTATGACTCACATGTTAGCCTGTAGGGGGCGACATGGCTTTGGAGAAGAATCGCCTTCGGGCTGGAATATCATGACCGGGCAGCCTTCTGAACATAAAAAAGACTGGCTTACATTGTGGACAGCTTAGCCAAGTGCACTACAGTAACGGCTCGCATCAGAGAAAAACCAATAACGTTCAGAGAAACATTTGTAATTAATTTCTTCTTTAAAATGAGGTGATGGCCCTGCCTCCCCAGCCTAAGAGAGGCATGAATCAGTACACTAATTCCAAACCTTCACGCCTTTGGTCTCATATGGGTCCTCTAAGCTTGCTTAGGTCAATTTCTGGGGCACTTAACCCATCTAATCTCACCAGTCACAACTGTGACAAATTTTTTTTTTTGGAATTTTTTTAAGCTCTAAAAGAGTGGTTGTTTCTTATCTGCCCTAAATGAAAGCAGAGATTGTCTTAATACAAGACTAATGTGACAGCATTAGGGTCAATGACCAGATCAAGTTTAATTCTATCATGCACTCTAACAGCAAGGAAAACTTTAGGATTAAACAAGTTCATCCTAAGACATTCCCTCTACTGTCATAACTGCACCTACTGTCAAGACTCCCAGTTTGTACAGTAATTCTTCATATACAATAATCAGATTGCTACTCATACCGTGCCTGTCTGCATGAAAAGCCTTTTCTCCTTACATGCCTGTGAGCCTCTCCCAGCCACACACTGCGGCTGGCCGCACAGTGAGCAAGCCATACCTGGCTGCTCCTGGGATTTCCTGGCCTGCATGAGTTCCCTCATGCGCTCCATCTCTTGCAGGTAGAGGTGGCGGTCACGGGCCGCCCCCACCTTGGCCCCCCTCAGTGCCCCCTCCAGAGCGCGCACTCTTTCAGCTGTGTGCTGCAGACGTCTCTCCAGTTTGGGGAGGTCACTGCGCAGTTCAAAATTGTCACGTACCAGCTGGAGGGGCAGGGGGGTGGTTGGCCAAGGAGAAGAAAAATTGAGGAAAGAGGAAACTGGCTATATAAACACCACCCTTTTTTCTGTCTTTTTCAGCACTTTTATGTACTGTTTTCCTATTGATTAGCTACATTGCTAACAAGTACGGGAAAGTCATGTAAACACAAATGTTTGGCTGTTGTTACAGTTATGTCCTTTATGTCGCAGTGGTACATCAGGAATGTCCAGAGGCCTCCCAGTCCTTGGTGTTCTGCAAGGCTTCTGGTACCTGCTTGTGAATCTTCGTAAGGTGCTCCAGGTTGTTCTCCAGGAATGTAATTCTGTGTTTCTCAGTGTCTGTTCCCCATCTCTCTGTTGCAATCTCCATTTCTTTGATCTAGATAAGAAAGGAAGGGATCAGACCTCCCTGCCGTGAAGTAAAGCGGCTGTAAAGTGCATCAGGACAGCAATGGCTGCTCACGCTCGCACTCACATCTCTAAATTGAGCCATGAGGTCCTTCATAAAAACCTTCCGCAGGTAATGGAGGGCCTGCAGCTCCTGCTGCGATATTGAACAACAAAACATGAATGACAGTAAAGAGAAGAAGGGGGAAAACCCTGATGAAATAACACACTCCCACACACACGGTTGCGGTTATTTTTTACTTTTTATTTTTTACTATGGTTTTGGTTTGTATTGGCTGGTTATGACACCTAAACACATGGAACAGGAGACATGGGAGATACTCACCACAGTCTTCTCCAGCGCTCTGAGACCCTGTCTGGACTGGTAATGCTGCTCAAGCTTAAATCTGATGGAAGGGGAAGCATTGTGAAACAATATTCACAATAATAGCTGCACGAGTAACAATAATAATGTATATCTGGACTGGAGCAACTTTTTATATAGTCTAATGGTCTATGGGAGTTTTAGTATGTGAAGCATTTTATCAGTTCAAAAAAGAATTTGTCCTGTTGGCGGGGGCTGATCTAATAAAAAAAAAAAAAAAAAAAAAAAAACATGGATTATTTTCAAGAGGAACCAAAGAATAGACAGAGTGTATAGCATCTACACCATAAATGTAACTGCCCCCCAATGGTCACTCCAGACAAAACTTCCTGCAGACACTGCTGCATGTAGGAAAAAATATATCAGTTAAACTTAGAGAAGTAAGAGAAAAGTAAAATAGAATTTCTTCAGTAAATATACTGCCATTCCATTGGCCTAAATCTCGATATACGGTAAACACCAGGTTTTAAAATTAGTTTACATCAAGTCAATATAAATTGCATTGTGCAGAGCACTGTGCTGAATTTAAGAGCTGCGTTCTGCAGTGCTGTGCACATCCTTACTTAAGATCTGCTAGATGTTTAGACTTCTCCTGCTCCTGGATCTTCAGACAAGCAAACTCAGCATGCAGATGCTCCAGCTCTCTCTCTGACTCCAGATTCCATCTAAGAAGGCAGTCCATGTTTTTAATTTAGTTTAGTTTATTAAAAAGACCTGCCAGGTTTCCTCATAGTTTTACTGTAAACTTGTCAGCCTACATTACTGTATTACAGCATATATTCATATACTACACTGTATAGATGCAAAACCAAATATACTTTAGGCAATAGGCACTGAGGATGACAGGATAATTTAATTCAGATTATAATTTACCTTGGGTTTCATGGTTTGACAACTACATCACAGAACTCAAAATAAACGCTAGATAATATTTTCCACTATCAAACAAGGGTTTGATCAAACTGAGGGTACTAATTCTAGCTCTAGCTGTATATCTAAGATTATAGGAGTCACTGACTCTGTGAGGTCACCAATGATCTTTTGTTTCTCATTGATGTCATCATGCAGATGTCCAAGCTGCATGTGGGGGGGCTCGTGATGAGAATCCATTTCCTGGCATTCAACTCCCTGAGAGAGGTCAGGAGAAGTGGAAAAAAGGACTCAAATAAAGAGAACAAGGAAACAAAAACAAGTACAAAAAGAGAGTGAAAACAAAGTCAATCATGCAGCTCTGAATAGCGGTCATTGTCTCTTCCCAGCATACAGGACTACCTTGTCATTGTCTTTTCCCAACAGTTCTCTGCTTATACCTTTGTGTAGAGTATCTGCAAATGAAAAAAATAATTAAATCATAAAAATACAAAATTATTGCAAGGTGAGTCTGCACTCAAATACAAAATGCACTTCAGTATGGTTAATGGGTATTTACAGTATGAGCACTAGTATGCAATAAGGCCCTTACCTTCAGCCCGCAGTTTTGTCATCTCTTCACTTAGAACCTTGTAGCTGTCTTCCATCTCCTTCTTTGTCAGCTCCACATTCTGCATGCACTCCGTCAGAGAGCAGATATTGGATTCATGCTAGAAAAACAGACTAGAAGTCTTGAGCAGCACTGGCACACAGGACGTCAGGCTTAGATAACTTGACTTACACAGAGGGCGTAAGAGACTTGCCAATAATCTATCTTTACATATGAACCAGCTGTTTTCCAAGGGTTAGACCCCTATAATCCAGCGCATGACCCACAAATGAAGTAAAAAAAAGACATAAAATTGTAACCTGACACACTGACATACATACAATACTGTGTAAAAGTTTAAACCATCAAAGAAATTGTTTTAAGATATTTATCTGGAAGATACAGAGGTGTAGCAAGAAATTCTGCTTCCCTCTGACAAACTCTGTACATTCTGCAGTCCAGTCCAGGGCCTGGGAAAACATATCTGCCCCCCCCCCCCCCCAACGGATTGTCCTTGGGCAGTAAGGATAAATTTGCTCAGAAAAAAAGCTGCAAGATGTTTTTTTGTCTCCAAAAAATGACCATTTGATGGCTAGAAGAAGACCACCTCAGTTCTCAGACCTGCCCTAATGCCACCTCAGCCATTCCATGTCCAGGTATCCATTTACTTATGTCCCGGACTTGAGGACGTAAATAAATCTAAAGGTATTTTGGTTAACATAAGGAAGAAGAGAACTATGCTGTATAACAATAAATACGATATCACACAAATTTCAGTAAATCTTTTCAGTGGCAGCACAATCGGCTTGCTTTGGTTCTTGCCATATGTCACACATTTAGTGGTATTCATCTGCTGAAAGTCCACCATGTCTGCTTCCGACGAATCTCGACAAAGAGTAATAGTCTGACGTCATTCTATGGATCATAAGTTGACAGGTGACTTAATTAGTTAAATAACTTGATGAGTTATTTGCCAACTGTGGGATTCTAGTGGTTAGGTAAAAAAAAAACCCCAGAAATGTGTTGGATGATTACTGTAAATGTTGGGGTAAATTCTGGAGAGGTATTGAAAAGGCTCAGCTGACATACTTCGACAGACCTATTCATAGTTTTATGCCAACATGAAGATCATTTAGGTGACCTCATCGTTTTCCTTGACTGGCTACGACTTTGCACAGTCAGTGTCTGCTCCTCTGCTCCTGACCTGTGCGATCAGCCTCTGGCAGGACGACAGCTCGCAGCCCGTCTCCTCCATCTCGCGGTGGCACTCCTGCTGCAGCGTCTCCAGGCGACGGCACCTCTTCACCATGGACTTCACCTCCGCCCGGATCTTGTTCACGTAAATCCGTGCCACCGTGAATTCCTCTTCCAGTGCGCTGCTGATCTCCACAGGCTAGAGTTAGGGTTAGGGTTAGAGTTTGGGCCAAAGCAAAGGACAAGGAACAGTCCTGCTTTTCCGGCCCAAGTGTCTGTATGTTACAGGTATCCTCCCATCTTTAAGGCTTAAAATAAAGGGGATCACACCTTTACAGTAGCTGCGAGAACAAGCTACCATTGCATGTTAGCGTTGCCTCCTACACTATGTTAGCCTCTTTGGTAACACTTTACGGGGCACAAATAATACAGCATTATGCTATTATTTATGTATTAATTAACTACAAACTAAGTCTTAGTTGCATACTAATCTCATGTTAATTCCCAGTTAATAAATCGGATGCTTGTTTTATCTCAAGCAGTTGCTATATCTTTAACTGTTTCAGTTCATTCTGTAGACCCTTGTGAACTACTGAAGGGACTACAGAAGGAACGAGAAAAAATAACACCAGTGAAATACTGATCTCATGTTTGTTCATCATTAATGAATCGTGACGCATATTTTCTCAAATAGGGACTACATTTGTTGATGATTTATTCATGATTTGTACTTCAGTAATAACTGAGTTATTACTAAGTATTTGTGCCCCATCAGGTAGTGTTACTGCCTCTTTAAGACTAAGTTAAAAACGTACTTGTTCTCTATGGCTTCTTGCTAAGTAGTCTTATATGTCTGTTTTGTTTTTTTTGTGTGTGTGTTTTTTTTCTTTTAAAGCACTTTGGTGTCACCTTTATGTCTGGGAATCAGCTCTATAAGTAAACGTTCAGTTGAGTTGAGTTGAGTTACTTACCAGCCTGATCTGCCTGTTGCCCATGACAGCACTGAACTCGCTCAGGTCCTGCATGAGGCTGTTGAGCACCTTGGCAATGTGCTTGCGCTGCTGCTTGCTCTCCCCTTGCATTCGGGACAGCTCTTCTTCCAGGGCCTGTAGATGGGCCTACAGAGGGCACTCGTGTTGGTGGGTGGGGGGGGGGGGGCACTCAATAGTGGGTAGGGAGGGAAAGGAGAAATCTGACTGACCATTTTCTGCACGAGTTCTGTGGCCAGCAGCTGACTTTGCTGACTCTGCTCCTCCACCTCCTGACTCTTCAGGTCATAATTAAGTGCCAGCTCCTCTAAAGCATACAGCACCTCCTTCACCTCCGTTTTGGCGCGGTCGTTTTCTTCCTGCAGTCGCCTCAGGTGACCATGTACGTCCTCGCTGGTCTCACGTGTGTATGCCAGGAGCTGGAGACGCGACATGGAGAGAAGCCCGGCTTAATGTTGGCTCAGGGACTAAGCAGATCATTAGTGCTGCTTGATGCTGTGTGATGAGTAATCCGGCTTGTGAGAGTGAGTGGATCAAATCGCCACGAAAAATGATCTACGCCTGCCAGGTAAACCTTTCTTGTTCCAACTGATGACTCAGATTCACTTAAAAAGTCTTAGGGAGGAAACTGGAATGTCCAGAGCAAACCCACAGGAACATAAGGGGGGGGGACATGCAAGCTGCACACAGACAGAGCTGGGGCCTAATCTGAACCCACAATCCTGGAGCAATGAAGGGACAATGCTGCACACTGAGATGGAAAAATAATAATCAGGCAGATTCACAGTGACTTTCAAATGCAGAGTAACAGAGGCAGATGGACTAAGCCTGTAGAAAGTCCTGCTGGGAGATGTAGACAGATCCTCACCTTGTTACGCTCCAAGATTTGTTTCCTCAGTTTTTCCGCCGTCTTACTCTGCTGGATAATTTCACTATCCTGAATGACATTTGTAGAACATTTACATTTGATTACAGATACTTACAAAATCAAAAACACTGTAACAGTTAACAGGGGCGTTGTTAGGGGTCAAGTTTAATTTTGAACGGTCACTGTGCACGTTATGGGCTTTTTTTGTGTTCACCTGCACTGCTCACCTTGCTGCCCAACTGCCTGTGCAGCCTGCTGATCTCCTCCTCATATTTTAGACGCTCCTCAGAGTGACATGTCACAGTGGAAGTGTTTCCAGCATCTGAGGGCTCCAGTTGCTCTGCCTCTGGAAGGCATTTGTCTAAAAAAGACACGGCAGACAGTGATTAAAAAAAAAAAATCCAGTGTCTGTTAGCCTTGGCTTTTGTGGTGGATGTCTGTGTTTTAATGCCAAAGACCTACCTATGCTGTTCAAATTTAACAACAAGCCAGAACTGTTGGTTGGGTTTGATATGCGTTCCTTCATCTCATTAGGGCGCATGCGCTTCAAATGAGCCTCCAACGTCTGGATAGTTTCCTTTTGTGACTTGCTCTTATCTTTCTCCCTCTCAAATTTCTTCTTCCATTCCTCTGCCGTCAGCTCCAAATTCATAGATACCGTATTCTTAATGGTCTTTGCACTAAGTTCAGGAAGAGAACATGAACTAGAACAGGAGCAAGGCTGGTATGTGGCTGGTGTCAGACGTTTACATGGTTTGAAATATGAAAATACACCATAACCGAAGCGGTTTTAGTACCGTTGTCCAAACAGAAGGGTGGACCTCGTCTCAGCATCATTAAAGCTGGAAGGGGAGCAGCAAATAAATATTGTGGTACGACAGTTTCCCCCCAGTGAATCCTGCAGGATCCGGGTCATCTTGCTGTCTCTGTATGGGACGTGTGCTTTCTACATGGAAAAAGAAGCGAGAATTTAGCGTACTCCAGTGAACACTGTATGACTTGTCAGAAATACTGTATAGACATTGGTAATGTTGTAAATGACTATCATAGTTAGAAATGGCTATTTTTAACGGAATATCTACATAGGTGTACAGAGGCCCATTATCAGCAACAATTAGTCCTGTGTTCCAGTGGGATGTTGGGTTTGGTAATGCAAGTTTATAATTTTAAATGGTTAATTGATCATTAGAAAACCCTTTTGCAATTATGCATAGAACACATGCAAATTATTGTGCTGATTAAAGAAACAATAAAACTAGCCTCCTTTAACTAGTTGAGTATCTGGAGCATCAGCAGCTGTGCATTTGATTACAAGCTCAAAATGGTCAGAAACGAAGAACTTTCTTCTGAAACTCTTGTTCTAAGAACTTAAGGCTATTTCATGCAAGCAATTGCCAGGAAGCTGAAGATCAATGCTTTGCACAACTCCCTTCACAGAGTAGCACAAACTGGCTCTAACCACATCAGAAAGAGGAGATTTCATTAAATATACTCGGAAGAGACAAGTCTAGATGCCAACAGTGAAACTGTAACTCCAGGACGCTGGCCTTCTAGGCAGAATTGCAAAGAAAAAGCTGTATCTCAGAAAGGCCAATAAAAAGAAAAGACAGAGATGAGCAAATGAACACAGACATTGGATAGAGGAAGATGAGGAAAAAAGTGCTATGGATAGACAAATCTAAGTTTGAGGTTTCTGAGATGCAGACCAAATGAAAAGACTCTGAAGGAGTGCTTGATAACATCTGTCAAGCATGATGGAGGCAATGTGATGGTCTGGGGCTGCTTTGGTGATGGTAGTGTGGGAGATTTTTACAGAGTAAAAGGGATATTGAAGAAGGAAGGCTATCACTCCACTTTGCAACACCATGCCATACCCTGTGAACGGCGATTAATTGAAGCAATTTCGTCCTGCAACGTGACAATGACCCAAACACAGCACTAAAGTATGCAAGAACTATTTAGGGAAGAAGGTGTTCTGTGTATGATGGAGTGGCCAGGATAGTCCAGTAGTCTCAGCTCTATTGAGCTGTTATGGAAGCAGCTTGTCCCAATGGTACATAAGTTCAACCTGTGGGAGATGTTTCAGGAAGCGTGGGTGAAATCTCATCAGATTACCTCAACAAATTGACATCTAGAACGCCCAAGGTCTAAAAAGGCTTTAATTGCTGCAAATGGAAGACTCTTTGACAAAAGCAAAGTTTGAAGAACACTATTATTTTAACTTCGAAAATGAAAATGAGTTTTTCTGACTTTGTCAGTGACTATTTTTTATTCATTTAGCTATATTTCCTATTCAAACTCATTTCATGTATGTTTTCAACATTTCAAGGAAATTTCTAAGTGACCCCAAATTTTTGAACAGTAATGTATGTGTAGTAGGAATGGTCTCCCTAAAAGCTACCCTCACAAACAATTTTGGATTAATGGTGCCATTAAAATAGTGATTACTGGCAGAATTCACAATTAACAATATCTGGTAACAAACTGTGACACTTCAAGTAAAGAGAACTTCACCTGCCTGTAATTTCAGTTATAGTAAGGTAGCCCCGTAGCTGCTATTCAGTGCGATTTATGCAGATAAACCCTGTCTGCAACCACATTTCTCATTGGACTCATTTTGGGGAAAGCCTGGCAGGTCCCTGGGCATGTGATAATGGTACTCAGTGTTATATTCATTCACTACTGTTCCCCAAGTGCAAAAAACTCAGAATAGCAGGGTTTTTTTTTACTTATAAAATTGTGGGGTCGATGTGTTTGCAAAATTCCAATCAGTGTGTTTGTACTCTGAAATCATGTTACAGTCCACATCAGAAGCTGTACCAATACTATTTATAAATTGACAGGGACTCTGTGGAAGTAGGCAGTTGGCCATATTCACTCATATTCATAAACCCGGAGATTGACACCAGAACTGTAAGAAAATTTAACATGAAATATGCAAGTCCAGTTACAGACCAGTACTGACACAGAGATTAACTGTGAGCGTGACTGACCGTTCCCTCGGCCAGCGCAGAAATGACATTGCCAAGTGATGACAGTGACTTGTTGATGTTCTTGGCCTCATCCAGGACAGCACCTTCAGCGCCTGTTTTACTGACCTGGAAGGATGATGCAGAGGCACGGTGAGGTCAGCTACTGAATACGTAACATTTAACTTAAGAAGTGCTAATGAATACAGGTACCATGACAACACACCATCAGTGATGTCATAGACCAGGGATTTTTGGCAGCTGCTATAGGAGGCACCTCTTAAGTTAAACTCTACATTACACAATGCGCTCCTGTTTTCTCCAGCATTCCTTAGCTACCCCCAGAAAAGTCCTCTAGATCCAATAATGGCCCTCTCCTGACCTTCTCACTGCCTGCCAGGTCCACCAGGTACAGCTTCCCGCTGAGCTTCTGCTCCGTCCCCGTGTGCTCCTGCATGATGTCCACCAGGAGGATGCTGTGACTGCGGGAACTGTGCTCGTTCATGTCTGCACAGAGGAAGGGCAGGGGTGCTGTCAGCAACAGGCACGCACAACCTGGACATCACTGGACATCACTGGACTCAGAAGTAGAAGCACTGACTGGTAACAGCGACATGCCGGTTGGCCTTTCCCTCGTCAACAATATCCATCACTTCTTCTGGGCAACTCACAAAACGTTCAGTACAACCCTGCATGAAAAGGTGAAGAAGACAGGGGACAGTGGCACAAACTGAATACTTAATGGATGAAAATGGTTAAAACACATACATTTAGGTAGGGTTTCAATTTGAATATCAATCAATGAAATAAGTTGTATGTGTGATTCACCTTCACATATGGGACCCGGTTTCTATCCTCATGGACTGCAAGGTTGGCTTTGGTCACTAAAAAAGGAGCACTGATTAGAGTTCTGGAATGTGGGCATAAGGACACATCCAGACACATTCCATAAAGCCATTTCTTAAAACTACAAATCAGGGTCAGGCCAGTTGACTCTGCACATATGGGTGTGGCGTTTAAGAGGTATAGCTTTTAATTTATTGAGAGGAGCAGACATGGTAAGCAGAAGATCATCCAGGACACAGCATCTCTGAACTGTGCATCAATAAATGCAAGGCTGAGAAATGCTCATTTAAAAATGCATTTAGAGGCCCTGACTCAGTCAAGTCAAAGTTATCTTTATGATGACATTACTGTCCTTCTCAGGGCAATATGGAACAGAAATAAATAAAATAAAGGTGTCATTTCAACAGAGATGATACAAATTCTGTTATGTTAAGAAAGTTAGCATGATAAAATTGAAACAAGCACTTTTTTCTGACGAGTACTTACCATCTAAAAGATCCCTGATTTTTTCCATATATATTTCAAAATATGACACCTGAAAGCATCAAAAGAAATTATCAAAAAGGGGAATAAATGTGTGGCAGAAGCTGTCATGACAACTACAAACAAATCATGTAACGATATTAACGTTCGATGTTATTGTTGCAACAGCGTGATTCTCTGTTTGAAAAAGAGATCCAACTCGATGTCCTTTGTTGGTAATCTTCTCAAAGAATCATTGCTTTGTAGCTATGAAAATATATATTTGCACAGGCTCATGAGATGGTAATTCTGATGTGAGGGGAATTAGACCCTGAAGCCCATGCACAGTCCAGGCAGTCCCTATGAAGCTGAGGTTACAGATGCTGGGAGCATTTTGACCCTGTAGTTCTACACAGATCTGTGAGTGTAGTCCTGATTACCGAACCTTGATGCGGAATTCCAGATTCTCATCCATGGTATAGATATGGCTGAAAATGTCATCGGCAATCCTAGGAATGATGCCCATGTGCTCTTCATCGTACAGCTTCCCCTAAATGTGGAAAAAACTGACGAGACTGAGGACATAGTAAATATACAGAAATATAATGACACAACTGCTTACTAATTGGATGATGTTTCATTATATGACTAAATTATGGTTTGATGGCCTCATATGATTATGTTAAACATCTTTATCAAGTTACATATTCTTATTTTTACGTCTAATTTTCAATACTTACCACTTACATCATTTAACACTGTGTACCAGATGGCAAGTTGCATTTATGGTGTAAATGTAACATCACTGGCTACATTTAATTGGCAACCAAAAATAAATGCAGTGTTGCTGGCAGAATGAATGCAGTGTTGCTGGCAGGCCAGGAATAAATCCCAGCAAATCCCAATTAATTCCTATACACAACTGGTGAGTGACACCGTCAAGTTCTGAAAAATTAACTGTATCACTGCATCAGCAGATAACACCCTTCATTGGCCAACCCACTCAAAGCATGAAATGATCTCTTACCTCCATGGTGTGGGTCTTGCCTGAGGAGGTCTGCCCATAGGCAAAAATTGTCCCATTGTATCCCTCCAAGACATCTATAAGGGGAAGGTGTGAAATGAGCAAGTCATTATTTTAAGTTAGAACACATGTGGAGACCATTACTACATTACAAACACTTTAAGTTGACTATGAGACGCAAAACTGAAAAAGCAAAAACAAACAACATCTGACCCTGAACACCCACTCACCTGTCCAGCTAACTTAAGCTAAATAGGACCTATTAAATATAGAGCAATATCTGATGTTGGTAAAGAAAAACACTCGGGGCATAATGGCTATCTTGGTGAATAACTATACCACTCACTCATATATATGTGCAAATACTACAAAAAACATATCTGTAAGGTGATTTGTTTGGCAGTACTAAACACTTTTCAAGTGTCTTACTAACTTCTCTCTTGTGAGATATTTGTGTGCTGGTTTTATTTTTAAGTCTGGCCACTTAAAAATTAATGTATAGCATTTCTTTTTACAAATGCGAGACTCTGAAACAGTGTTTCGTGTAACTCTTTCCCCCACAACTATCTTGCAGTTGTTTCGGTCATTGTTCAGCCTCATGTTATGTATGATCTGTCAAATAAATCAATGTAAAATAAAAATAAATGCATGCATGGGCATAGGTTATGGGGGGAATGGGGGCTTGTAACCCCCCCCCCCCTCAATATTCAAAATTAGACAATACTGCCCCCTGGACCACCTTAAATGAAAGGAGACCTTAACCCCCCAGTCTTCAACCCAAAGATATGCCCTTGAATGCATGTATCTGTATCTGTTCTGCTGCACTGCTTTCCCTTACCTCTGACGATCTGTCTGGCACAGGTATTGTAGACCTGTTCCTGGGTGGTATTGGTGGGTAAAACCCGATCGAACACAAACGACTTCCCCTAAGGAAGAAAGATAAGAGCAGTGGATTTAACACACTCTGTAATTCTACACTGTTATACTAATTTCAAAGCATTTCAGAGGAGAAACCCTAAAGAATAATGTTTACTTTTGACCTATATCTAAGAACACAGCTTGAGTCAGAGCTACTGTACACTGTGGCCTCACTGAAATAAGGGCCTCCCCAGTGACAGGACCTAGTGACAGTCTGCCAGGAAGTGAGCTGCTGAATAGGCACCTCATCATTACACTCTAACGAGTGTTTCAATAACTACATTAATGCAGGATATCGGCACTGTCTCATTCTGTAATGTCATAAGTTCTTCTTGTGATGATGTGAGAATTATTACTTAGTATCCGCTAAATTAAAATATTAAAACAATATTAAAATGATAAGTTCTTTTCATTTTTAATGCAATTAAATTATGTTTAAAATCTTGTCTTTTGAGCTTCAATAAATAAAAGTTTTGTTTTTTTGTTTGCTTTTTGATGTGATCGGGGCTATGGTAATGGTTGGGCACGGCTTCTTAAACATAAAAACCTTACATATTCAGTTATTTAGATTCAGATTAATTGATGTACTACATTCATTTTATGATTAAACTATCAAACTATTTTATTATTACAGACACTATTTGGTCATTTATAACGTGTGGCGTGGTTACGTTTCCCCTCACATACGATGTATTCATACGTGAATGGGATTTTTTCTGAAGGTTTCCGAAACAAAGTAAATGGGCGTTTAATGAATACCAGTATTTAATTAACTATCCAAAGCCATATCTTCACTAACGCACCTACTGATAATCGATCATCGTATGATATTTATTCAAATATATCTTCCCCTCTTATAAGTATAAAAACAGAAAATGTACATCAAATATGTTCCCTGGTCTCCATGGGGGAAGTGCGATTAACATCATCAACAGTGTTTTAACAAGTGCCCGCTATTGACGGCATCTGGACGACTTACGAGAACCGATATAATATGAAAAACAGAACATAAAAGCTTGTTTTAAAAATATTAAAAAGAAAGCAACCCACCCCGACAATGACGGTGTCGTCTCCTTGAAATGTGGGGATGAATCGGTCTCCTCGTCTGATTTCCTTCTCATTTAAAGGGCGGAAGCGGCACAGCACTTTAATGCTGCATTCTGCGGTTGAGTCGGCCATGGTAAGATAAAATTATTTTTTACAGCTAATCCGGAAGGTTATCCATGAAATATATTTTCAAATATTTAATATACGATGATATGAAAATGCCCTCTCTTCTAAACAATGGCTGAAAAAGACGCTGCACTTTTTATTCTAAAAGATGTGGCTTGAACGTACACGACCTTTGAGGAACTCCTTAGTTTGTGCCACTATAAAGACGGGGACGTTTTCTGATGATAACTCTATATACATACATATATATATAAGTGCAACAGAATTAATCATGTGTAGCGCTTCTCTGCAACACACATACCGAAAGAGTTACGGTTACAACTTAAAATCTCGCATTTTCCTCGTATAATAAAATCTCGCACCTAGATATTTTATATCAAAACGTCTGTATTCGGATCGTCCCCTGTACAGCTTAAAGTCGCAAACGCCACGAGGCCGGTATCCAGATACAGTTAAAAATGAGGGACGCCGCAAGGTTCCGCGTTCTCGCCCTTTTCCATCCGCCAGCGGGGCGGGGTCTGATCTGCTGTATACTGCAAGGCAACTTCGGAGATGCTCGCATCATCAGCACCACAAAGGCACTGGGCGGGTGAAGAGTTGCAGTCGCAGTCTAGGTCACAGCGTATTTAATTTTTGATTAATAGAAACTTGTCATGTGCACGCTCATTTATTTTAACGGCACAAAAATATATACACAATATACGAAACATTTACAAGTATATACACATATATGTGCACCTACATGCATACATACACACATACATACATACATACATGCATACATACATACATACATACATACACAACCTCATTTCCAAAGAAGTTGGGACGCCATGTACAATGTAAATAAAATCAGAATGCAGTGATTTGGAAATCATATAAAATATATTTAACCGAAAACAGAACAAAAACAACATGTTGAAACTGAGTATTAAAACTGAGATTTATTGTTTTATGAGAAATATATGTTCAATTTGGATTTGATGCCAGCAACATGTTTCAAAGGCTTGGGCCAAGGGCGTGTTTACTGCGGTGTTGCATCACCTCTTCTTTAAAACAGCACTCTGTAAACACTTGGGAGCTGAGCAGACCAGCTGCTGGAGTTTTGAAAGTGAAATGCTGTCCCGTTCTTTCCTGATATAGGATTTCAGCTACACAACAGTTCAGAGTCCCATTTGTTGCATTTTTCATTTTCATGATGCTGCAAATATTTTCAGTGGGTGTCAGGTCTGGACTGCAGGAAGGCCAATCTAGCACCTGGACTTTTATAATATGGAGCCATGTTTTTGTAATACTCACAGAATATAATAGAATAGAATAGAATAGAATAGAATAGAATAGAATAGAATAGAATAGAATAGAAGCTTTATGGTCATTGTACTACATACACAGTGAATCTAGGAATACTGCTCCTGATCAGTGCAATGGAAGAAAAGAGAAAGAAATAAAAAGAAATAATAAAAACATTACAGTCACACAGCGACACAAATAAATACTTCCATGTATATGTAAAAACAGGCAGACATAGTTGGCAGGTAGATGATATAAATACTTTGGATTAATAAGATACATAAAAAAGATTATTATTGTTGCCCTGGAATTTTGATCACTAAAGACTGATAACGCCCACAAATTTATTTTTTGCTGTAAAAAGAAGCTGTCCTTGAGTCTGGAGGTGCTTGTTTCGATGACCTGCAGTTCCTACCAAACACAAGAGCAAACACAAGAGTGGGCAGGACGGGCAGAGTCGCTGATGGGTGCCAGAAAGGCAGCAGGAGCCAGACAGAACACAAGATCATTGTTAAAGGCAGAACTTATTAAAGTTCACAGACAGCATCTGGACATAAGTCTGAGCGCTGTCTGGGGTGCTGTAGAAGGTGGTGTAGGGTCATTTTAATGGAATTATAATAATAATTATAATTTAAATGCAATGCAAAAACATACTAAATATTAATAGAAATATTATATTATATTATATTATATTATATTATATTATATTATATTATATTATATTATATTATATTATATTATATT
>JAABNY020000108.1:10237607-10263375 GCA_015164015.2 Brevimyrus niger
ACAATTCTTTGTAATGTATATAGCTATAGAGCGGAGAGGTGTTTGTGGGGGTGGGCGGAGGGGTGTGTGTGTGTGTGTGTGTGTGTGTGTGTGTGTGTGTGTGTGTGTGTGTGTGTGTGTGTGTGTGGGGAGGTCCTTGGTAAACTTTGCACAGAGCCCCCTGCTGTGATGGACTCACAAAACCCTCCGCTACTGATGATCAGAACCTGCAGCTTACCCCTGGAGGCAACAGGCACAGGGCAGGGCTCATCCGGGATGGTGAGTTAGTCTATCACGATGCATACATACAATCACACATTAAGAGCTATTTAGAGACACTGATTCACTTATCCACAGTTTTTTCCATGTACAGGACTAAGGCTGGAATGGTATTAAATATTATTCACTGATTATCATGCAGTTTCTACAGTAGTTTGACTGTTTGTTTGTGCATTGGTTATCATCCTACTATTGTGTGTTTTTTCAAATGCGTTTAATTTCCTACTAGAGACTTTGAGAGAGCCTGCAGAAAAAAATACACCTAAAGTAATTATATTCCTAATATCCGGAAATACATTGTAGTTGGGTGCTAGGTGAATGACACGTAGGTGCTCCTTCTTTTGCAGAAGAGAGGGTGTGAATGATGAAAATTGGATCAGAACTCCACAGGAAGTGAAGGGACAGAAGCCCACAGGCTGTTGTAGTGTCCTGGAGGCTGATGTCGCCTGGTGACAGACTAGCACATCAACTTTCCGCATATGTGATCCCATTTGGTTTTCAAATGTACAGTACAGCTCTAACCAGACTATTCCAGAATGGAGATTCAGATCGAGCTCTAGGTAATTTTTTTCAAACTGGTTGGTTCGACTTTTAAGACATTCGCGTTCTAATGAGTTTGAGAACTGAGGTACCACAATACTTCCACAGGAGTCACTTTGACATAAAAGCAACAGGAATTATAGTACCATTTCTATCAGAAGCATGGTGACATAGGGACACCTAATAGGAGTCTTGCAGGAAAAGACTGAATCAAAAGTATAACATGATAAAGTTTGGAAGTTTAGGAAAAATTTGGAGCTCTTTGGGATTTGTTGATCTTATTCATGCTTCTTATTCTCATAATTGTATTCTGTGGATGGGGAATGCATATGTTTTTTTGACTGCATATAAGTAGAACGTGCAATAAATGAATAGGTGTGGTTTCAGATTTAGGTGTCACTAGAACACACTGAAGCATATGAGTAAAAACACAATTATTGGCTTTCACATTCCAGTTTATCCAGTAATTCTAGAAATTGTAGAGGTTGGGGGGTGTGGGAGGAATAGGGATTAAATGGGGGAGGGGGCTGTCCAAAGAATACATTGTTTTCGTTTTGACGGCATCATTTCTACTTTAAACATGAATGCCTATAACAAAGAGACAAGGGGATCCAGATTTTCTTTAGCTTTTAAATGTCATATAATTTCACAAGCCTGGCTACAGAATGGGAAAACCACGTCTCTGTTGAGGCATTTTCTTGTTTGTCACACCACATATTTTTACATTAAATCTAAAAATTGGTCTCTCTCCCCAAGCATTTACCCTCCTGGCAAGTGTTTCTACAGATACATTGTTAGCCTAAAAATGTGCATCTACTTCTGTGAGTATGGATGTATGTTTGCATTTTATAGAGAATCACAGTATGTGCATTTGCTAGCGGTTGTGTGTGGGTATGAATGCACATGTGTAATCGTCAGTGCATGTATATATGTGTGTTCATATGTTCACTAGTGTAAGCATTCATGCATATTGCCTTTGGTTTATAGTATTGTTGGAGTATTATTAGAGTATTATTGTGTGTGGAATGTTGTGTGACAAAGATCAAGTGTATAATAGCTTAAAGAGCAGGTGGCTTGGCATACTAAAGGTTGGAATGGTCTTATGGTTTTAATATAACATCTGCAATGTATTTATTCTAGAACATAATGTACTTGTTCCATTCAGCTTCCTTAACTGCCCTTCCAGTACAGTGAGCCAGAGTATATCCCAGGCAAAGCAGGACATGAGGCAGGGAGCAAACTGGAAGAGATGCTAGTTTATTGCTGGGGACATCCTCACCACACTGGAAGTTTGGGGACTACAGAATATCAACAGAAAATGTGACACGGTTATGTCAAAAATAATTCTTGGAATGTCCTATACCAGCCTCACAGAAAGTGGTATGGGTGCATTTGGTAAGAATGTGAGAATACCTGATATATTCAACAACTCACAATTTTTTGCATTTCCCTCATAAATGGATGTATGCTTAGAGTTTGCTTAAGGTCAAAACAGAGCCAAGTAACTCCAGCTGCTGCCTTTGCTCTAACTTTCTTAGTCCTAAGAGTGGAACTTTAGAAATTTCAATAATTGCTGCTTTGCAATTTCCCTAAGGCAGTTACAGGAAAAGATTCACTGGAACTTTTTAAGATATAGAATAAGATATAGAAGCATGTGAATAGGGTGAAATGTAAATGAACTTCTCTAAGACACGAATCTAAGGAAAAAGAAGACCGCTATTGCGATGCCCTAAATTGAAATAGTTCATTGTACACAAAGAAAGCCACAAAAACTCAGAAACTCCATAGAGAGGTTCTAGATGGTGACATAGATAATTATTCAGGGCCCTGCATTGGCTAATGTCATGAAGAAGAGAACAGCAGAAAGCTCTTTCTTTGTAGATTTTCATTTCCTGGTGCTTTCCTGGTTTCCTGGTGGTGGGTGGGTCAGTGAGTAGTTTCTGCCCTGTATCCCTATGATTGAGTGTTCAAACCCTGCACGTCTGTGGATATGATTCTCACCATATTATGTGGATGACACATTTTCATTTAGGTCAGAAATGGGTCAATGGATGAACAGGCAGACTCTTGGCCTCCGTACAGTTTGTTACTGAACAGAATAGCTTTTCTCTGATTTTTGTGATTTTTGGATTCTCCCCTTTTTTATGTTTCCTTTCATATGAAGTTCTGGTTATGCTACAGCAAGTCGGGAAATGAAAAGAAATTGAATGAGCGAAGTGTGTGGAGAGTAGCGACAACAGAGAGTCTTCCATCACACCCTTCTGCTTCTGGCTTTTATTTACATTCTGCCGAGCCACACAAAATAGATTGTTTGAATCTGAAAATCCATCACTGCCAGTTATGAAAGAGCAGTCGTGTTCAGCTGAATATCCGAGACAGACAGTAGGAAAATTTTCCTGTCAGGGCGGTGGTGCATGTGACCCATCCTGCTGGTAGTTTGTGAGCCACCAAAATGTTTTCTAATACAAAGGATCGAGTGGTGATACTGGGCATGACACCTTGGTGTGGAACCATTGATCAAGGTGTCCTGCACGATTAGTTTTAGTGGAATCACTGAAAGGTATTAAAGTTACTTTATACTCAAGAGAAAAAGAAATGTAAAGATATGCATTTTACTGGAGCATGTACTGTATGTGTTTTTACTGCAGTGTGAATTTATACTATAGCTTTTCATGCATCATTAAATATCTGTATTCAATGAATAGAGTGTATTAATTTAACGTATTCGCAGTCTCTCATAAATATTATGTGTACAGTCTTAAATATTATGTCCAAATGAACCTGTTCAGGACATTGTCTGAGGAAAGGATAATGAGCTGCGTAAAGTTACAGTACTTGGGAGAAAAAAATGTTTCACTTTGCAGGTTAAGTGAATTCAGTGAGGGAGTTTTACATTGTCCCAGTTAACATACTTTTAAAATTTTGGCATGGCTATTGCTCTGTGTACATTGGTACATGTATATCTAGTGTTAAAAGGGATCACGACTCAATTTTGCTATTTAGCCAAAAATGTAGGAAATTTCCAACACAGTTGCAGCCACCTATAATTTTCCATATCATTCAGATGCATAATGTCAAGCTAAATATCTTTTAATGGAGAGGCAAGAGAAGATTTTTGGTCATTAATATCTGTTCTGAAGGCCACAGTTCATTTAAAAAAAATCACATCTTGGTTTATAAATGTGATGCAGCATGTTGGGCAGCTGAGCAGCATGTTACAGGCACCATGCAGCACACCAGTGGCCTTCAAATACAGAAACAAAAAGAGAGATGTCAAATCTCAGCAGTCTGCCAAAGTAATGAACAAATCACACATCAAACAACTATTCAGAGCAGGGGTTGGCAACCCTGACCCTGGAGTATTGGCATTCAGCAGGTTTTACATCCTACCTGGTCTCTGATGAACCACACCTGATCTCAGGCAGATAGTAACTCATCTGGTAGGACAGAAAACCTTCATGATACTGGTGTTGTGTTTTAAATAGTGATCCTATTAACTGGTGTCAAGCACGTTCAGGTGGAATACATTCACTTATTTTTGCAATGGACAAAAGCGGATTCATCAAGTTTGGAGAAATAAAATAAAGATGTAACCTAATGAAGAGAAGGACTTATGTTGCATATGTGTGAAATATGACAAACATGCATGCAGTTGTAAAGGTGAAGTAGCTGCCTATGAATATAAAATTGAATCCCTTATGATAAACGATTGCTCTTCAAATATATAACTTGAAGTATGTGCATAGGCAATTCCACATATTTACAATTTTATTTCACTTTTACAAAACTGACAAATCTGTTGACACACATGTACATGGATACGTAAACACTGTCATGTGTTAACAGAATTGCCACATAAATCGTAACACCAACACTCCAGACTGAGGTTTCAGTGAAATATCAGTGCTCACCAGATTTCAAATTTATTTTACGCAATTATGTGCACAGGAACATATCAGGTAAAGTTACAGTAACCATAAGATGAAGGGTTGCAAGAACAGGCCTATGGACATCTGCCTTATCTGAGGCGTGTCTGCTCTCCCCCTTCCTGCATGACAGCCCCCACATCCAGAGACACCCCCTCATATACAGTACACACATTTCCACTTCCCCTACTCCACCCCCACTCTTTAAACAGCCTGGCACTTCCTTCTCCCTACTAATTTGCCTGTGCTTTTGCACATGCTAAGTGTTGATAAGTTCTGATCAGGGGGGAATTCAGTCACTGTCAGTCAGATAACCCCGCGTCGCTCCTCCGCCGGCTGCGACGGGCACGCAGACTGGCTCCCTCTGCCCCCTTTCTCTCCACTGCTGTAAATTTTAAAACCTCTGAATCGATTGAAAATTTATAACTGCATCTTGGCTTCCATACTTCATGCAGCAGCAATTTTTTAGATGAATGATTATGATTAAGGAATTGCCTTTAGCATCACTGTTCTTATTTAAGAAGAATAGAAAAGCTGTCACTATTTGAGTCATTGCTGGCTATGATGCATACCAAACAATTATCGCTTTCTTCAGCTCCTCTTGGAACCTCGTGTGAACTAAGGGGACCATTGTGAAGCACAAATGCAGTGCAGAATAGGGAGGAATCAGATGCGGAATTTACCGGAGGACCGCCAGACGGCATTGTCATTGTTCCCAAAGTGGGATGTGCTTTATGGTCATAAATGCTCAAACTAGTCTCTCAGTGGCCAGTTTATTAGGTATACCTAGCATGTACTGGGTAGGACACATCAACTGTACAGGAATTTGACATTCTGAGATGCCAAGTTACATACTGCTGTTGAAATGATTTGTTATTTTTGTATTTGTGGCCTTTCTGTTTAGTTTAATCAGCCTGGAAATTATCATCTGACCTCTCTAATTAACAGGGTTTCTACACCCTCAAAACTGCCATTAACTGGAGGTTTTTTTTTTTTTTTGGTTTGTTGCACCATTCCCTGTAAACTGCAGACACTGTTGTGCGTGAAAATCCTCGGAAAGGTGGCAGTTTCCAAGTTTCTGAGCTTCTGAAACGACCACATCTAGCACCAGCAAACACGTCACATTCAAAGACACGTGCATCGTGCATCATAGCAGTTTTAATGCTTAACCAATCTGACTGAACTTCTTGTCTGGGTGCTGTATGCATTCTGTTGTAGCCGCATGATTTGCCTTGTTTGGTGGAGCAGTCTGTTTGCGTTAATCAGCAGATATACCTAACAAAGTGGCCACTGAGAATAGTTTGTACATGGATTATAAAACATGGGATTCGACCCAATCTTATAGCAACATTCTTTCTGGGAATGTAAGTCAGCAATCGTCTGTGGGCCATTCACAACTTTTTGCCCCCTTTAGGGCAACTGTGTTAATTAAGTTGAGTTGATTCCTCTTTTGTGTTATCTGTTTTCATCAGACGAATTTGGCAGCACCAATTGTGATGTCATAGCTGGATCTCCCAATACGCCATGTGTGTGTTCTCTGTGGTTATATTGAACTGGAAACCAGCCGACAGGTGCAGGATACGGGCTTGCTGAACACCTGCCTTAATTTTTATGACTAAAAACTGCCTGGTGACACCACACTAGGTATTTACATCAAATTTCTATCCAGAATGGGCCTAAACTGTGTAAATTATGTTTCCTTTTTTACTGGAGCATTTAAAAGTAGCCTTTAAAATAATAATTCTTTTCTCATTATTCCTTGTTCATTATTTCCAGTTGTGCTGTTTCTCACAGACATTTGAAGAAAGTCTTTGTGGGTCACATAATAGAAAACCAGGCTGTAGGTATCGGAAATGAAATAAATGACCGGTATTAATATGAATCGAGAACATCACTACTAGCTGAATACACAAACACTGGTAACTGCATCACAGTTTTCTCCCCGGCTTTATTCATATCATTTTTGAGGGTGTGTAAATATATGCCACGCTGTACTCTTTGTGCTCTATGATTGCTAAATTTATGATGGATTGAGGAGGACATCTTTGATGGAAAACACTTCCAGAGCTGTATGAATAATCACCCTGACAGAAGATTAAGTTAATAGAGAAAAGTTACAGCCAGAATAGCCAGCAGTGCTCATCCATCAAACAGGAAACCTGTTGTGCTGCATGAGAACAGAATAAATTCAATCAATTACAGAATAGAAATATGACTAAAATACAATAAATTTGCTACAAGGAAAGATTGAAAGTGCTTTTGAAATCCCTTTCTGGGATCAGGAGAAAGAGCGAGAGCAATGAAATCAGAATTAGCAGCAATGTTTCAGGTCCAGGCCTGGGTGGAGAAACCAGCTGTTTGGACATGGATGTGCTGCAAATGCTTTTTGAAGTTACTTCGTCTCTAAACCTTGCTGTGTTTCTGCCCTCAGGTACAAAGCCGGGAAAAGCAGAGAGACTCTGACAATATGCTAAAGGCCCCAAACACTCCCATGGGAGCAGCTGTACTCCATATAATCAACACCCCCTTGAAATCTAAACCCCTGAACTACAGCCTACCAAAACCATCTACCAGGGTGCAAAATCATTCCCTCCTTCATTACCAGACAAGCTACCCTTCAAAGCGCAAGCCATCCCTGAAGCCAGCTCTCAAGACCAAGAAAAACTTCAGCTGGGGCGAATTCTACGTTAACATTAAGACCGTAAAGTTCAGTCTGCTGGTTACAGGCAAAATTGTGGACCACGTCAATGGCACTTTCAGTATCTACTTCAGGCACAACTCTTCCAGCCTGGGAAACGTGTCAGTCAGTGTTGTGCCCCCATCCAAAGTTGTAGAGTTCGAGGGGTTTCAGCCATATCTGCAGCCAAGGCTCTTCCCGCAGAGGCAGCACCAGCTGACCCCTGACTCCAAAGAGGCTAAAGCCCTCAATTGCCGGGTAGAGTACAAGACAACTGTCCAAGGTTACAAGGCTAAACCTTGTCTATATGATCCCTCGCAGCTTTGCTTTGTGGAACACACACAGTCCAATGCGACCTGGCTGTGCACAAAACCATTGAAGGTCATCTGCATCCATATCTCCTTCTTCAGCATCGATTACAGGCTGGTGCAAAAAGTCTGTCCAGACTACAACTTTCAAAATGGCCCCCCATACTTTGGGTGAAGGCGGTCAGTACTGGTGTACTTTGTAGGCACCGCTGTCCAAATCTCTTCTTCAGTATGAAAACCGGCGAAGGATACATTAGACAAAATGCATAAAACACGTCATCCAAACATTTTAACTTTGGTTGTGGCTGTATATTTATCAAAGGGTTCTGGATTAACAGGAGATGCATTTCTGTCTGAAGACAAAGTGTTAACCATTTAAGGTGATATGGAAGGCAGCCATACATTACAGGTATACATCCTGTAATGGTAATACAGGATATGCCACAGAAGCGAATGGAGCATTTGCATACTGTATGTGGTTGAATAGCCATCACTAGAGTCCTTCTGTAATGACTTTACCCTCTTAAGGTGGCATGCAGGAGGCTTAGGCACCAGCTGACAAACATATGACAAAACATGTGTACAGCCACCTTAATTGGCACTTCCTGTAGGAAATGCCAGTCATCCGTATTAAGCATATAATGTTAGACATTAGCACACAGAACCTTCCTGATTTATTGAAATGATTTAATGTTATTGAAAGATGACTCCACTTAATCAAATACCTAATTTTAAGTATCTCCACATTGTATTTAGTTCCATTATAAAAAGGACATTCTTTTGTAAAAAAATAAAATAAACATGTTGACTCATAGACATGTAGACCAATGAAGAGTTTGTGTTGCTGTACAGTTTGTATTCGGAATATTGTAGAATCTGTTGTATATTATGTCACAAGAAGTTGACAGAGAACTAGTTCAATATATTCACAATCACAGAGTACTCAACTGGTTAGCTGAAACAAAATTTTGGTCAGAACTTGTACTTTCTGGACCTGAAATTTCCACCTCTGGTTCCAAGGTCCAGAGCATAGTACGCATCTCAGGAAAATTGGAACACCTTGATCTCTACACACCCACCAAGCCTCGTCCTCTGCCTGCCAGCCTTTTCCTCTACAGTGGGTAAGCCTCCATGTAGTCAATGCTAAAATAACTCAAGCAGCCTGTTCATGTGGGTTGGACAAAGCAGCACAAAGTAAGGTCAGATGATCAACAAAATATCCAAGATAAAAGGCAAAACCAGAAACCAGAGACGACCTAGGAACAGATCAAATCAATTCAGAGAAAAGATCAGAATTCGGACCAAGACCACAGCACCAAGACGTTGGAAAGAAGGATAAACAAATGTCAAAACTGAACAAGGACAAAGAGAGCGGGACATGCTTAAGTACATTGGTTGCAGGTGTGGGTGATGGTACATAAGCAGCATCTGGATGTGAGCAGGGCCCTGTGGATCAACCAATCCAGCGACAGCAAGACAGCAGGATTCTGGATTGGATGTCACAATCAGAAAAGCACATTAATACTGGGATTATAACTGTTGCATGTACTTGTCTAAATCAATTATTGTGAAAATAACCTTATGTGACCTGCCGTATGTCAGTGCAGTTAGAAAGCATACATTAAAAACACACGCATGTGTGTTCTCACTTGTATGAATGGATAAAGTTCCTGTTTTTCTCTGCTTCGTCTTTGCTGCGTTATAAAAATATATGCTGCCTGTCCCTTCAAATGATCTGAGACACACACACATATATTTATATATAAATTAACAGCAACTAACATACTCATTAGTAGCAAAACCAGTCACTGGGCTGTTTCCCGTTCTGATTTTGTTCATCCATCCGCCCACTTTCTGCTTCCCTTTTCCAGCTGGGGATTATTGTACTTATGTCCATCTGGTAGCTTATCCACTGAGGTGAAGCGTTAATGAATAAGCAGATTACATCCGCTTTTCGCTCTCTCACACTACTCACTATCAGCTCACACAGTAACTGCAAACACAAATTTATATGCTAACATTCACATGACGAATGGAATCCTGCTTTGATTCCTGTAATAAATCTGAACAAAAAAAAATCATAGCTAAAAAGGAACCCAGGCGACCTCGCTGGTGGCAGTGATGTCATCGTGTGCCTTTCTCAGTGAATAATTGTGGACACCAGGTGAGAAGCTCCTAATGAAGCGGCAGGAAGCCAGTGAGGTCAGAGGATGTGTGTGACAGCCACCAGGGGAGCGGACAACGAGGTAGGGACTAGTCAATCTGATGAATTTAGGTCCTGATATTTTACAAGTAACCGATCCAGCTCAAACCGCTCCAAGACAGCAGACTTTAGTTTTGAGGTCACCAGTCTCCAGAGAATATCAGAGGCCTCGGAAGACAGTTCCCATCAGTGGCTAATGACCCATACAGTTTAACTGCCCAAAGCAGCCAATCCTGGGCAGGCAGAGCTGCTCACCCCCGGGGTTTGGTCTGCTGTGATGAAGACAGCCGAGCCAAATCTAAGACCCTCCATAAATCTGCCTTTCCTGTGTCCATTCACTCCAACTTTGACCCCACAGCCTAGTGGGAGGGGAAGTAGCTGAACTAATGTGAAAGAAACACTCTGTCTTAAAAACAAACAGCTTTCGCTCATCTTGTACAACCATTCTTATTAAAATTATGTTGAAAGTACATGTATATGTAATATTCATGTAATATGCAAACATCTTTGTAAATAGTAAAAAACACACACATATTAGCCAAATCTCAAATAATTGGATTATTCAAAAGATACCTTATAATCCGCCTATTTTTCTGAATAGTAAATGCCATTTTTGAAGTTGTGCGCAATATTTCTCGTTTGCTTTTATTTGTGTGCTATTTGCTTTTTGAATTATTTTTGAATTAATCACAATCTTTCAAGCTGCTATTGCATGGATGTGCTGAAATTTTAATTTGTATTAAACATTATCATGTTGAGCTCCTAAAATATGGCATTTTGGTACCTAGCATGGAATACTGAGTGATATTCAGTGCTGCCAGTGTGCAAGCTTGTATTAGGGCGCCATCAAGCTCGCCCTTTGAATGACAGCCGAAGCCTTAGAAACCACTGTAATACTGCTTTGGGCCATTTGGTGGAGTAAAAGGACGTCCAGTTTTCTGCATAAGACAATGGGGTGCACAACCCCTGAGGAAAAAAATAATTCTTTGGAATTCATATTCTTAGAATATCTTCACCTAAAATTTAATATAATTTTCATGCATGCACAAAAAAATAGTCTGACTGAATAAATGACACACAAAGTGGTCGTCATTCTCTGTTTTGTACACAGTTAATTCAGTAATTTCCCATGAATGTGACAGGGCCCAGCTTCTGGGCTTATTACTTGGCCTTTGTCTGTGTGACAGTTCAGTGACATGTACTTGGCTACTTGGCCTTTGTCTGTGTGACAGTTCAGTGAAATGTAGTTGTGGGGTGTAACTTGAAAACTACAATAATTTAGCATTCCCTTTTAGATTGCCCTTAGCTGAGTTATAATTATGTGACTGTGGGATTTTCCTAAAAGGATGTTTACGTGCTATATTGCTGAAATCAGCTTCCCGTTTGTATTCGAACTCATGACCCTCTGAAAATTAGCAATAAACTTTCACAGTCTTATGAAGGATGTTGTTCATGTTCTTGGAAGTCAGTTGGTATAATATGAAAAACACAACTGAGAAAACAGTAACACCTCCCCACACCCAATCGGTGAATAGACTAAATTCAACTAAGCAAAAAATAAGGTCAGTTGAGCAAATAGTGCTGACTGAATATAGAGTGTAAAATGGTGTAGTCAGAAATTTAAGAAAATTAAGAAATTCTTATAGATTTTTAGCTAATTTGCATAGTGCATTGTGTATTCATCAAAGTTCAACTCATGAGCGAAATACTTTACTTTAATTAGACAACAAGTCTATTTACACAAGTTTTTAAATTAGGTGCTGGCAGTATCTTTTTTTGCCGGAAAAAGCAATTACTGTATATTAAAGAAATAGTAACCTTACAAAATGCTATGCATATATGAGTGCTGCATGCATGCATGTAGTGTGAACCTCATTTCCACAACAAGAAACTCAGCCCAGCTGTTTTCTGGCACATAGCTGACAGAAAAGCAAACATCTGTTTTTTTCCTTTCCCATGGTTCTCATACTGGCAGCTGGCTAATACAGAGACTCTGGAGTCGAGCGCATGTCAGTGTCAAATATTTCTTGTGTATGTGTTTGTTTCTTTCCCTGGGGGCTGAATGTCTTTATATACTGTAGTTTGTTTTTTTAAAGTTATGCTCTCATGCTGCCAATCAGAATGATTCTGTTATATTTATCAAATCGACAGCTTGTGAAATGTTCAGTTCAATCGCGGTTCCAGTGAGACGGTGACCCTGATTTCAAAGGATTCTCTGTTAACCATTCTTCACAACAATCACAACAAAGCCCCATATTTACATTTCGAACACTCAACCCCTTAGTCCCATCTAAAGAAGGGAAACAATGTGTGCTTGTTTCACTCCAGGGACCTAGCATGTATCAAATACTGTTCTGAAAGCTGGAACATAACATGCTATGCTAGATAACATTATCATATGCAGGGCCTCAGAATATCAGATAGTACGTGTAAGTTTTGTCGTGTTGATTTTCCACACGGTGTGAATGTTGTGACTGCTTACATGATTAGAAAAGGTGGTTCTGGGTCATGTCACGGTCTTACTGTTAGTCAAGGAAAACACTGCAGATGCAGCCATCTGTCCATTGAAGGACTTATCCTATGCAGAATCAGCATATTATCGCAAGGCACTTGTTACGTGAGCTGTGTGGCTTTCCAGAGGAGCACCTGGTCAGGAAGATAAAAAACATGGACTGTTTGGATCTGTATCAGACCTCAGCAGCTTTTAAGCAGCATATTACACTGTCCTATACAGAGAATATATACATGTTGTGGGATTTTACTCTATCATGTATCTTTCCTCTTGCTTTTTATGAGTAATGAGCGGCATCCATGGATGATATCTATTTAACTGTTTTCTTGTAGCAAAGTGGACATTTTGGTACCTTGTGGTACAGAAAGCATGAGTCAAACACGTGTATGAATGCATATTTTATTATGAAGGTAGGAGGTCTGTCACAGAGAAGTCAATTCCTCACGATGAGACGACAGTCTGCTTGTGAATTGTCCATATTAGCCAGGGTTCTAAGACAGCTTTCCTGAGGTCTTTTCTAATGGAAAAATGCTGTCTGTGGGAATGAGCGCAACCATTAGCAGGAATGTCATGTAAACCAGGGCATTACTGTCATAATAGCAGACAGTGTTTCAACAGAATTGATCAGCCTGCCTTATCTTTGGGCACGAGGATGCCAAAGAACAACTACGATATACCAGTAACTATATTCAGCTACAGACAGACCAGGTTAATTGCGACATTGAGATTCAGAAGTCAGGGCCCTCCTTCTTCAGATTCTTGTAGTCGGTCTCAATGGCGACAAACTGCGAAAGAACACAATGTCTTGGTACTAGAGTAAACCCAGGGTATGTTTATTTATGGTTCTGGTGGGTTTCCTGTGTCAAAGTCTTTGTGATGACAAAGATTACAGATTGTACCTATTCTTTCTTCTATCTTTTTTTCTTTTGAATTTTACTTCAAAAGTTCATTTTAAATCTTTGTAAGTTTCTTTAGAAAGAATATTTGGCGTTTTTACTGTTGTTTTGATATTCCTAAAAGAATTTACAAACCATTGAAAAACATTAGATTTATTTGATCATTTTTAACAATTATTTTAAACGGAACGCTAATGAAAATAACTGCAGTTAAAAATAATTTAAATTATTAAGTTGAGTTTAACGTGATATAATTATTGATGCCACTATCTGAACATGTCAGGTTTGGTTGTTGGTTGTTCAGATGTAAAGACTAATGCCATTTTAATTATTGTTTCAGTTTATTAATATGTGTGGAATTTTGCACACAAGAAACTATTTTGTACAAAATAGACATGTTAAATCAAAATAAAAAATAAGGATTCGTTAAAAATGAGAGTATAATTTTAATATATCAATGCCTCTTTAAGATATAGTCTAAAACATGTCTAAGTAGTCCGGAAAGGCCTATTTAATAGAATTTTGAGCTTGAAGCTACCTTATTCTTAGAAATTCACAACTTTGACTGGATAAAACCCACTGCTAGTGTTACCAATATGGCGATTAATTTATAATTAAAATACAAATGGCAGCCCTGGTGTTTTAAAAAGGTGTGGCACTTTCAGTCTTATACTGACCTTGTATTGGTAGGTAGGGCTGACCTGATTCCAGGGCTCTGGGTTGGTCTTGTGGCACCAGCTAGCAGTTTGTGGGCCAGGAGGACAAACAAAGAAAGCATGTGGAGGGGGAGAGGGAGAGGGAGGGGGAGAGGGAGGGGGGAGAGGGTCATGGATCTTTGCAAGTCTCCCTTATTTATCACCAAATCTGGGACATTATCATGCCACTCCATTGTACCACTAGCCTTGTCAGGGCCTGCAGAGGGGTATTGATATCCTGTGTACCAGGGCTCCCGCGACTATTACACTGGGCCACAGAACACAAGCGGTTTGGGGGAAGACTTAGTTAATTTCCAAAAATAAACTAGATATTCTCAAGCCACGCCTTTTTTTTTGCAACCTCTGGCACTTTCACGTTCTGGTCACACCGGAAGAAACTGGAGCCTGCAATAGGAAGCCAAATGAAAAGGCAAATGGCCTTGAGCTTCTTCATGGCTGACCCACAAAAGGCATCAGTATGAGGGAATTATGCAAGAGGGAATTATGCTTCTATTGTGGAAACTTAAATAGTGCTGCATCTTTCACTGTGATCTGTTACGACTGCAGTTAGCAGACAAGCTACGCCGCTGACGATATTTTCCCATTAATCGTATGCAATTTTTTGTGTAAATTTTAAATATGCCGGTCTGCAGTCATCAAAAGTTTGGGAACTCCTTGAATACACAATAAATCACCAGCTTCTGCTGCAGTGTGTACGTCTGTGTGACGTTGTGTCAGCTTATCAGGATACTCCAGAAACCTCACCTAACATGGGGGCCCTTGGCAAGGCGTGCGAGATAGAGGGAGGCCCCGCCCATTCCCAATACCAAAAAGAAAAACTGGGGGATGAGCTGAAAAGAGAAAAGATAATGACTGTTACAATGATCATGTTCAGCAGGCATTGAAGAGTTCATATTAAATTACAGCCATACAAACATGTATGTGCTTACACACCCACATTAATATGTAAACTGTTATACTGATTTACACACATACTGACGCGCACCTGTACACACGCACCAATGCTGTTATTCATGTGACCTGCACCTGCATGTGAGTATGACCCCTGCGGCCCATGGTAGGTAAGAACATGATGACAACATGAAACCTCAAGCTTTCTGTATCAGCTGTGCACAATAGTCCAAGTGAGAGGATCCCCTGTAGTTTTACACAGAAATACATTTGAACAGAGACACCTCTGTATGCTGACAGGTCAAAACAAAAGGAAATTTTGACAGAGAAATTTGAAAGTGAAATAAATATAATCTATTTTTATACAAATATCCTTCATGATGTTATCCAATAACAATTACGCTGTCAGTATTTTATGCTTTAAGCATAAAACAGAGATAAACAAATATTTCTTAATTCGGTCTTATGCGATATGGATTGCAGGTATGTTCCTTCATGTTCATTTACTGTAAACATAATTTCATGATAATCACACACCACTGAATGCAGCTCACTTCTCTGTACTCATTGCTGATTGGACCTTGATTAAACAACGTGTTACACAGGACACCGCAAACAACTGGGCGTCCAATTACGATAATAGTGCGGTTCAAAGACAGCGATATGAAACACACTGAACCTATTTTAAAAGCAAAATAGATTCTCTATGTCAAAACCCAGAAACAGACACACGCTTTAGCAAAGTTTTAAACCATGACATATTTGAAGTATTTATGGTAAGTATATATTAATTCAGCAGGAAATTAGAGGCGAGGGCCACAATTAATTATGCATAGGTCTATTTATCCAGCTGTTTTTAACTTCCAAGTTCCATAGAAGTGTTCTGTCCTCATTTGGCAGTTATTTGCCATACAGGGTTTAATGTTCGCTGGCCATGATTTTGAGCGTTATTGTTGATATTTGACCACTGTTTAGTGTAATCCATGTATGTATTAGCTTGTGTTCTTTACATTAAACATTCTTTCAAATATACGCATGCATACAAACATAAGGATACTTTAAGAAGCAACGCCTTCAATTTGCTCATTACAATTGAACGCTGTACTACCATATTCCTTTCCCAATGAGATAAACCCACTTTATAAATCAAAACAATTGCTACAACCTTAACAAAACACATTAGAGAGTCTCATAGTACAGAAAACATCATTGGTAGAACTACAAATTGTATATGTTACTGTAAATTGTTATTTAGGCTACTATTTACATTTTTTCATCGCTATGGTATAACAAGCTACAAAATACGTCGTTTCAAATTATTTCCACGTTTTCAAAAGCTTCACCAGTGTATATTTAATATTTTTTTTATCTTTTATCCACAAAACACGAAATTAATTCCCGCAATAATTTAAAATCTAATATGGTAAGTTCAGCATTTACCACAGACAAACATTTTGTGCAATGGGAAAACATTAAAGTATTAGTGAATCTTTTTTTCTAGAAATAATGAACTTACAGCAGGGTTTTTTTTTAATTGCTGGAACACGATTCTAAGCATTTTCCGTGATCTCTGTTGTCTTGCAGCTCTCTTTTCTTGCAGAACTCGACCTGTTGCGAGGCATTCCGGACTGGCATGGGGGGGGAGCTTGTTTTGGCTTGGGAGGTGGGCGTTATCTCCATAATTAAATCCGTCCTCTTGAGAGGAACTCAGTGTATACTGGATATTTCCATAAAAACGTTTGTAAACAGAGGAAATATGTCTCTCGAACGAATTAGAAGTGTGGGTAGACAACGGAAATAAATAAATAAATGTGCTATTTAGTGATATATATTCTTAAAGTGTGGTGTTGTTCTAGAGATGTACACAGGACTGCATAGTTTTGCGTTTTTTTTTTTGTTTGTGTAAAATTGAAAATAATCAAAAACATTATTTTCCGGGAAGTTACGTTCGTGGGTGTTTAAATACAGGTATATGAAGTTTAAGCATCACTTATAGCACATTGGAAAATATGTCAATGCGATTATATGAGCGGTTTTGATAAAGTGTTCCTTAATACAGCGGCGAAACCATTTGCTCCCAGTGATGTCAGATGTCAGGTTTTTTTGTGCACTTACTAGTAAGAAATCAATGACAGACCCCCGCGCGTCTCCTGCTCCCCGAGCCCCTCTGGAGCCGAAGCTGCCTTTAGATGAAGGAAGATATTAAAAGTAATTGTAAGTAAATGATATTGCACGTATAGACGGTAGATGTTCAACAAATTCCACTTTTAAGTCAATTATCAGTTTAGGCTGTAACTGTAAATTCTGATTGCATCACCATTTTTTTTTAGTTTTTCAAATGCCAATTAAAAAACATTCATTTATTTGATGTTCTACTTTATCTCTCACAATTTCGCTGAAATGTACGAACGCATGCCAAAAATCACAGACATGCACATAGGCTACAATATCCTCAACAGTACTGCAACTTAAAAACATGGGCGTCGCCACCATTAAATCTGAGTGGGACGTGTCTTCACATTTCATTTCGTTTGGACACCCCCCGCCCCACCGACACACACACACATTTACCGTAAAAAATCAGCGCTGTCTCTATTGCTTCGCGAAAGAATCCATTCCATTTGATCGATATATGAATAAACATACAGCATCTAATTTATTCAAAAAATTCTGGGAGAGTGTCCCCAGACCTCGCCAGTATGCCCCCCGCCCCCATATTCAAAATGCTTCTGTCGCCCCTGCTAAAATATCATATAGATGTTTTGTATTACTTATCCTACTTTTCTAAAAATAAGCATCAAGAGGTTCCAGTATTAACATTTTTTTTCTGCTTCTGAGTATTTTTCCTGTGCTTGTATTAGCCTGTCCCTAGGTAATAGCTCACCACCTTGCCTCCTACTCCATCCCAGATCTGTTCTCCCACTTCCCATCTCTACACTACCCTAATTTCCAGCACCCTGTCATCCTACCTTCTTTCCAACCTTCCCTTCTGCTTATTTGTCTGCTTCCTATTTCCCCTTCCTACTCCCTGCTGTCCACCACACTTCCCTTCTCCCCGATGTCACCTAGCACTGCTTCCTTCTCTCTTCTCTCTTGAGCAGTGTTCACCATTTCTGGTTTCTTCTTCCTCTGCTTTGACTTCCTCTACAGTTTCCTTCGTTAATTCTTTCCTTCCTCTCATCCCTCTGCTCCGTGTTAATATTCAAAGAGTAAGTGTAAATGTGTTTTCTCTTTGTGACATTGTGGAAGAACAGTGTTTCATGCCCTATTTAACTGAGGCCTCTGCTAGCAACACAAAAAAACAGTGTTTCCCAAGCCAGCTTCTTGGAATAATGTCATCCAGCCATTGGCCTTAATTAACAAGTAGCTGGAATGATGGACATGAGTGCACTTCAGGTCCACAATAGAATCTTGGGATGATTCCAAGAGAATACTTGAGAGTATTATGCTATATGTTGTTGAAGGCAGGTGCCTGAAGCCATTGTGCCTGATGACAATTTCATCAAGTCTGTGATACTCAAAAGTTTGCAAACACTTGCACTCACATTTTTAAGATATCCTTGTTAATGTGTATGAAAAGGAATCATATCGATTGTACAAAATATGCACATATACATTGCCCAGTACACGTACGGCAACCACCAAACAATCCACAGCACAGGAAAAATTAATTGATTTTCTATTTATGAAAAACACATTTAAGAGGTCTTATTGAAATAAAACTCAGATTTAGACGTGAGTTTAGGTTCAACTGCAAGGCCAATATTTTATTATGACATGTTATTATAGGAAGGAAGAACATTTACCACCTGTGCCTATAGAGCAGTGTTTCCTAACTCGGTCCTTGGGACCCCCAGACAGACACATTTTTGCTCCCTCCCAGCTCCCTGAAAGACAGTCCACATTATTCCTCCCTCCCAGCTCCCTGCAAGACAGTCCACGTTTTTGCTCCCTCCCTGCTCCTTGCCACACACCATGCATTGCTAAACTTGCTCCTTCCCACCCTCCATTTACAACACCGCCTTAGGCTAAGCCTGCTGACCATTATGTGGGAGGGAGCAAAAACCTGGACAGGTCCACAATTTCCCAGTACTTTGCAATATGTTCTGCATGACGAGGTAATGTCATTTCCCTCATCTCTGCATACCCTGAGGTGTCCCTGCATAAAGTAATACCTTTCGAACAATTTCGAGAATTCTTCAGATAGATACATGCCTACAGCCTATGGGAGGAAACTGGAGAACCCAGTGCTCTTCACACACAAAGGCAGGATTTAAACTCACATTGCTAGAGGCAGAAGGCATCAGTGCTAATGACTCAACCATCATGACACCTGCTACAGTGATTGGACTCAAGAGATCAAAAAGCAGGGTGAAGCAATGTTTAATCAGAAGGCTCAAATCACAGTCGTTAACAAGCATGGTGAAAACCGGAGAAGCAATGAAGCGACCAACTCCAAAGGGGAAATCCAAAGACACAAACACAGGTACAGGCAAATGGTTGTTAGCAAAGAGGCAGTTAGCGATCCAAGAAAACAAAGAGAAGAATCCAAGTCAAAAACACAGGTCATATATAGAGATCATGAATTCATAGGAAACCACTCACGGTGGTACAGAAATTTAGTACTTTGCACTGAACTTAGTTCATTCTGAGCTTAAATAGTTAATTTCAGCAGATGTGGCACCACTGTTCAGTATTTGGATGACGACGATTGCTGGAGGTGTGGCAGCTGAGGTGAATATGGGTGTGCACGGGGTTGATCAGCTAAAGACGTGACACCCATGATAACTGTCAACAACAAAATTTAATCTGTTTATTTAACTTCACACTTCAGAAGCTTCAGGGCCAAGGTCACTTCTTGTGTGTGACTTGCACTCTTCACCTTCGGGGAATGAGTTCCAGAATAAAGACTGCAGGAGCAGCTGATAGACCCACCTGTAAGCATCATGACAGTGTTCACTGACCTCTGCTCCTACACATTGACTAGGCTACAGTATCTGGGGGGGGGTGGGTGGTCAGTCCTTCATTTCCAGCTAAAGACAGTGGGAAGAAAAAATGTACAGGATATTAATATCAAAATATTGTTTCCTTATTCATGGAGAACATTCAATGGTGAATAGCCAAGTCCTATTGTATGCACCCTATTTATGACATTACAATGAACAAAGACTGATACCTTTGTCTACCCATGCAATAGATATTGCAGTACTTTAAGAATGTCTGGAACATGAAATGTTTGGTAAACGGTGACTGACCCTGTTATTATGGGTCACACTCAAGTAATTTCACTTGGTTGAGCCCTCTCTGATCTGAAAGAGCAGCATTGGAGTCTGCTGTGCTTTAACATACCTGAAAAGGTAGGTGTGACATTTTACCACAAAGGATTGTTTCTGCAGTAAATCACACACAACACCTCCTGATACACTTCAGTGAGATAGCATCGTTTAGGGTTGTAGCCATGATGACCTCTGTTTTTCCCTGTTTAAAGGTGTCAAATCAGACTCACCACAACCCAAATTTGAATTTATTTACCTGAATTTGAATGTGCTAACCTCAACTTGAATTTCATTACCTGAATATCAGAACATGAATTTTAATATGTTTACCTGAACTTAAGTTAAACAAAGCAAATTTGAAGTTATTTCCTTAACTCGAATTACTGATGCTTGTGTGGTAATAAAAATTCAGGTCTTGAAAATTCAGATTCTAAGATTTGGGAAAGTGAGAAAATTTAGGTTTAGATGAAAACATCCAGGATACTCAGGAAGAGCAAACGAGTGCAGATCTAATGGAGCACAATCCTGGCCAATCACAAGACAGATCACCACTCCATTGAGAGGGTATATATTTAGCTCAATAGCGACATGTTGTATTCATTATAAACAAATATGTAGCTTGATAGACACATGTTTATTATTATCATATATAAAATATGTTTAATACGTTCAGATTAAGTTCTGGTATTCGGGTAATGAAATTCAAGTGAATAAATCGAAATTTTGGTTTGGTGAGTCTGTTTGGACACCATAGATTTCCCTCCTAAGGTCTGTATTCACAGGGAAGATGATAACTCCTGTTTTTCCTGTACAGCTTCTTATACACTTACACTTCAGGAACACAGAATATCTCCTTCCTTTTATACTGTATAAGCAGACATACTGAGTTCCAGCTCCTTCTAGAGTCCTATGAATGTCTTTAATCACTCACCACTGGCCACACCACCATTAGCAGACATTAGCAGAGGTGATAAATTTGACATTATTAGAGCTCTGTGCCCCAACGACAGACAGTAGGTCACTAAATGACATCATGGGTAAGGACAAGGTGCTCTCAATCCTTTCTAAGAGACCATATGCACGGGTCAAGGCACAAAGTTACACAAATCCCAGCAAAACATTGCTAAACCCTTAACATAATGTGTAGCTAAGGGAGGGAACAGCTTCTTTCATCTTCCAGAAATGCTCAGATATTCTTTTCCCTAGCATAGATCAAATTTCTTTTCTTTTTCTTAACTGAAACACCTACCTACTAATCTTTCTGCTTTTCAAGCCAACTAGCTGTTCTCATTCCACTTGCATCAGCGTATTGTTGTAAAAACACTCCCCTTTATGTGTTTGGCTCAAGGATGGGGTAGCAAATTAAACTAGACACGAAAGCCTAATTTAATCTGAGCTAGAAGACCTTGCCCAGATGCCTGGTGTAAATGCACCATTAGTGAACTTTTACCCTTATACCCAAATTACTTTGATGGTCTGCTGAATGAAATTTAGCTATAGAACCAATGCATTCAGACTGATGCCTGCTTAGACAGTATGACATAAGATACTGTGTTTCAAGCAAATAAGGTTAATAGAGACTATTCAAATGCAATGATCAGCTCATTCGAGTTCCTGCTAGATAACATCACCATTTATAAAATATGACATTCGCATATGGCTCCTGTACTTTTAATGTTGCTCTGACAGCTTTCAGTGCACAAATGCATAGAAACCGTTTTAGCCGAATAATTAAAATAATCCACTGTGTGACTCTAGGGGGAGCAAATCCCATACTTGCATATTACACATTCATGCAGGTTTTAAATCTAATACAGGGTGCAGGTGTGTTTTGCACACAAGACAAATTATGAACAATTTGCAGACACACAACTTGTGTTTGTGTTAAATGATTGCCAACAAATGGTAATGCACTTCACAAACTACCATTCTTTCTTTTACAACTTTGAATGGCTAAATGAAAAACATATTGGGATTTGGAAAGCACTCATTGGAGCTGTATGCAAAAAGCATGAAGATATACACTATGATTCTAAGTAGTATATGCACTGTAACCTTTTAGGCTGGTAGTATCTGAAATAAGCAGTCTTTGTTTCATATAGCATACTTCTGACATGATGTAGTAGATTGCATTCATCTTACAAGTCATGGGATTACACCTCTGGAAGAAAATATGACGACAAAATGTACGGCATTGTATCAGTGAACATCGGCGACCTGAGCAGTAGCCAGCAGAAGACCTGAAGTGACCTCAGGGCACGGCCATGACAGCAATTTTCAGTAATATTACGAAGCAGCTGAGCACAAAACCACATGTACAACAGCTGCCATTAAGGCCAGCTTTGAAAGAAAAAGCGATTAACCTTCATCTATTTATTTATGACTTGTGAAGTAGTCTGCAGAAGCCCCCCCCCCCCACTCCCCACCTACCTAGGAGGTCTTCATCTTAGTACTATAAAACATAACTGCGTGTGGGGGAACGGTATCACTGTACATTATTAGCTGCAAGGCCGGCTACAATGCATATATTAAAACATGTTAATACAGAGAAAGCTTTACTTAGGTTAATCTGACTTACCAGACTTAAGTAAAAGAAAATTACACATCATTTATGGAAAACACAAAGCATGAACGTACTTTAAGCACAATTTGGGGCAGCTGCATCTTCCCAGTTCTCATGTCTTGTGCCATGACCCCATCTACTCTATCTAGCGCAGCGCTTTACATAAGTATAAAGAATGAATTTCATTGACTAGGCCTTTGTCTTATTATAGGACCCACAATAGCTGACGTTTCCTAGAGATTCCTATTACATACGTAATCTTTTAATACCTGTGTTTGCAACAAATGTCCAGGCTAGGTTAGGTTAGGCTACACTGAATGGAGAGGGGTGGGGGATTGAGATGTAAATTTCGATTTATGTGCGGGATTGAAGAATGGTCTATTTGCGTATATGGAGGAGAGTCTGTAAACAAATTCTAATTCAATGGAAACCATTGGGTTGATTGCCAACGTATTCAATTGGCAAGTAAAAGGGTACCTACTGTTTTCCTTTAATAAAATAATAGATAATAAAATTCAAGCCTATTCATTTGGGGGAAAAGAGAACACCTGGATTTACAGTGTAGCCATGACTGGTCTTGTAGTCTCAGGACACCCTCAGTGCTTGGGCAGCTTGATGTGCCAACAACATTAATGGAATATTAATTAAAAACCATTAACAGAAGACTCTAAAATGAAGCTTAACAACGCACAGGCTTTTCAGTGTCTGAAGTCTGGAGTTTGAATCAAACAGTAATAAACCATTATAAAAAAGTTAGAAAAACACACTGAATACACCAGTTAGCTAGTTTGGTAAATAACTAGTAAGCTTGTTACAGTGATGTGTTGCATGTGTTAAAAGTAAATTCACGTCAGGGGCATTTAAAACCCAGTTAAAGTTTAATAGGAATGTTGATGTGTTTGGTATGTCAGATGTAAAATATGCACCACGGATCAATATATTAGACTTGTGTAGTACTTCATCCATTTTAAAAAAACAGCACAGAAGATGTTACAGCTTCTTGATGACTCCATTTTATATTTACAAGGCTCATTATAAAAAGTCCAGAGAGTTCATTAATGGCAAACAAAGCAAAGGACTCCGAGGCAGTAGAGGGCAGCACTTCAGAGAGCGAGACCAGACGTGAATCAGGACTGAGCAGGGGGAGGCTCTGTGGGGGCCTCACTGACAGCTGCGGCAGCCGCGGGGGCAGCGACAGGCTCAGCGACTCGCGGTAGAGCTTTGGCTATTCTTATGGGCAGGAAGACATTGGAAGCACAGTGCTCACTGAGGTACTCTCCCCCCTTCTCCTCATAATCCTGCCGCGTGATCCAGCCTGAACCCCCCAAGGGATTCTGCAAGGCCCATTCACGGGCTCCACACCAGGCGTCCAGGCTGGGGTTGGATGCCATATTCACCTGCGTGACAAACAAAAGTCTTAAGGAAAAAGAATGCTTGGAATCCAGGGGCCGGCTGCACAAAACACCTTAAGTTTTCCCCTTAAGCATGACACTTAAGGTTTAATTTCTCCTTAGCTAAGGGATTTATTTAAAAGGTTTCCATAGAGACCGTTCATATAATTGCACTCGCCGGCAGCTTGTGATACCCGTTATCGCCTCATAAAGTTACTCACAAAGTAAAAAAATAAATAAATGGGAGAAAAGAAGACAAGAAACTCGGCCACGTTGCAGTTAAGGTACTGTTAGAGGTACCTTAATTTTTTTTCCTTAGTTTGGTTGCTAAGGTCTTTTGTGCAACCGGTAAGGGATTCCTTAAGTATAAGACCAAGATAAAGAGAAAAACTTAAATACTTAAGAAAAAGATTTAAGGAAACCTTAAGGAGGAGACTTAAGGGTGTTTTGTGCAACCGACTTAATTTTAAGGAGACCTTAACTCGGACTTCTTATCTTAAGGTGTTTTATGCAACTGGCCTCAGGTTCTCAAAGCCCCAGTGTCGGGCTGCTGTATCTGCGAATGCGGCTTCACACACCTGGAAGTGGGACTGGAAGGGCCTCATCGCTAGAAGCTCCCTCTCCACCCGCTCCTTCATGCCAGGATACAGCATGTTTCCTCCGGTGAGGAAAACATTGCGCACCAGCGCCTCCTGCTGTTCTAAACTGTACCTACAATAACAGTCACATAACACATGAACTGCTGACCCTCAGCTTGTGATGAAGTTCCACAAACCAGGACTGAAAATGACCCAGCCAGGGAAGACATGCTTACCTGTCCAAGACAAACTGCAGAGTCTCCATGAGGCCCATCTGCTCATCCCCGATCAGCGACGGCTGAAAGACGACCTCGGGGACACGCAGCCTCTCCGTGCCGACGAACATCTGGTGGTATTCTGCCATGTTGAAGGTGGGCTAGAGAGCGGATAGAGTCACACAGCAATCGGTGATGGCCTCGTTTCATATAAACGGCATAAAAACACTTCATTTCAAAGCAAATGTTTTCATGGGGCTCCAGAGGACCCGTCAGCCAGGACATCCTGCTTATGTGGCGGGAGGCATGTCACCTGCACCATGCTCGCTGGCTTCTCTCCCTCTGTGTTGTCTTCGCTGAAATCTGGGTCCATTTCGGTGCTGGTTTCAGCCTCATCGAGAGGCTGCTCCAGCTCAGGGTTCTGGCGAAAGAGGGGATGGTCCTTCACACAGATCTGTGTTTGCTTCCAAACATCCGTCATCCGGGAATCAAAACTTTCCACAGCAGCCTACAGTTCAGGCTAGGTAATCCAACTGATGCTAAGCAGGGTTGGGCCTGGCCAGTATTGTAGATGGGAGACCAACTATAAAAGCTGGGTATCTGCTGGAAGAGGTGTTGGTGTGGCCAGCAGGAAAGCCCTCCTGTGGTCAGTGTGGAGCCCAGTGCATTGTACATTGTACAAATGGTGTCATCCTTCAGATGAGGCAGAAAACTGAGGTCCTGACCCTCCAAAGCTGTTCTAAACAAACTCACAGAATCTCGCGGGGGGTCCGGAGCCTATCCCGGAAGCAACGGGCATAAGGCAGGAAACAACCCTG
>JAABNY020000108.1:10281518-10303487 GCA_015164015.2 Brevimyrus niger
AGTGCTGGAAAATAATGGTGGCCACACAAAATATTGACACTGGGCACAATTTGGGCATTTTCATTTAGGGGTGTACTTACTTATATTGCAGCAGTTCAGACATTAATGGCTGTGTGTTGAGTTATTTTGAGGGGACATCAACTTTACACCATTGTAAAAGCTGTACACTGATTACTTTACATTCTATCAGTTTCATATCTTTAGCGTTGTCCCTTGAAAAGATATAATAAAATATTTACAAAAATGTGAGGGGTGTTAAAATAACAATCTAAATAAGTGCATGTTATTTCATGATATGGGGTATATATTGTTATGTACATAATCAGTGGCAAGAAAAGGAGACACGAGCATGTATATGTATATATATATGACCGAGTTAAACAGAGATTCCTGCACGTCTTAACAGGCCATTAAATAAACGTATAGTATGTAGTTGTCCGACTTCCCTCCTCAAAAGGTATCTGTGATGTATTAACTATAAAAGGGGGGGGGGGGGTAGAGGACAGGAAGCCGAGTTTAGAAGCAATAGCAGAAGTAAGATTTAATCAGAAAAATCATTTCAGTTCGAACTGAACAGATCTGTTTGCGGAGACGGCACATCTTGAGTTTAAACAAAGGTATTCTTGTCATTTTTTTTTAACTTATAAGCATTGTGGATTATCTACAAAAATAAACCATTACATTAAATAGTTTATAGGATATAATATATCTTGTAATTTAAAGTTGACATAGAGCTATAAAAACGGTAGGTAACTTGATATGTATTGTCCAATTCATTCAAATTAACTTTTGTGGTTTATTTGTGCAAAATGAATTTTGCATTTAATCATCGAAATGGTATAGTATACCTATATTTCATATGCATATTTACACTTGTTTCTGGTTAACCATTTGTTTAATCCTGTAGTAACTAAATAATTTGGCTCCTTGTTTGTTAAATATTATGTGCCATACTTTATGGTTTTAGCAAAGGCGTCTGCTAAATAAATGCATATAAATATAAACTATAACTGATGTTTTGACAAAAGTATGCAGACAGTTTTACATTTACAGCATCTATCGTTTCTCTCGGAATTTCCCCATATTGTCACAAGACAAATAATGAAACACGATTAATTGCAAAATCCTTTTGGTCAATTCTTCTGCTTCCCCATGAAAAAAAGGCAGTGCAATTTTTGTTGATCTTCAGATTTTGTTAATGTCGGTACTGCTGACACTGCCCACTACAAAGTTTAAAATAAAACTTAAAAATTTCAGGAAGTGAAACCAAATCTACATCAGACAGTAGGTTTCGTCTTTCTGGTCTTAAACGTAAGTTGTCCCGTAAATACCCTTTCTTGTACTGCATTGTCTGACAATGCCGCTTTAAAAATATGCTGTTTTACAGGTGAATTTGCTGACCATGTTACCCTCTCTGCTTGTGCTTCTAACGCTGATGCCTCACGCTTTTGCTATCAATCCCGGCATTAAAGCTAGTCTCTCGGACAAGGGACTTAAATATGGTGAGTAAAGCAAAACCATCCGCATTCCCAATTGTTCTGAAGGCATATTTTTTGTAAGAATAACGCGATATTTGCATAAATTGTCCGCAAAGACCGCTCCTAGTCTTGTCTTATGTAAAGAGAAACAGTTGTATACCCTATTAAGCGTATCATGGTTGTTGATTTGATTGTTAATTGTAGGACGTCAGCTGAATAGTTTTAAGTACCTGTGGAAAAGGGAGCATGTAGAGTCATATTTAATTTGTGTGATTTTATTTTTTAGGGTCCCATGTGGGCGCTAGCTGGCTGCTGGAGAAGACTGGCGAAATGGTCATCCCAAATGTTGCAGGAGATGTTAATATTGGAATTGGCACTGTATACTATTGGCTAACCAGGTTCATATGCAAATACACTTTTTATATTTCTTGTGAAAGTGAATGAATTTATATAGCACTTTTCAACACACCCAAAGCACTTCACTGAACCAATGGGGATCAAATTCAACCCCCACCACTGTGTAGCCCCCACCTTGATGATGCAGCAGTCATTCTGCACCAGTACGCTCACCACACAGTAGCTAAGGTGGTGAAGGGGCAGGAGGAAATTGGGGTACCACTCCTATTTTTAAAAAAAAAAAAAACATGCCCAAGGATCTTTTATGACCTCAGGACCTTGGATTTACATGGTGGTTAAACAAATGAAGCTCTCCTCCAAAGCCCCACGTTCCCACTCTTTTAGTAAACACAGACTGTTTGTTACTGCTGTTGACCAACCTAAAGTGCTGAACAAACTTCAAATATTCACTGGAAAACTCATTCTTACAGTTTAGGCACACAATATCTGTCAGTCCTTCATTTTTTGTCAATATCCACAGTCATCACAACTAGATATCATCCATCAACCATTTCTTTCTGTGGCCCCAACTTCTTGAGTGGAGAAGAAACTAAATTTTCCTCTGTGTTGATTTTTCAATATTTTCTACTTTTGCAGTATGAAGATAAGTCGGATCAACCTCCCAGAGCCTACAGTGACTTTTATGGAGAATGTAGGCATCAAAGTTGGTATGGAGAACCTCAATGTCGCTGTGCATGGGAACTGGAATACAAAGTTCTCCCTTATGTGAGTCATTGTACCCATCAGACTTTTTGTAACACACAAGGTCACAGTCTTAGGTGGCAGTAAATGATAAATGCAACCTGGTTCCCTCATGTTCCCTGTATTTCCCTGCAGAAAAGATGGTGGCACATTTGACTTGGCCGTATTTAACTTGGGATTGTCCACTGTAATTCAGCTCGGCAGTGATGGGCAAGGCCATCTGAGTGTAGCCGACGTCCAATGCAGCTCCAGTATTGGGGAAGTAGATGCTTCCTTCCATGGTGGAGGCAGGTATGAGATCCAAGACATGCTGCATTGTTCCTGAATGATCTGAAACATCCCAGTGAAGGATGCTCAACTGCCAATCCCATCAAAGCAATTCATAGCACGTTTACAGTGGTCATGTGTATAACAGAAATTGCTGTCATTATTTCCATATAAAAATTTGCTGTGTTATGTTTAAGCTTTAAAAACTCATTTCATTTTTAAATAGACAAGTAAAACAAATTATATAAATGAAGAATATTCTAGTAATATCTCAAAAACATGAAATGAAAACCCTGAGTGTCTTGTGAAGTCTTCTTACTGCGGATTGTTAGAATAGTTGCATTTTTTTAATTATTTAAATGCTACTGTTACACAGGTATTGAATCCACATAGCTACAGTCATAAATAAGTAATCAGAGAGTATTCCACTTAGTAACATCCTCGGATGATTAATCTAATGTTGCCCTGCAATGGGTTGGCACTTTCTCCTGGGTTATTCCCTGTCTTATGCCCGTAGTTTCTGGTCTAAGCTCTGGACCCCCATAACCATGCATAGGATCAGAAAATGTAGGGGTGGATCAATTGATCTGATGTTTCCTTTATTGTACACCTACAATACAAGTAGTGTATTCTAGTTGTTAAAAGCTTAGAAAGGCATTACATCACCATAATGTGGGCAGTGGTGGCTTGATGGTTAAAGACGTGCACTTGTAATCGAAAGATTGCAGGTTTGAAGGCACCACTGAGGTACCCTGAGCAAGGTACCGTCCCCAAGCACTGCTCCCCTGGTGCTGAATTAGCTGCCCCTTGCTATGTCACGAAAATCATGTATAGGTTAAATGCAGAGGTCACATTTTGTTGTTGCACGCTGTGGTGTGTTAACACTGATCACTAAATCCTAATTCTTACATGTATGCTGCACCTGGGTCTCCAGCACTTTGTGCTCACTTTTATGACTTGAGCTTTGAAACATGTATGACACTAGGATTTTAACACTGGAATTTGTTGTACAGTGTTGTGCCTATTAACTCTCAAGGATGTTGTATCTTCCCTCAGTTTTATCTTCCAACCATTTGTACATTATTTCAAATCAAAAATACTGAAGCAGATTCGAGAAAAGGTGAATGGCTTTCATTTTCCTTATATTGCGTGTGTTAATTGTATATGTCATTATGTACATTTACACACATTTTTTCCATTTGCAGATTTGCCCAATGATTCAAAAGCATGTTAAGGACCTGGAAAGTCACTTGGAAAAAATGCAGGGTACTACTGCCAATATAACACAAAAAAAATCTGCATTCTGTGTGTTTGTCACATCATATGAGCGACCATGTAATGTTTATCATTGTGTACCAGTATCTTTCCAGGTGAATAGAAACCTGAACATAGAGCTTCCTCTGGTTCTTCCACCCATTATTCAGAGCTCCGACGTGGAAATGGATCTTAAGGTATCACTCTCAACATTCACTTTTACCGTTAAATTATAACGAAACCCTTTATTTATAAAAAAAATAAAAGTCAGACGCAATACCTTGCTTATGAATTGGTATGTTTAAATAGATGCAATATTTAAAACAGAAATTGGTCATTTACATTTTTAACATGGAAAGTATCACTAGTACTGTTCTGTTTTTAATTTTTAACTATTAATATTACTTAAGAAAAAAAAACAGCTCTAGGAACTCAACTAGTTTCCTGAGATATTGTTTGGAAAAACAAATATTGTAAAAGTTATATTTAAGGATATTTCATAAATGAATGCTATGGTAACTACATATCCTATTAAACTAACTTTCCTTCCAGGGTGCATTTTATGGTGCCACAAATCACACAGAACCCCCTTTTGCTGCTGGGCCCTTCCAGCTGGTCCAGCAGTCTGACCTCATGCTAACTGTTGGCCTGTCTGAGTTCACCATCAACTCTGCTTCCTTCGCTTACTACTCCGCTGGACTCCTGCAAGCCTTGATCACCGACGACATGGTATGCATGCAGAAACCCAGTAGAAAATGCATAAAAAAAAGTTTTACCAACATCCCACATAACAGTAAAACTGGATTTAATTCTAGATAACATGTACAACATCAAGCATGATAAAGCGGTCTATGATGCGTTTGCAGTTTAGTGCCAGTACGCCCTTAACTGCCATATTTTACCAATTCAGATACCCAAGGCTTCACCACTTCGTCTTAACACCACAAGCTTTGACACCTTGATACCTGAGGTGGGTAAACAGATACAGGCATACGTCACTGGTGGTGCCGCATCCTGATTAATATCAGCCAAACTTGGTACATTTTTTTTTTGTATATTTGTTAAGAGTTGTTAGTATAGGACACTGAGTAGTGGCTCTCCTGTGCTAATGCTAACCAACTAAAATTGGGCAACAATGGGCATCAGCTAAACAAGAAAATGGAAACGACCTGTATGTTCTCTAGCTTCCCAAGAGGTTCCCGAACATGCTGATGCTGCTCCGTGCATACGCCGCCCAGACTCCCATCGTCTCCTTCCAGCCAGATACGATGACGTTAAATGTCTTTGCATCTGCCAAAGCCTATGGCATCAAACCTAATGCCACCTATATTCCATTCTTCCGGCTGGATATGGTAAGTTTTCTGAACCACACCCAGCTGAAAAAAATTTGCCTATATTCTGACCATGAAGGCAATCAAGAAGCTAGCAAACCCTAAATCTGTTTTATCCAGCAAGTTAAGTCCCAATAATGGACTTAACTTACTGGATCCCATCATCATTTCCTTTCATTACCGTTTTGTACTGAAACTCTGCACCTGCTTTAACCCTCAGAATGCAACTTTCAGCAGCAAGTTCTTCATATCAGATGAGAAACTATCAGGAGCCGCAGCATTAGATAAGTGAGTATTAGTTAAATGTTCCTTAAAATCTCTTTTTAATGGTTTTGCCCTCATGTAGGTGACCGTTTATTGTCTATCAACAGCTTCACGTTGACTGTGGGAGCCACTGAAATTGGGCCATTTCAGGTAGACAGACAGTGTAATACAGATTTAGATTTTAAAAGCTGCTTAATGCATCGTATGGGCCACATACATACATTATTGCAAGCTGGGCCACATATGACTTTTGTGCCATTTTTTTTGACTACACAAGCAGAGTTTTACATTTCTATGTACTGGCAGTGTGGATGTAAAATGTTTGAACTAGAATTAATCAGTATTTTCAATCTTGAGTAAAAGGGACGACATGGGGAAACTCAGAAGTCAATGTATTACCTAATTAGAGCTAAACTGCTAAATGTAATGTCTGTCTTAACAGACAGAGTCACTACAGAAGCTACTGCAGATTGGGATCAAGAGCTACCTGCTACCTCTGCTTAACAGTAAGTTAGTCTTTCCCGGCTAACGCATGGACAGATTAAAATTCACACAGAAAACTTTGCATCCTGCCCTGGCACCGCTACATCCAGGCTTTTTACCCCCTCATCCTTACCAGATAAACTGAAAGACGGCATTCCCTTACCAACCCTGCCCAACGTCCAGTGGGTCAATTCCATGCTTAAAGTCAACAAGGTAAACAAAAGTCATTTATGTTTGCTGCAATCTGAGAACTGCATCATTCCCACACATGGAACATTGATAATAGTATTTTAAACCAATTTTAATGCCTCTTCCCCTCCCTTTGTTTCTTCCACCCACCTCCCCAACAGGGATTTGTTGAAATTGCCACAGATACAAAAATTTCCCTGCAAGAAGCCAAAAGTTAAAGGGCCCGTTTACAAATTTACAACCAGCTAATTCTGTTACCATTTATATGGCTTTGTAAATGCAACAGCTAATCAACTCTAACTGCACCTATCAAGCACCAGAGGAGGGCCACCCGCGGGAAAATGAGGAGGCAGCACTAACAAATTTAACAAACTTTAATCATTTTATAAAATTTCTATAACCAAAAACAAAACATTTAAAATTAAATATTAAATACAATGGGTATTGTCCTCGGTTGAGTTTACTTTCCACTCCCAGCATGATCATGCAAATGCTAACAAGTCATAACCATGATTAGTATATAGCTTAAATTGTAGCCTTACTCCATACATACAGGCCTCTAAGCAGCGTCACCCTCAGTCGCTGTAGGTGCAGGCTTACGCTGCCGTGGGGGCTTCATGGAATGTTCTAGCACCCAAGGGTGGGAAAGCACTTTCAAGATGGGCAGCCTGTGTAGGGGATCATGTTTCAGCAGCTTCCCAATAAGGTCTCTGCTGCCAGTGCCGACATAATCTGGGTAGCTGAATTCCACCTGTCAAAGAACCCGGACAAGATGGAGGGGGTTAGTATCAAAACTGGAAATGGGGAACTCATGATGTTCTGCTAAGAAGCGATAACGGTGCCAGGAATAGCCTGCTATACTAGGCCAATTTCAGCACCGAATTCTCACTCTAGAAATCTTGCGGTACGTCTCTTCATGGCTCTTTGTCTCAAACGGAGGCTTTCCAACAAGAAACTCATAGATAAGGACTCCTAAACTCCACAAGTCCACCTTCTCATCGTGAGTTCGGCCCTCGATCATTTCCGGAGGAAGGTAATCTAACGTTCCACAAAGGGTTGACCTTCTAAAAGTGTACAGGAGGGAGAGAGAACTTTTGATGCAAATAAGAGTCATGCATGTCCACAGTATTAAATAAAATACCTTTAAAACATACCTAGAAGATGGGGTGTGCACAGACCAGCCAAAGTCAGCTATTTTAAGCTCACCATTAGCACCCAGCAGGAGGTTTTCTGGCTTAATATCTCTATGGATAACATTTTTAGAATGACAGTACTGAAGAGCATCGGCAAGCTCTGCAATGTACTGTGGGGAAAGGGTTAGAATTAAAAAAAGGTACAGACAAGTTAGGTAATCCAACAGGGAAAGACCATTACGAGACCACCTCACCGTAGCACTCTTCCGTTCATCGAAGCGACCGCAGCGCTGCAGCTCGCCGTAAAGCTCACCCTTGGGAGCAAATTCCAAGATGAGGTAAACGCGGGAGGAGTCATGGAAATAGCCATACAAGCGCAAGATATTGGGATGCCTGCAAAGGGTTCAGGGCTTTCAGAAAAGCTGCGCCTACCAGCCTCCTCAGAACATGTTTAATATACATTAGTGGCCAGAAGTGGAAATGCAATTTTTGGATTGCGGAACCTTCAGCTGTTGTTCCAGTTACCAATTTAATTGTCCAATGCATGACACAGATGCTCTTTGACTTAGGATGGGGTCACGTTCCAATGAACCCATCGTAAACTGAAGATACTGCAAGCTAAATATGAATTCAGGACACACTTAGGCATTTAGAAGATACAATGGGCTTGTGAAAATTGTAAATAAAAAAATAAAAAGCCATGGTGAAACACTGCACGGGATGTTTACACTCACAAATCACTGCAGAGATCAGAAGTGTGGCTGGGTGTCTGTCACAGACACAGTATGAAGCATCGCACCACACATCACTAGCCCGGGAACAGATCAAATTTAAGTTTGGCGACTTTTTGTGCATTGCTAATCAAATCATAACAGTTTAAATATTCCAAGTAAAACTTCGTAAAGCGAGGAGCATCTGTATTTGTAAAGTCATTGTAAAACACATTGGATGATCAAGTTGCATAAAGTTCAGCAATCTCTAAAAACTGCAAGTGTTTTGGCCACTAGTGTAAGCAAATAAGACACAACGAATCAGCCCACCTGAGGTGAGACTGGATCTCGACTTCTCTCCTGAGCTGGTGCTCCACGCCAGCTTTCTCCAGCTGTTTTTTAAAGAGCACCTTCAAAGCCAGAATAAACTTGGACTCTCGCTCCCTGGCCAGGTAGACGTTTCCAAACTTTCCCTTTCCCAGTGGGCGACCAACGTCAAAGTTCTCAAGGGTCCATCGCTTTCTGGTTAAGCAAAAATAGTTTTACATCTACAGTAAACAGAAGCTGTATTAAGGTGGAATCATAAAGCATCTAGATAAGCGGTGGGGAACCTGATCCATGGAGGGCCAGTGTGGGTGCAGGTCTTTTGGGATGACCTATCAATCAGCCAATAGCAGTGGGTCCCCTGGACAGGAGTTCAGAACCATCGCCTTATTGGCTGATTGAGAGGTCATCCCAAAAACCCACACCAGCTCTCCATGGATCAGGTTCCCCACCCCTGATGTAGATCATTATACTTCTATGCTTGATATGCACAAAAAGGTGGTCCACTGGAGCACACAAAGCAGGAAGATGCCTGGACTGATGACTAGGTCTCTCCTGTCACATAAGCACATCACATCAACTTCAGACCTGTGGACAAAAAACACTTTGGCTACAGAAATGTTGCACACATCTATGGACCATTTGAATGTGTTCTCACCCATTACAAGCTTCAGTTTTGATCCTCTGCAGTTCACATACCGGGATAACAGGTTAGATTATACTATTAGCAGATAACCACACCTACAACTGGACTCCAAGGGTACATATGGTAGGATCCCATTTTCTGGTTTTTCCAACAGCCAAAAAAAAATGCATACTACTCTGTGCAGGTTTGTTACTCCAACTCACTTCATGTCAGTGGACTCCACTGCTCCAGGTTTATCTGTAAAGATGAAGCAAAATTAAGGTAAATCAATTCAAATACCATAAAAATTAAGTTTTGCATACAAGAAAATGGCTTGGTCATTACAAAATTGGTCACTTTCCCCTGTTAGACCACAAAATCAGTGCTACAGCTTACTTTTCTCCTTCAATGGACCTGCTGCTTCAGCAGATTCGGTTTTACTGGTGACATGTGTACTTGCAGGCTGGGTTTGGGGCTGGAAGCACTGGGTGTTCTGGTCCAACTGTGGTTTTGAATTTGTGTGATGGGACTGACTCACTGGCCTTTGAAGTCTCTGAGGTGCACTGAGCATAGTGACACCTTGCTGGGGATACGCAGGGACAGGCCGTTGGGGGTTTTGGACAACTGGGACTCTTTTAGGTGCCCCACTTAGGTCATTAAGCTGAGGATGGAGAGACATGCGCCAAGCAATAGGACAGTTACCTTGGAATTTTGCACTATATGTAAAACACGAGTTAATGTCAATGTTCAGGGAATTGCTCAGTACAAAAGCACAAGTACCATACGAAGTCATACATCATAGACAATGACAAACAAGTTATATTAAATGTAGATTTTAAAATTACCTTCCCATGTTCAGTTCCTTGCAACATTTTGGCTGGAACAGTAGCCATAATCCTAAAAGAAAGCATTTACTAGCAAACACTTATCCGAATAATGAATGGATAGCAATTATGCTTCTACAAGGTCCATACATTCGCAAATGTAAGAAAACTATAGGATTTAAAAGACCATAAAAAGTCAATTTCTTCCGCTCTTAACATAACAAGTACACTGCAATCAACTTACTGCCAATCAAGTTTAAGCTTTCCACTGCTTTCATGGAATACTAGCTAGATTACGTTATATTTCTGACAACTCGCCGTACAAAACACGCTAATTACACGAAGCCCAAAAAACGTAAATTTGTAATTTAACTAAACTGCAAATAACTGCAAACAGAACTAACCTTTCAAGCCGACGTTCTCCAAGGACCCGTTTTTTTTTTTTTTGTTTTGTTTCGTTTTGTTTTTTTTTCTTTTTTAACCTTCCCTCTCGGACCCAGCATGGCTCCTTTTAAATACGTCACAGCTTTCTGGTTGGCTAACTAGCTCCTCATCATTTACTATTGGCTAGGATGACTCATCCTGTTGCATGGGTATCCAATAATGCACTGCAAGTGGAAGCTCATGAACCCGGGTTCAAGAAGCGAGCATGCTCAGGTTATCCAAATATTTTCTAACGGCAGGATGTATTCCTTTTAAATTAATACGGGATGAAGACGGGTTACTGGTTGTTTTCTTTGGAATATACTACGTGAAACAAATATAATATTGTACTGTTTCTTATCGGTAAAGTATAAACCCATTTATTAAAATATACTTATATTAAACAAAGAAAATGCACGAATAAATAAATACATCCATATAGGCCGTATATATGTATATAGCAGTTGATAATAAAATAACATTTTATTGCTCTTTCATGACTACTACTACCGGATTTTTACCTGTGTCTTGTATGTGCCGTTGTAGTTACTGTAATAATTTTTGTCATGTCTACCTATATCTTAAATTGCCTGCAAGTGACTAAGTCAAAGCGTTTACTCGAGTTGTTTTTATCGTTATAACGTAGATATATCTCAATAACGCATAACCCACACTGAAATTGGAAAGAATGTGTATTTGTAAGATAATTCAACATAGGACAATGCATTTCTCATATATTTACCTTTTATGTCATATTCTAAGTTTAACATACATAACACTTTGGAAAAAATTAAAATTCTGTCTATTGCCGAAATGTATTACCTGTCGTCTTACCCATATTCAAATACATGCAGGTCTATAGGACAGACAGTTCATAGTTACCACAGACTGAAGGTTAAAGTGGTCTGTATTGGACCACGGTACATTAGGCTAAAGATCCTCATGTGTTTCTGTTATTTTGACAGGAACATATGGTATAATTTTGTCATCTGTGGTAAGTCTCTAATTGGTGTCCACATATTAGGACAAGCCAGAACACAATAGTGTACGATTCTCCTTTGATTAGGTCCTTTCTCAAATACTTTTGTGTGGGAGGCATCGTGGTGGTTTCATTACATCAGTTGGCCTTTTTTTCACGGGTCATCTTGATCATAGTTTCAGGAGAGCGGTAGAGGAAGATGAGTTTGGAAAAGAGCTGCTCCTCCAGCTCCATCTCCCCAGTCTCACGCACCACAAAAATGTCAGTGCACAGTTTCAGAACACGGTCCACACAGGGCAGCTCCTCAAACATTATGGACCGTGAGATTCCATTGAAGAACTCCCGTACAAACTTCCCGATAACCAGCACTACTGACATGTACAGTCCCACAATCCTGAACAGAAGGGGAAAGAAGATGTCCTAGGGTAAGAAGAGATTGCCCATTGAAGACAGAAAACTTATGTTTGTGTGAGTGTGTGTGCATAGTACGAATTGTGTGACAACATTATGCTCTTTATTGTCTTAATAGTAAAGCACAAAAATATGGATTCTTTATTTTGGTTTCACGATAATAAAAGGCAGAGAGGTGACGTGTCCTTACCCATATCCGGCCAGAAACCCCAGACTGGGGGGACTCACTTTGTCATTGAAGATTACTATCTCGACGTTACTGCAGCTGGTCTGTGGTTGGTTTGCTTGGCACTCTTGTATAACCCACCACTGGGGTTCTGAGCTGTTGTTTGGTTGCTGAAGCTTGACAGATAGGGGGCGGAAGAGGGCCATTGTCTGCAGGAGTTCTGGATTATCCAGATTCTCTGTATTCGGTTTTAAATGCAGGAAAGATGTGATTAAAAACTACAAAAATGTGGGTGCTCATTTATTTACTAACCTATCACTGGAATACCAGCCTAGATGGTTGTTTTAGAATGATGAATAATGAAAAAAAAGAACAAATAGCATAAGAAGCACGTTAAAGTAAAATAAATGGATACACTAGCAGTGTTGCAAGATATGCCTTCAATATAGGTACAATGTCAGTGTCATAGCACAACATTTTGCATATAAAAAGCCATGTTCAGTTTGGCTACTTTATCACGAGGAGAAATGGGATACACATATTAATACTAAAATGCTTTTTACCAATTTCTAGCCGATGGGCCACTTTGGCTTCTGGCCCTGAGGCCCCCCTGATGTATTTGGGCAGCAGGGATTGGATGATCCTAGTTGGATGCATCATAGTGAGACACAATCCCCAAAGAGGTCCGACTCACTTTCACGACAAGTACCGAATCAGAATGCTGGACAACAAAATGGAAATACATGTGTTTTTATACTGGTCATTCTCTCGCACGTGCTAAAGAACAAAGGCTGTACTCACACAGACTGAGAGCGAAGCCCTCTAAGAACTTGCACAATTTCATCTATCATTTGCTTGTCTTGATACTTCACAGTTCGCTCCCCTGCTGTTATTGCGTTCATTGCAATAGAGGCGTTCCTAGTGGGTTACACACATGGACATATACGTAAGAGGATTAGGGGTCCGCAATGAAAAAAATCGAAGAACCAAGCCACTTCTCCTGTATAGGTATTGCTACCTAAAAAACCCTAAATTTCTGAGGACCTGCACCATTTTGTTTGGTGCTGTTAAGCATGTGAATGAATGTCTCATCTCTTGTTATACAACATAAGCAGACATTAGTAAGTTTGTCCCTGAAAGACGAAAACCAACGAATGAGGTTCCTGAGTAATTCTTGCTGTGGATATTTGTCTTCTAGAGTGAGGCGTGTTTGGGTGGGGGTGTGTGATGCCTGCAGCCTGTGTGCACCTGAGGAGGCTCCAGCGCAGCGTGATGTGCACATGGGAGGACTGGCTGAGCTCCCTGATCATGGCCTTGCGGCTTGCTGGACTGATGCCCCACACCAGACTGGCATCACTCTTTATTTTAGCCACAACAATGTCCTCAGCAACGTACTTCACGATGAACTGCATGGCAGCCTGAGACCAAGGAGACGTATGATTAGTGCACAGCCCTGCACTGTAAAGGGAACTAACCAAAATATGGAATGAGTTATAACACAAAATATAAAAATACATTTAAATATATGCCAATGCCATATTGGTACAGTGTACCAATGGATGTTATCAAAGATGAGATATTCTTACGGGATGTGTGGCATATTGGTTGGTTAGCTTATGGTAGGCTGACTGAGAAAAGGGTACCAGGTTCTGTTCCTGGGCACTCATGGTAAACAATGGCTAGTTAGGGAAGTCAAGAGAGAGAAATCAGTGTCCACAAAGGTAACCGTGCCGTGGCTCTCTTTAGCACACACGCCGGAAAGTGTTTGTACCTCATATCCTGCAATGCTGAGCTGAAGTGTGACATCCAGGGGCTGGTTGGTCACACCGGCTACAGACTTTGCCAGAGACATGAAAAGCAGCGGGAACCAAACAATGCAGATGAGAGCAAAGATGATGAAACCACCCATACCGTACTTCACAACTTTCTTTTTCTTTTGACCTGGGGGTTGGGGGTATTTCTGGAGAATAAGGGAACAAAGGCATGACACAGTGTGAAGCTTCATTAATTCCTATCTGATTTATGTTTTTTACAGTATATCAATATACACATTTGTACACTGTAACAGGCTAAAATAATGCACCAGACATACATCTACAGCATTGTAAGTCACTGCCAATGTCAGAAACACTCCTGTTTATTAGTGAATACCAGGGTTCCTCAGTTCTGGTCCTGGAGGGCCAGAATCCAACACAGTTTACAGAATCCTTCCATCCATCCATTTTATGAAACTGCTTGTCTTATTCAGGGTTGTGGAGGTTCCGGATCTCAGATGCTACGGGCGGCAGTTTTCAGATTTTGCTGCTGAAAAACTGCTTTATTAGCTATTTACAAGGTTTAGTCGACATGCTTGAGCAGGAAAATCTGAAAACTGTGTTGGATTCTGCTCCTCCAGGACCAGAATTGGGCAATCCTGGTGTATACAACTAAATTTGTGTGGTTAATGAAATTTCTACACTCACGAAATGTGTAAGAATGGAAGGCCTGGATTTTTCACTAAAATATCACATGCCAAAACCATATTTATGATGAGTTAATAAATACATTTCCATGAATAGACATTTCCATACATTTTTCATATTTAGGATATAGATTGCATCTGCAGCCATCAGCATATTATACACTATGAAACCGGACTATTCAGTGCCAGCTGGTGTGTCCTATGGATTGTATTGTCCTAGCTGTAATGTAATCCATTACCTTCTCAGACTCCCTCCAGCATTTCAGAATAAATATGTTAGCATATATATCTTCCACACAGATCCAGTTAGACAGGCTGAGGGTTGTGTCTGTCCAAACCCAGTCCATCACGGCTCGCAGCTCTGTCAGGAAGGGGATTAGCCGGAATCTGCAGGAAGTGGGATGGTCCTGACATTGTTTCTTTAGGATAGGAATTCTCAAAACAGAAATATACAGCAAATATACAGATAATTGGAAATTAATAAACTGCTTTGGAAAACCCCCAGCAATCTGTGGACCAGGAGTTTGGAACCCCTATTTTAGATCTAAAGCAGGGTTTCCTTTCCAAATTCTGTCTGATCCAACTCCCAAGTGAATCAGGGGTGGGTAAATCTATGAACTTTAAACAGAGGATGCATGAAATAAGTCCTGTAATGGTGAACGGTGACCATTCCATAAAATCATTGCGGAGACTGTAAAGTTTTCTGAGAAATCGTAGACAAGTGGTGAAGACCCATAATTCAAATAGCTGGTGTGCAGTGACCTACCCCTGGAAGAGGAAGAGGTTGATGTAGTTGTAGTTCTTGGTCAGAAAATTCCCTAGGACACGGTTGGGATAGCCACATTTGATCTGGTAGGCTGACAGGCCAAAGTAAATGCATTTCACAAAGTACCACAGCTGGGCGACATGATTCCTGTTGAACCTCCTAAGAATAGGGGGGGGGGGGCAGCAACTTATATATCTGTAGCAGCACAATAACAAACAGTTTGTATTCCCCTGGTTCAGGGGAGAACACAGAGCTGGGTATTCATTTGGCCAGAGTCTAACCTCTCTGTGACACCGGGCAGTATGAAGAACATCCAGAAGTGGATCCCAAACACCAGGACGACCTGAAAGACACATTTCCCCAGCAGCGTCTTGCGAAGGTAAAGAGCACGGTCAACGACCATCGTGCCAAACTGGATGAGCAGCATGACCAGGAAGGCCTCAGGGACCTGGTCCTCCGAGAGCGACTCGGTAATGTCGGCGGCGGCTGTGTGTTTCTGCAGAGACAGATGTGACCCACTGATGTGACACATTACTTTAACACATACTCAGCTAATGAGTAGTAATGGCGATCAGTACTTACACCAAATGCCCAGTACCCAAAAATTATGACGATGAAGTTCACAACATCTATCAAGAACATTAGGGCGTAGACATCACATACGGGGCTATATTCAGGGTGGATGATATCATGGAAGAATTGTCTGATAGGCAGGTATATATGTAGAGCTCTGTGGATACAGATTGATAAAGACTCTTTAACTGTGACATGCTTGGTAAAACATATCCCCCATGGGCACCCTATAGAGGGACTCACGTCTCTATGACTACAGCTTTTGCCTCTAGCATCCTCTCCCTGATTTTCTGTTTGATTCTCTTCATCCTTGCCTGTGCTACTTTTGAGTGATGTCTACTCTTATTCAGGGGGTTCGTCTTTGATGCCGTGTCACCTGAAAAAAAAAAAAACATGTGGTCAGCACCAAGGTCAATGTGACCAACCGTGTTACAGCTGACTTCATTGGGAATCTGGCACACCGTTCTCATCCATGCTGCAACCTTTGCGTCGTCGAAAAAGAGAGCCTGTGGATGCCTGGACAGGCAAGAACAGGAGTCTCCGTTTCTCTCCGCCGCTGGCTCGATTCTTTTCTGTTTTCCGTTTTAGTTTCTTGAAGAAATCAGGCATTTCTACTTCTTTGTTGTCCCAGAGGCCATGGCACTGGGGAAAGTGAAATGAATGCATGTTCATCTCTGGTGGTGGTAGTTCCAGTGAGACCTGCCATCCAAATCAATTAATGTCTAATTTTTAGTCAACATTAGGTGATATGTTGGAATAATTAGTGGCAAAAACCAACAATATGCTAAATAATGCACTGGGCTTGGTGAGGTGAGGAATTTAATGGGCATAATTGTGTAGATAAAGCTTTTTGACAATGGAAACCTTAAGTATTGATCTGTGAAAAAACAGAACCAAAAGCTGTAGAAGATCAAAAAGGACATAGCCATCTTTCTTCTCCAGTCCAATAATGTTGGGCAGACAGAAGGGGCGATCTGCGTTGATGCCACGGTAAGCAGATGTGGTCCAGGGAAAAAAGCCGAACTGAAAGAAATACTTAATGACCACAGTCAGCTGAAAGAAAAATGAGAATGAATAAGCAACCTCGAAGGAAAAACACTAGGAAACGTAACACTTTGTGAGTGTTTATAGTTGAAGTTTAATTTACTGTAGTGTTTCGTTCATTGGATTCAAATGTTTCGCACCCTCTCACCCATAGAGCTTCGATTTGAGATGAGTACCTCAGTGTAGATGATGGCCGTCATCCAGAAGCGCTTAGTGGGACGTGGCACAGAAAGCATTGCCCACAAGAAGATCAAAATGGGCAGTATTAGTGTTAGCAGGGAAGCAGAGACCATGTGATTGAGAATAATTACAAAGTAGCAGAACCACTCTGATTTGGACACCATGGTGTTATAGAGGGCAAACATGAGTCGCAGGAGCCTTGGTAATGAGTGGTAGAAATTGTCAGATTCCTTAATCTCTTCAATATCAAATATCCTGCAACAGAATTGTTATGATATTAGGAGAGGTATTAAGTTTCATGCATTACTACATATGTATACAAACTTGGCTGAAAATATCAAGATCTGATTTGGTGCATGTGTCAGAGGGAGTCACATAACTAACTTGTTAAGAAGCAGCTCACTAGCTGTGAGGTCCCTTGTCTCCTGGCTGAGAACTCTGGGCTCTGGGATTTCTTCTGCCATAGCCAGTGATGTGCCACTTGCTAATTCATATGAAGATATAGCCTTTGGAAATTCCTCATTTCCAGCATGTTCTTGGTCATAGATCTTGGACACTTCACTCCGGATATGTGAACCACTATGTACTTCCAATTCTTCATTGTGATCCTCATGACTATGGCTTCTGAACTCTGGACTATGGAACTCTTTACTATGAGACTTCAGGTGTTCTCTATGGACCTTCAGCTCTTCTCTTAGAACCTCAGGCTCTTCACTATATTCCTGTAGCTCTTCATTATGGTCTTTAATCCTTTCAGTTTGGACTTTTGGTCTTTGGGAGTGGTCCTTTAACATTTCAGTATAGATGTTTAACTCTTTATCTTCCTGATAGGCATCCATTGGAATACTTAATCAAAGATAGGATGAATACACAATAATGCCAAACACGAATAATAATAATAATAATAATAATAATAATAAAGTTTTACAAATAACAGCTCCATCATATTCAACAAGATCTATAATATACAATAAAGTCATAGCAGTGGAGGCAACAGCAGCAGCAATAATAAACTATTATAGTGTACTACAGTATACTACAGTGAACAAAAACCGATGTGTTTCTCCACAGTGCCCAGTACAGTAACTGATATGTGCATTATGTGGTTAATTCAGGTTTAGTTTTACCTCAGAACTGAGTCATCAGCATCAAATGAGGACCGATCAACATTGGCAGATTTGACTAGCTTATGCCGAAGCTGCTTAGCCAATTGCGGCACTTCGGGGGTCTCGTCCAAGTCGAAGGTGGCCTGGCGAGACCCAAGCAGCGTCTCCTCGGTCATGCAGCTGAGGGGAATAAACCGCTGGGTCAGATTCTGCCAGGCAGCCCCACACCTCCCACAGCCAGCCCCAGCTTTCTCCAGTGCTTCTCCAAATTTTTGGGCCAAGTACTACTTCAGGTTAAACCAAAACAGTGAGGTACCACATTAAAAAAGAGGTGTGAGGTCACAATGCTTCCCACTGTACCGTGCAACAATATTAGCTGAATCACAGTAACAAAATTACCACGTTCTTCTCGAGTACCAACTGGGGAACTCCAAGTAACACTGGTGGTACCTGCACCACAGTTAAAGGGTAAAACAAGGCTCCTCTAAGTCCTTTTGTCATATGTCCGGGAGCAACAAGAAAAACTGAAGCTGAGGCACATGTCATGACTTCTGGAACGTGATGACTCCATGGATAATTCATGTACATTTCTTGAAGCTATCTATAGTGTAGTACAGACTTTGGAATTTTAGGGGTATGAGTGTAGTCTCTCGCTTGGTGAAGACAGACCATTGTGGTGTACAGCAGTGTAAATGATTGATGCCGCACCACAAGTCAAAGGTTTCAAAGGGAAACATATTACGCTATCAGTATCAAGAACCTTTTTTGCAGATTACCTGGAGATTACGTTATAAATGTTTACACTTCTTAAGCAACACTGACCTAGACAAGCTACTGCCCAGGGACACTTTGGAACTTGAGTTTTTTAACTTTTCATAGCCGTGGAGTGAAGATGGCAGGTCAGGAGGTGAAGAGAGCGGAAGCTGGGGGTCCTCAGTCTCCAAGGACGCCTGCGTGCTCTGCCTGGACATCCAGCTCTGATAAAACTGCTTGACACTTTCATGAGACACTTCCTTCCCCTGGTAATGGAAACGATAACGATTCTGTTATAAAGTTTCCTGCAGACCAAGGCCTGCAATACTAGCTAAATGGGAGAACAGCCTGTGAAAGTTCATGATGTGATTTTTTAAAACAACCTAGTTTCGTATGGATATATTTTTCAAGAAGTAGGCGGTATGCAATGTTTGCTTCAATATAAATAAAACATCACCTTTTTCTGCTGCTGTTCCAGAATAGCCCTCTCAAAGTGAAGCACTCTGGAAATGTCTAAATTGTCTTTGCATAGAGAGTTCAGCCCATCTGCCAGATCATCCAGGAGTGACAAAATAAACACCCAGAAAAACTTGACAGAATCAATGAATCGTTGTAATAGTTTTTCTGGCAGGGTGGCAGAGACAAAAAACAACATTCAGTCAGTAAGTTGACAGTATTTTATAAGAATATATGGTATATTAATTATTTTCAGAGGAAATCACCTTCCTCTTCCTTCATGTCTTCCTCAGCACATGGATCAAGTTCATCCTCACTCGATTCTGTTTTCTCAATACCTTCGATTGACCAACACAAAATATTATATCATGAAGCCAAAAACCACCTAAGAGACTAGCATCTACTCACAGCATGCATCTCCCACCTTGTTGTCTCTGTAGCTCTTGTGATCCTTTCCTCTCCTGCTTCTTCAGTCTAGATACCTCTGTTTTGTGTTCCTTCAAAGCAGCTTTAGAGCTGGTTGCCCACGCTTCATAGGCAAGCTGTGGTAAACAGACAGATTCATTTTCTTCCCCAGTAGAGGGCAGCATCTCTTTATAAGGCTCCATCAGCTATACAATTTAATACTGAAAAAATGTTACGCCATTCTTGTCGTTTGACATACCTGAAATGCGGTTTTTTTTTTAGGGGGCGATGTCTTTTCTTCTTTCATGTGAGACTCCTCCTCTTCTTCCTCACTATCAGACTCAAACAGGGTGTAGGTAGCAGTGTTTGCCACTGCAGGAAGTGAATTAGAATATTAGTATAAAACTGGATCCTTACTCATAATAGCCTTTCCTTGTTTCTGAGAAACACTCTCTTCGGTTTGCTCTCCGTTAAGGGGGATGCATGCTTAATTGTGTGACTGATTCATCCATTTTCTCTCTCCTTGAATACCTCCTCTTGTATTCTTGCTCACTCACCTACTTAGCCTCGCACATTTGCATGACTATCACAGTGTTACTGTTTTTTGTCATCCCCATTTTTTTATATTTTGAATTTTTATATTTAGTATATTTTATTGCATTCTGTGCATTTTAAATATATATAGTATATTATAAATTCCATGTTTTACAAAGCATATGTGGTAAATCTGCCAGAACAAGCATTTCATTACCTGTTGTATGAGGAAATGAAAATGAAAATGACACCTTATTGATCCCAGTGGGGAGATTCTCTTTTTGCCTACCCTATCTTGCTCTCCATGACACACTTGTAGCTGAGAGCAGGTTTGGCAGTGAAGGACAGTCAACCATAGTAGCCCTCATAGAGCTGGGGGGGTTTAAGGGCCTGACTCAAGGGCCCACAGACATGACTATTCTGCTGAGGCCAGGTTCAACCAGTGACCTTCCCATCACTGAGTCACACGCTAACGCATTGACTGCATGTGACAAATAAAAAACTTTGAATGAACCCGGGGAAGACAATCTACGGGTAAGTGACAAATAGCCAGAAGTTATACAGTTTATAGCAGGTAGGCAGCCAGTGTGGTATCATCTGGGAATGCGGATGGCAGCAAGCTGCAGTGCGGTCTAACCAGGGCACTACTCACTGGAGGGATGGGAAGCCCAGGGCTGCCACCATTTCTCACCACCGCTCTGCTCCCCCTTTTCGGCTGAAAAATACCGAGCCATTAGACTGGAGGAGCAGAATATTTTATGCAGAATTAGTCTGAGAAAAGAGCATTCAGAATGTTGGTCTTTGTGTAATTGAGTCTTTGCTTATGGGGTCTGGGGGACACTGAGCCTTGACAAACATACAATATTAAAAGATCATTTGAAATAAGTATAGTTACCCATGCTCAATGCCCCCCATGTCCCAGAGCCTAAGCAGTTAGAAGATGGATGGATGGATGGATGGATACAGTTACCCTTTTGTTCTGCTCCCGTCTGCTCTGGGGAATCCTGCTCTTTCGGTTGGCTACTTTGCTTAGATTTAATCTTCTCCATCCTGCAGATGAAAGAGGTACTAGTGTGTATTGTTGAGTATGGGAAACAGAAGGAATGCTTTTCATGTATTTTATTATTATATTATAATAAAAATGTTTTATTTAGATTGTGACCTGACATTGTAAACAGCAGTAGCTTTGGTCGAGACGGAACATGACTCTTACTGTTTCTTTAATGTCTCCACTGACTTTTTTTCAAGCTCAAGTCTGGCTGCTATTCTTTTCTTCACTTTGGCTTCAAACAGCTCAGCCCCCCTTTAGACAGGAGATAATCGCTTGATCTTTCCAGAATGGACCTTCTACAGTGCTCCATTATTGGCAGCCACTCCGCGATGCATGCAAATTGTCTTCTAATAGAGGTCAATGTTTGGTACAAACCTCAGTGAATGTTTAAGTCAATATGACTTAAAATAGTTCAAATCAGGTAGATCTTAACATTGACTAGACATCAGCAGTGTGCTGCTGCAAGAGAGACTGACTGCTTTTTATTGAGAATCGATGAGAGGTGCTTCATGTTAGAAGAAAGGTTCACCTGGAGGCGAGGATTTTGGAGGCCTTAAGATCAGAGACCACATGGAGGAAGTAGTAGCTGAGGAAGACGCGGCGTTGTGCCAGGAGGAAGGTGAAACAAATGGCATCCCAGATAATTCCAGCCTCACCCTCAGGTAATTCGCATATGCTGTT
>JAABNY020000108.1:10303587-10314223 GCA_015164015.2 Brevimyrus niger
AACACTTACGGATATCATAGCCTTGTATGGTGCAGAACATGCTGAACGTCTGAATCAGCCAACAGCTATTCTGCAGTAGGCAGCCCAGGTAAACACAGGACCCCAGCTGTTAACACAGATGCAAAGGGACAGTTATCTAGCCTACAGGATTGTATGTGATTGTTAAAAAAAAAATCACTATTGGAATTACAAAGCTAATACTTGAATTTTCAAAGTATATGTCACGATCATGGACAATGCTGGTCACTGAATCCCAAGTGTGGGAGACCAGAAGTATCTCAGAGCTGTATGCAAACAAATTCAAAGAGTCGGGCAGAGAGCAGGGTCACAGACCCTGAATGTTCGCTCGCTAGAGGGGTGAGTCCTGTCTGGACACGCCGGACAGATGGACAGGTGACATGGGGGACAGAGACGGGGAACAACAGGCAGACCAGGGCCCGGCAAAGCAGGGAGGGCAGAGCAGACAGAGCAGACAGGAGAGACCACAGGAAGGCAAAACGCTCAGTATGGCTCGTAAGATGGGTAACAATACTTTGTGAAGTCACGTTCACCTATTTATTGCGAAGCAGATGGACGTGGATTGATGTAGCTGGTTTGACCCACCCGGGAGGGTGCGACAGTATATTTTTATAAAAAGCCAAATCTTTAGAAGTCTTAAGTCTTGTTCAAACAGGAAACAGGAGACCCTCTTTGTAACAATGGACCTTAAGATTCCAGGTAAACTGCTGATCTCCTCCTTTGTTAAAGATACAGCTTGTGTCATCTGACCAAATGTCTGCTTTTAATGATTCAATTTAGCTCTGCGAATATCAACTTGCTGCTGGTGCCGTGTATTTGTTTTGCCAAGGTCCCCTGAATGCCCTGACAATGCCTAAACCAGAAAAACACCTTCGATAAAACTGCATCCGCACATATGACCGAATAAACCCTGGAAAAGCAAATCTTTCGAGTGCTAAATGCATCCCATAGCATTCCACTCACAGACAGTAGATTCTTGAAGGTGACGACGATGCAGGTGTAGCCAATGAGCCAGTCCCAGAGCCTCAGAATGTAGCGCACTGGCTGCATCAGCAAGGTGCCGCCAAACAACATGAAGTAAAAACAGGCCACCAGGTAACCCATGCAAAAGATGCTGATTCGCGTCGTTCCGGTGATGAAAATCAGGCTCAGCACCAGCCAGAAGAAGTAGCTGAACACAAACACCTTCACCATATCAAGGTATGACCTGCAAGAAAAAAGGAGTCAGCAGGTAAAAGCAGAAGACGGTTCCAAAAAGGGAGCAGAATCTGTGGAGCTGGTAATACTTTACAATACTTCACAAAATGTGTAATAGTTAGTCCTTCACTCTGATTAGCTGTGGATTATTAGATCTAAGAATATGAAAAGAATAAATAGATTAGCAGATATTTCCAAACCTGCAATGCAAGAAGTTGTTCACAGGGCTGTACTGGCTGAGAGCCTGTGCATCTAGGTTTCTGCTAATTTCTACGTTCTCCCCAGCGATGAGCCGTACTGCTGCCCGGTTCTCATCCTCGAACACCTGCCACTGAAGAGAGCAGCCCAGTAGCAGGATATAGTCGTCTAGGATGGAGAAGAAGAAGATGATCAGCACATTTCCCCTGGGCCAACTGTGGCTTCAGTCGGGTTGACAAAATCTCACAGATGATGAAGACTGGATTTGGCCGCATGGCAAAATCAGGAAGGTAGAGCCACTTGATGAGGTTGGAGGATAAGGCCTGGTTGGAAGTCCTCCATGGATAATCTAACGAGAGAAAGAATGTCACAGTCAGAGCGATCAGCAGAGCTCCATGTTCTCTGACAGTGCGACATAAACAATGCACTGTAAATATCTCGAGTACAGATGCTCCTTGCTTTACAATGTGGGATAGCGATCCATATTCAGCACTCAACTGAATTTCCATCCCTTCCCAGGCTAGTGATGCACCGCATGATATTTTCTGATACCGGCTGATGGCAGCAGCCACGCTTCCAGTCTCTGTAGCCATTACAAGTACAAAATACAAATTTTTCCCTGTGTTTAACCAAATAAATTTGTATTAATTTATTTGCTTTTCAATTACACATTCATACCCCCAGTGAACTACCTCCACCTCCCCATTTCCCTTCCCTGTTGCAAGTCATGACTTTATGTTGTAAGGTGTAATGACTATGTGCTTATGTTGCTTATGTTATGTTTTTTTCTGTTCCTACATTGTACTCCCCACTGGAGTACAGTCTGGGGGCTGTTTTTTATTTGCCTCTTCTCTCCTCATGTAATCCTGTTTCTCTGTTATTCCTATATCCCCCATCTTCCTGACCTGTCTGCCCCCTACAATGTGATGTTTGTATATGTATGGTCGGTTTGATGGCCAGTTTTTCACTGGTACAGTACTTGTGACTAGTGACACGGTTTTGCAGCAACAACAGCAATAAAGGGTCATTCCATATCACTGCTATTGAGATAGCTGCAGTAATTATTTGTACATTTGCTTATTGAGTGCCAGTAGTTGCTGATTGACTTATTAATCATATCATATTCATATCTGACTTGTGATATTTTCTACTTAGGATGGGTTCGTCGGATCATGACCCCATCGTAAGACGAGGAGCACCTGTGCTGTACATCCATTATGAAAATCTATCCGCCTTAAAATACTACTTTTCAGGTCGCTGTCACAGCCAGGTACGGCCACAGGAGATACAGGAACCCTGACCCTATTATAGTAAAAGTGGACAAAGTATTAGAAGAAGAAGTATCAGAATCTTGGTCCCTTGAAAATCGAAAGGAACAGAGTGCAACGCTTTTCCATGACGATGGACATACCATAGCAGAGTGCGGGTGGGATCCCAATACATAGAAGGTACTGGAGGACCATGAGGCTGGCTGTGAAGCAGCAGTACCTTGGCCACATTTCACCGATGGCCTTTCTGCGCCGCCTTGACAGCACAGCAATGAGCGCAAAGGAGTGAAGCAGGGAAAAGACGTCCATGCGCTGACCAATTAAGTTTAAAGCCAGCACAAAGCACACCTGGAGGAGACCAAACCAACAGCAGCTGTAAACACTGCTTCAGAAAACATTCATACCGGAATAACTAAGGCAATAACAAAACTTTATACACTCACTTTAAGGAAACTAACCTACAGCTAATGAATGATGGATGGCTCACCTCTAAGCCAAACTTGTAGTAAAAATAATTGATGAAGTACTTAAGGCAGGGGCCAAGGCCATGGTCGAGGTGCTGGCGTGTGATGGCGTGGAAGATGGTGCCAGTGAGAGGCACCTTCAGGTCATTTCTCAGCCTGTAGTGGAGTTGGTGGCGATGCACAGTGACGTCAAACACCAACAGACCCAGCACCATCAGGTGGTTCTGCAAACACACAAGTTCATAAAAGTTTGACGGTTCTCAGTCATTCATCCATTATCTGCCGCTTTTCTGGGGCCAGTTTGAAGTAGCTGCAGTCTAAGCAGGGATGCCCAGACCTCCCTCTCCCCAGACACCTCCTCCAGCTCCTCCAGGGGAATACGAAGGCCAGCCCAGAGATATACTGTAATCTGTTCAGCGTGTCCAGGGGTCTGCCCCGGGGCCTCCTCCCAGTTGGACATGAAACACCTCCCCAGGGAGCTGCCCAGGAGGCATCCTAGATAGACAGAACCACCTCAACAGGCTCCTTTCAATGCAGAGGAGCAGCAGCCCTACTTTGAGCCCCTCCTGAACGTCTGAGCTCCTCACCTTGTCTCTAAGGCTGAGCCCAGACACCCTATAGAGGAAACTCATTTCCGCCTCTTGTATCTGTGATCTCATTCCTTCAGTCACTACCCAAAGCTCATGACCATAGACAACAGTAGGAATGTAGAGCGACCAGTAAATAAATAGCTTTGCCTTTTGGCTCAGCTCTCTCTCTTCACCATGACAGAATGGTACAACGTCCACATTGCTCTCTTGGTCTTGTTTTCATCTGTTTGCTGAGCAATTCTCTCAGGCTCTCCCACCCTCAACATCTCGCTTCTTCATCATCTGAATCCTACCCATCGTGCCGACACTGATCTTGAACATGGATTAAGTGAAATTTGTGCTCAGAGTTGCTTTATTCTATATTTAAAAAATCATTGTACCTGAAGACAGGGCAGGATTTTGTCTTCACACTTTTGCAGAGCTGCTATCCACTCCGCTGGATCCACTGGCTCCACATACAAGAGAGATGCCTTCAGCAGTTGCTCCTGGTTTGACCTGGACCAGGTCCCATTCGCAGATGTCAGCCACTGACAGAAAAACAGAGAAATCTCCGCCTTCTCTATGCTGCATCAGCTCAGAGTTTTTTTTTTTTACAAACCAAGCCTGAGAATGAAAGACTATCACATTCTTCAAAATTAATATCAAAGTTATTGTGTTAGATTGGTTCTTTTTATTATTTTCTTCCTTCTTTTTCTTGTTCCATCTATTGACTTTAAGTAACTCTTTAGGTTTACATATTCAAACAACCGTCTTAACTGGGAGAGGTATACCTTAAAATATACATCATGATCTTTAAATGCACATTCATGTAACAGAATGTCATTCTTTTTCTTTGATCCAGCACCTTATTTTGGTTTTATTACACTGATTTCAATCATTTCAGATACTAATGCATTTTATACAAAGATGTGCATGTTTGTGCAATCCTTTAGTTGTACAAATCCCATCTAACTTTCCTATGTGAGCACAGCTTAGTGTCAGAGTAATTTCAGGCATTCTTCGAGTATGCCTAGAGCAGATTTTTTTGGATTAAAGGCCTTGATCAAAAACACAACAGTGACATAATTACCCAACCGGCCACAGGATTCAAACAGGGGCCCAGTGCAGACTCACGGCAGTGCAGTTTGAGGAGTACTCGGAGGGTTTTACGAACTTCAGCTGGTACATCATCTTGCAAACAACGACGACACAGGCCCAGACTGAGGAAAGACTGGCGGCGACGGGGCGCATGCGTGGGAATGGCAGGGCAAACACCCAGAGCACCATGAACAGGAAGTTCATCAGGCACACCTGGAAGTAGCAGACAGGTAAACAGCATGGATGCATTTATGCTATAACCCCCCCAAACATATCGCAGCACTGTTAATATAATACTTACAAATTTAATTTGATATTCATCACTATTGATTTTATGGAGGCCAGCCATTTCCATAAAAAAGCAAATCTATAATACATTAAACATGTCCTACAAAATATATTTAATTTGACATTCAGTGTTATTGATTTGACTTCCTTACTGAAATCAATACACCTGAGTGAAAAGCCATGCACATATTTACCCTTTTCCATATCACATGTTTACTGTGCATTATATCATAACTTCATAAAAGGATTTGTTTTCACTGACATTAGTTGATCAAACATTAATGTGCACACTGAATCACATTCAATTGTATTGACTTTGCAAGTTCATGGTGTATCAGTTTAATTACACATTATTCTATCCCTGTCATTTATTGCTCTAATTTGTTTTGGCAAAGTAATAAATAGAGAATGGGCCAGACAGGACTGCATTTTCAATAGTGCCCTTTCTTAGTCTTTATACTAAATTCTATGAACACTAATTAGCAATATTTTATAAAAAATTCTTGTGGACTTACACTGTCATAATATAAACAATATTCATGGACAGCTGCTCTGATTTAAGTCCTAAAAGTGAATAATAATGATCTCCCAGAACCATCTAGCATCCATTCTCAACTGAAGTTGATTTTACCCCAACAATGTAAGCTAAGGCAGATTTACTGAAAGTAGCACTGTTCCATTGTCACGTTTCTCCATATGACATTTTTTAATGAAATACATTCACGGCACCTCCCATCTGCACAAACACTTCAAAGGCAGATGCGTGCAGAAATGGCACAGTTACTTATCTGCTTGGTCTCTATGAAGACTGAGCTCTTGAACCACAAAACTCAGGAATTTTAAGCTGAAACAAGTTTTGTACCTGAACTGCATGTTCTAGTACTAAATAACACTTAGGTCACCTGTTCTCAATCATTAAGCACGAACATTTCATTCTGTGTTTGTGTTAAATATAAAAATCAATATACTTTAATTTAGGAATTACAGAATTACAGTTCTGTATATTGTGTATTACAATTCTAGCAGAAAGTAGATCAGATATCAGCCAGTAGAGGGCACTGTTTTTACAAGTCAGTAATAACTCCTGCACTATGCTTTATCTGGTTTAGTAGAGCAGAATATGGGACAGGTGTTCTTAGAGTTGGTAAAGGTGGCCAGACCTCCTTCAGTGAGATCCAGATGATGCCTGCGGAGACAACCTTCATGCTGTGCAGCTCCAGCAGCCTCCAGCAAAGTTCCTGACCCCGACGTAATGCCAGTAAGCCTTGAAGCAGCAGTACGCTGGCACGATCCAATACCAGGTCCCACTGGCTCGTCTGAGTCCCCTCTGTGATCGAAGAACATTCACTGTAAAGCAAATGCACCTAGTAGTACACTGGCAGCCCTCTCTGCTGGGATACACAGTGTCCAAAGTGAAATCACACATTACCAAAAGATGTTTATTCATGAAAAGTTATGCTAATTTTAGCACATTTTGAAATAATGTTACTTTAAGTTCGGTCTAGAAAAGGTCATGTGGTGTATGTATCTTATCTGTTAGCATGAGTATCTAAGTGGTGAAGATAAACCTATAGGCAGAGATGGGCTGTGGGACATGTTCTGGAAGTCCTCACCATTTGCTTTGGGATTCTTTTCTCCTGAATCTGTCAAGGATTCTTCAGCCAAGGTGTAAACACTGTCAGTGCTCATGTGCTCCTTGGCAAGCCTGATAAAGAGTCAGAAGTAAACCAGACATATGTCATGAACCAACAATACCATTCGTCTGAGCTGTTATGTATCCGTATTTGTCTGTAATTACTGTGCAATTTAGGATATTTTACCGTTTCTTAAGTTTCTGAATGTTTTCCTTCAAGCTAAGGGAGAAAAACATCGCGTAAAGACAACATCTGAAAAATTCAAAATCTCCCATGAATTTACGTGCAACCAGGAGCTAAAAGGCATGCAGTACATACGCTTGGAAAATAACTTTCACAGTGTTGTTTAGGTCCTCCTCGCTGAAAAGAAATAAATAATGACAATAAATAAATAACTGAGAGCCGAAGAAAGGAAAACAACTATGGCCAGACATGCAGCATGACACTGAAATGAAGACCGCAGAGCAAACAGGCTCACCTTGATGAAGAGACAGGTACATCGTCCAGGTCAGTGAGGCGCAGGAAGTCGGAGTTGAAGTAATGCAGCTGCAAGATGCAGGCCAGCAGGAAAGCTGCCGGCAGCAAGATGCGAGCAAACAGCTCTACAGTATCAAACTGCTCAAAACCCAGGTCACGAAGACTGGGGTAAAGGAAGACAAGACCACACCTTATTCCTTTATGGTTATATTTATCCCTTATAGAAGAAGGTTAATGTCATTTAAGGTGTAAAGAATCTACAACCGCTGCACACAACTGTGATGGTAAATATGCAAAAAATACACACACATGCACACACAGGTTTGTAATTATATTCTTGTGATGACTTCAAGCCCTACCCAGCCATAACTTTACCAATAAGTAACCAAACAAAATACAATTCTTTTGCCATTTTTACTTTTTAGATGGCATTCACAGATCTTTGTGGGGACCTGAAAAATGGTCCCCACAATGTCAAAATAACAGGTTTTTATTACATTGTGGGGGACATTTGTTCCCTACAATGAAATGTAGACCTTATCCATGGACACACACGCACACACACACACACATATACACGCACATGCACACACACACACACACACGCATTCAAACACACGCACATGGACTCACCCTTCTTCAGAAAGGCCCATCACCTGCCGAAGCAGCTCCCGAACACTCTGGAACTGGTATGTGTAGATGCCTATTAGGACTACCATGGAGTAGCCCACCACCACGGCCCAGAAGTACTTCAGCACACGCCTCCACACATCGTAGCTCACCTGCGATGGGGTTCACCGCTGTTATCAGATACAGCCCATGTACGATCCATATTTCTGAGGTGGATGCCATGGTTCACAAAACTATCAGTCTTGTTGTTATTTTGGCTGCATTAAAGCAGATAGCAGCTTTGTGTCATTGAGTCTAATGTATGTGGTTTCGCTGAGCGTCTGTGGAATATTTACAGGCAAAGTGAACATCGTAACCTCCTGAGACCCCACCCCTTCATTTATGTCCATTTTAGTGGACATGTTGTTTTTGCGTCTATCTCTTCACTGATGTAAGGAAACATATTCCTGTTGTACACTAAAGCGGACAGGCTGTGAAATTAAAAATAAAAATAAATTTGAAAAAATCCAAACGTAAATTTCCTCCAAAGACAAATAACCTATAATTGATGGACACTTTTTTCCTTGGGTCTCAGGAGGATATTATTTTCCAACATCACCACCCCCCAGCCCAGCAATTCACTTTGGCAAGGTATGTTGAAAAGAGATGCATCCGGTGAAAAACCTATATCAGTCTTTCACATAATGAGCTAATTTGGGTCGGCATCAAAGCTTTACTTTGCACTTGTATGGCTGCTGTAATCTTACTAAGCAATGAAGTACAGCCATGTACACGCTAAGTACACAAATGCCTGGTAACTTATGTAATGCTCCTAAACTAAATAAATTTTATATCTGATGTTTAGAAAGATGAGTTTTCCTCTGCTTAATTAAATGAAATAGGCAAAATTGGCATAAATTGAGCAGTTAATAAAACTGAATTTCTGAATGTTTTCTGTGTTTATGTCCTTCTGCTGACTAAACCCAAACCTGGACACAACTAATGTTATAATTTGCTAATCTTGAAGAAGGAGCTAGTAAATGGTTTTGTGATGAACACCGCCTGGCATAGAAGCATATAAATAAATAAAACTGCTGTCTAATCCATTCAACTCGCTACTCCACCCAGTAACAACAATTCAGCTGACTCTGTCAATGTATCTGCTGGCTGCGTGAAGTACAATGGAGCACAGTCTGTACCCATGTGCCTGAGTTTCCTGGCCCAAATCGATTCCCAGCTAATCCTCCTGTGTAAATGTACGGTCAGACTGCTTTCTTAGCGGCACTGAAACGGGAACTAAGTGAGCGTATAAAAACCGATGCTGGAAAGTGCTGATTCTGTCTCCGTGATTGAATGTTTGCGATCCCATCAAACACATTCTGATTTTATAAATGAGAATAGACGTGCAATATTAGTTTTCCTGTTTCTCACTTATGAGGATTGCTATTAGTAATTAAATGTGAATTAATATCAGTTTGTGTGGTTATAAGTCACTGAGGCTGCCTGAAGTAAGATGAAGTGGCAACATAATTAATTATCTTGAAGCTGCAAAGTTTTTTTCCAGAGCACTGGTGCACACACCCGCTCCCCCCCCCAAAAGATAGACAGACAGACAGACACACTCCACCTTTTAACTATAAAGCTATAAGTTTAACTTATCCTTTTCAATTTAAATATCTAATTTTATAAATTGTATTTGTTAAATATTGTAGGGAATCCATTTGCCAGCATTTTGATGTGGTTACAATGGTTACAAAGAAAACCATTGCATCCACACCTATTTATAGGTACAACTGCCATGACCCCACAGATTGCCTCTGACACAAGGACTATGATACAAAGATGGTGATAAAATGATTTCTGTCAACATGCTACACTGTCAGAAAAAAGTAAAAATTTGTACCATTGGGGATACAAATACTTGTCACTGTGGCTGTACCACTAAGGTATCCTAAATGTAAGTAAATGTCCTTTTTAGTTTAATTTAAGGCAGAGTAATGGACTCAGCAGTGCATTGGGGGTATATTGATGTTGTTTTTACCTTTTGTGGCTGTTTTGTACCAGTACCAGGGCTATACCCTTTTCTGACAGTGTATTATCTAAATCAACCAGACATTTGTCTGCTCATTTTCTCCCCAGCTCCATCCTATGGATTCCATTAGTAATTCATTGTGTGCAGTATTTACATAGCAAAGTAAATGTTTTAAAATTTAAAATGTTTCACTTAGAATTTTAAGGACAGGAGTTTGAATGAAAAGCAGCTTACATGTGGGCCGACAGGAAGTGAAAAGGACACACCTGCCTTTGATTCTTGGAAAGACTAGAGATATAATGGGAAGTACATGGAAACCCGCCTACCTGATAGAGGACGACACAAAAGAGAAAAAGCACGATGTAGAGGATTTTGTAGACTACCACCTTTCCAGAGAAGCTGGTCACAAAAAACATGGAGCAGCAGACAACGATCCAGTATTTCACCAGGGTGCCCCTAATAAGTGAGCCCAACACGGCCATTATTGTCAGAGAGCTGCCGCCATCAGCTGGGATGTGGAACAACAAAACATCACAGCAAGCTGTTATTATGACATTGGAGGCAGGTGACGGCAGGGTGAAGGCATGCAAGGTAAACATGTGCAAGGTGAACACATGCAAGGTAAACATGTGCAAGGTGAACACGTCCAAGGTAAACATATGCAAGGTGAACAGGTGCAAGATGAACACGTCCAAGGTGAACATGTGCAAGGTGAACATGTGTAAGGTGAACACATGCCAAGTGAAGACGTGCAAAGTTAAGATGTGCAAGGTGAAGGCATGCA
>JAABNY020000108.1:10314323-10348272 GCA_015164015.2 Brevimyrus niger
CAAGGTGAACATGTGTAAGGTGAACACATGCCAAGTGAAGACGTGCAAAGTTAAGATGTGCAAGGTGAAGGCATGCAAAGTGAACACAAGCAAGGTGAAGACGTGCAAGGTGAAGACTGGCCAGGCGAACACGTGCAAGGTGAACCTGCACAAGGTGAAGACATGCAGAGTGACCACGGGCAAGGTGAACACAAGCAAGGTGAAGACGTGCAAAGTGAAGACGTGCAAGGTGAAGACGTGCCAGGTAAACCTGCAAAAGGTGAACACGAGCAAGATGAACACGTCCAAGGTGAACATGTGCAAGGTGAACATGTGTTAGGTGAAGACGTGCAAAGTGAAGACGTGCAAGGTGAAAATGTGCAAGGTGAAGACATGCAAGGTGAAGACGTGCAAGGTGAACACACGCAAGGTGAACACGAGCAAGGTGAACAAGAGCAAGGTGAACATGTCCAAGGTGAACACGCGCAAGGTGAACACATACCAGGTGAACACGTGCAAGGTGAACACATACCAGGTAAACACGTGCAAGGTGAACACGTGCAAGGTGACCATGGGCACGGTGAACACGTGACGATCCATGGACAGCAGAACTACACTGCATACCTGACGGCAGCACTTTGACTTCAGGAGGTTCATCCTGCTCAAAGTGTTTCTCCCGTTTCTCCATCAGATGTTGCCGCTGCAGCAGCCAAAAGGTGAAGGCATACAAGACCTGGGGCCCAGAACGGGATACAGAATAATGGACACACAAAAGTTCAATAAGCCCTCATTTTTCCCCCCAATTGGAATAGACAAAAAATTCTTTAAAAAAGTCCTCAGATGTGCAAACTGCTTCAAAACTAAAGCACATAAAACTGAATTTCTACTAAAAAATTTCCAGGTGTTATACCACCAGAGTATTGTAATTGTGGGCGTAAACTTTCTGAACCAATGAAATGGGCAATTTTAAAATATATTAAGACATAGAAAGGTTCAGCAAATTTTTCCACAGGACCGATAGGAAACCCTGACCTTTGCTCCCAAGTGGATGCAGGGCGTCTCATAGTGGCACAAGTCAAAGTCAAGGAGCACAGAGGCAGGCAGGCCAGGAAAGAGCTCATCCTGACCCAGCTGCAGTCCACTCAAGTAGGCAGCCAGCACCAGCGCCGTGCCGTAAACTGCCAGGAAGGGTGCAGAGAGCATGGCGTAGTGCCGTCGGTCCCGCAGGATCCAGATCAAGCAGGACCACACCAGCAGCACTAAGGTGAGCCAGCTGTTATAGGTAATGCTCCATACCTGGCGAACAGTCAAACCTCAGTAACGTCTGATAGAACAGTCATTTGCTGTTTCATTTTTCCAGCAGAACATGTGATACGTGTATTACTGGCTGCAGAAACACTTACCATCATGATTATAAGTGAACTGACGTAGCTCTGATTCATAATAAATTGTCCAAGCAAAGCAAACCCACTGGGTCTAGCAGGGCCGGAAACGGCATCTGTGATAGGCTCGTTTTCTGTCACATGATCACTCTCTTCGTCATCCTCATCCAATACTAATATGAAAACAGAGCAGAATTATGAGCAATATAGTTGGAGCTGTTGACCAAAAAAACAGATTGAAGGATAACCCCAGTCCATTAGATGATAATCTCATTAGGCAGGATAATCCAATGATAGCTTTCATTTCATCCTTGACCAATAACCTGGACCTTTCCACTGCACTGTTAAGCCCTGTATCCATGTATAAATGGGGAGATCTTAATATTTCATGATAAATTGGCTTTAGTGGTTACCTGAGAATTCGCTGCTGACTATTTTAAAGGAGCACTAATGAGTCTGATGCATATACTGGTCTATTTCTGTTGCAACATTAAAATGGATGCTCACCATGACTAGTGTGCACATCTCTGTACGCTGCTGGTTTGAAAGAATTAAGATCCTCCTCCAGTACAGACTCCAGTTCCTGCCTCTTGTTTTCAGACCATGACTTGCTCATTAGGATGACAATGGGCTATAGATTAACATGTACAGACATGTATACATGTAAACGCATAAACACATACACAGTTGCACAAATCTGGTACATTATGTAATATGATGATATGTAGCCATTTAATTCCACAGTACACACATGCTTCCAGTGGCAATCACATTCACAGTGCCCTTCTGCTAATTTGACCCCATGGTAGGCATGAGATATAGCTATATAAATAACATGCCTCATTGTCTTCATCCATGCTGGCCAGCAGCTGTAGAGTACCAATAGAAACAATATTTTTAACAATTTATTAACTGTATATAAAAAGAAAACATACTGTAATGACCTATGGTCTGTCATTGGTTTAACGTTACTAGCTGATGCTGACGACATAGCGTGGCTGCTCTGTTCTGATATGGTGTTTTTAGTTTTGCTGTTGCTGCAATCCCTTTGATAACTTAACGCGGAGACTGAATGAAATCCGGTGATTAGTAGCTGGCAGTTGTACAGATGGAATTCTAGGGAGAGTATGAGCTCTAGCTACTAACAAGCATTTGGGTTAGATAGTCAAGGAGATAATGCTGGTTAGTGTGATAATGAACTACCTTGGGAAACATAACCTGAGCCTGGGTCATCAGTTGGATAGCAGTGCAACATTATAAATAGCTCACCTCTTTTTGGTCACCAGAGAGCCAGACCATTGTAGGCAGTGGTCTCCCGGGCAGATTACACTCGAAATCATCCTCCTAGCCAAACAGCAAGTATGCAAATATGGGAGCATGAGACTTTATCCAAAGCTTAAGAACTCTGGCCATAAATTGCATTATAAGACTCTTTTCTGAGTTGGTTCTATACTCAAGGACCAATCAGATGGTCAGAATAAACACACCTCCTCAGGAACGCAGTTCTTCAACAGAGTCACAAGGGTGTAGTACAACAGCAGTAAGACCAGAGGGTTGATGAAGACAGGCCAGGTGATATCCGGTTGCAGGCGCAGGCTGTGTGGGTCTGAGTGGTTTGTCTGAATGATTGCTGTCATACCAAAAAGCCTGAGACAGCCAAAATGAGAGAACAACAAGAGGAAGGATAGGTGCTTACATTTCCCATTGTCAACAGAAATTGATTCTTAAGCCGCAAAGTTACTTGATGTGGTCTGCTGTACCTAGCATAGATGTCCCGTGGGGGAACAATCTCCTGGAAGAAGGGAAGCTGGTATAGGTAGAGAGCGAGCAAATGGCCAGCGCTGAAAATGGCCATCATCACACAGAGACTGCAGAAGATGAGCAGGCCTGGGGGACGACAACAGACCCACAGCCATACGAGGCCCAGGAAGACGCCAAAGTACACTGCTGAAGTCAGGGAGGGCAAGGCAATACCTACAAATAAAGAGGAAGTGGTGGGAGGAGTGACAGACCTGTCCATTTTCTACAACCACCTACCCAGGGTCAGAGTGAACCTAGAACCCACTGTACATGAGGCATGGGATGTGAGTCCATCACACGACACACACAAGCACATACTTTGGATCCACCTAACCTGCAAGTCTTTGCACTCTGGGAGGAACCACAGTTGAGCATGGGAGAACATACAAGCTTCACAAATCTGACAGATTGGCAACTGGTGAACTGCTCTTTTGAGGGCTGGTCTTTTTTCCCCATCTCCAGCATAATAAAATCTACATATAACCATATACCGTATAGCCAATTAGTTGACCGTGATTGGCTAAATATACCATGGGCCCCACCCCAATTGGTGGCAAAATATATCAAATCCCCCAACCCCGCTGGCAGCTAAACATACTAAGGCCCCCATCCTGCCAGCCCCCCACCCCTCCCCCAACACAGAGGCCTGACAGAGGTTGGCAGCAAAAGACTCCCCATCCATTCTCAGCAATTCCCAGGCTGCTTTTTGTTGACTTTCCCTGCACCCAGTCAAGGCAACTTGGGACCACTGTGCTAATTAAAATATTTAATACACATAATCCATGCTTTAGCTTTCTGGATATTATGCAAATATAGAAACTTGAGTACTTACCTGCTAGCCCCAGGAGAGCTGTGATCACCACTTTCCCAGCCATGTTCAGAATGGTGCTGAGCAGAAGCCGGATCCCAGCAGCAAACAGAATCAGTTTCTGGAGTAAGCGAGGCGGGACCCCCGCTGTCCGTCCGCCCCTGTCTGAGCTGTCCGAGGATGACCCCTCCGTCACTTCACTGATTTCATCCTCTGACTCTGACTCCACGTGCGACATGTCAAGCTGCAGCAATCACACGCGTTTCATGAGCAGAAGTAAAACTGTCACCCTTTCCAAAACAAGACCCTTAGAAGTGATCATTCAAGTTCCCCTAACTGCATCCATGAACATTGTTTGGAAACCAAATATTTACTGTTAAGCAACGTGACACGCAAAGATACAGATGCTTCAGCAGTTTAACCAGGAATACTGGATGAGCATTTCTTTCAGTAAAGGACTTCTCTGTCATGGCTAATTGCATTAATAATGAATTACAATTTAAAGCATAGAGCAACTGGGAGCCATCAAGACAGAATGGCTGCTTGAACTCTCAGCGAAAGGATACTGTGGGGATTTGGATTTGAACACAGTGCTGGCTAACGAATTACTGCTTGGGTTGTATTAAGTATTGAAAAAAGAGCTTTGATCTGAAGCTTGAGAATTAGTTAAATGATAACTATATGCCTCATACAGTGGCTTGCTTGAAGGGTGGAACATTAATGAAGGGTACATTGGAGCCTGCAGTAGCACTCAAATGGGTTTATCCATTTACATGCATCTGAAGAGGGCCACTGCCAAGAACTCTGTGTGGTACCTTGCTGCTGGAGGACACGAAGCTCTCACGGCCCTGGGACTCAAGCAACTTCCTACACAGCCGATAGATAAACAGCGCAGATAGGAAGAGGCCCGTGTCAGGAGCCAAGAGACGAACAATGTTTCCTAAACTCACATTGCTGAATCTGGAAGGAATTAGCAAACGGCAGAAATACAAGTTAAACAAACTTCATAAAAAAGGTGAACGAAACACAAATCCGTTTTCCTGACATGCAGAATGATATACATTTGACAAGTTTGTTCATATCCTTTGGATAGACACGTAATATAAGACGTTTGTCAATATAAATCTTTTAAACTTAAAAACACAGTAAAAAAACGCACAAGAAGAGTCATACCTGACAATTCCAAAGTGGTAAAAAACAAGCTCCCAAAAACCACTGACTGCAACAGAGAAGAAGGTGCTTTGATCTCCACAGTAAATTAACTAATTTAGAAACTTCATGCATAATTAGATTACTTCACTAAATTAAATAAAACCCATATTATCGCTTGAGCCTGCTGCTTCTGACATCAGATCAACCTGACAGTGGTTCTCCAGCCAGAATACAGGGAAAGCCCAGCATTCACAACAGGCGAAAAGAGCGTGTTCTGTCTCACCGTGCTCAGGAATATAAGCGAATGTGATTTGCAGTCCACACTGCAGGGCCAAGAAGGTGACACTTGTGCAGCAAACAGCCACCAGGAAGGAGCCTGTTTTACCTGTAATCATTATTGTAAGTCATTAAAAGAAAATACATACTGGACAACAAATGTTTTGCAGTTTTTAAATGTTTTCCTTCTGAAATGAAGTTCACACTAGAAAGCTGGTCCTGAACTGTTTACCAAATTTTCACAAGTGTAATAGTAATAAGTAAGTAGTAGTAAGACCAATAAAATATCTATACCCAAAAGAGCTGATGAATGTATGTGCACAGTATATCAGCGCATAGTCATACAGACCTCCCCGGAAATATGTAAGCAATGCTGCATTAGGAATCAAGCTAATGTGCTCAAAACACTAAACATGCCTATTTGCGTTAAATGTGCTTTTTAATGAAGTCGATGGACCCATGCCATGCCAGATAAATGCACCCCATATTAATGCCAGAACCTTCTATTGCTGGAACACAAGGCTCATTGGAGACCTTTATGCTCCCTCTACTAGTGATATGCGAAATAACTTAAATTAACATATTAATAAAGGACACAGTTCCTTTGATTCAGTTCACTTAAATAATTTCTTCTGATTGATTCAGTGGCACTTCCCACTTGCATAAAATAGACCTGAAACACGCTCCGATATGTCAAAAAACAGCCCATTATTTAGGCTAAATAGTGCTAAGGAGTAACCTAAATACCATTAGTAAGACTTGGCAACATTGTACCTTAGCTACTCATGTTTGTTAAAAACACACACCTAACAGCTCATCCAGATGCACAGCAACAAGACAGCCAGCATAGGTAATGGCCTGGGGCCCCAAGCAGGTAGGGGCCCCCCTAGAGCCCGCGAGTACATACTAATTTGCAGAGGTAGAAATTTCAGATCCAGAAAGTACAAATCCAGACCGTGATTTAGTTTCAACCAACCAGTTCAGCATAAAGAGTCACAGTTACAGAGTACTCCACTAGTTGGTTGAAACAAAATCCTGGTCTAGATTTGAACTTTCTGGACCTGAAATGTCCACCTCTTCTAAATTGCAATAATAAATCTGACTTTATTTGTGCATTCTATTCTGAAAATAAAGGTTTTGTGTTTAATAAATTCTCTTTGTTGATATTATTAGTTTACATTTCACAGTACAATAAAGGTAACAAATTTAACCATGTCAGGTGGGGTGCATTAACGGCCCCCAGGGTTCCTAGAATCGCCTCTGATCTCATCATAAAGTTGGATAACCAGTCCAAATGCTTGGTTAAAATAATTTTAAATCCTGACATTTTTGCACCTCTAAAATCCACTTGCAGCATATGAGAAGTAACTGCACATGCAGGCTATAAACTACACCAATAGATGGTGTATGTCAGCGAAGAACGAGGTACAGCTCTGGTCTGTCTGTGTCTCTCTTTCACTGACTCACTCACCAACTCGTTCACTACTTCGGGTCTCTCGTTCTCGTTCTGGGTGCATTTCCCAAAAGTCATTGATAGCAACTTACCCAGTTGGCCCAATCAGTTGCAATTAATTATAAATGTATAGATACATTAAATTTTAAATGATATATGTAATATACGTACACACATACCAGTCACAGGTCAAAACATTGCTAAATTTGACTGAATTATAAGCACCAGAACTGGTATTAAATACAGAGCCTTTTGAGAAAAATTTCTGGAATTGCCATCTATTTTTCCTTCCAAAATCACTTTTACCGATAAACATAAATGAGATACAAGGAACACAGTCCATATATTACATACAAAACTTAGAACCTTGCCAGGAGTACGTATACAGATGCATCAAAAAAAAAGACAAAAAAGAAAAAAAAGTACAGAATTTCTAAGTATTTTATTTTTGTACATTTGGAACTTCATTAAAACCTAGACTCAAGATACATACATTTTGTGCCTCCACAAAAGAAAGTAGCTAAAGAAAGTCAGACTTTCCTGAAAAAGTCTGACTCAAACTAGCGCCATCTCTAAACTTACCCTCATGTCATTCCACTGACGCAGTTCAGCTTTAACTAATCAAGGGTCATACAAGACAGACTTCCATAGTCTCACTTTGTGTGCACAACCGAGACATTTAAGAAGCCCAGATGAATAGATGAATAAGAGATCTATCAAATGAGTCAGAACGCGTGTAAAACGAGAGCTGGATTTTTTTTTGCCGCAGAACATGCGTTGCTGATGGAGCTGTATGGAAAATACAAAGATATAATTGCTAAAATGGCAATACTATGGCCATAAACACAGCCAGGGAGTTGGCTTGGCAAAGAATTGCAGACAGACTAAATGCGTAAGTTATATAAATGTTACAAGTGCTTAGTGCAGTGGTACAGTGGTTTATACCGTCGCCTTATACTGGTAAAGTTCCTGGTTCAACCCCCATAGCCAACAGGGAACCTTAGGTTGAGTTCATGTGTCATTCTTACTGTATAATGCTATTCTGTATTATTTGATCTCCATAAAATACTTTTCAATCACATCCGTGTGAAATGTTCCATACAAATAACCATATATTGTCTTTGCTTTTCACTAATAAACATTCAAAGTAGACCTTGACTAAACAAAATATAAAAATATCTTCCTTTTCATATTATTTTAACAGATTTTTTTTTTCAGTTTCAGTCATTGACCTATTGTAATATGGGTAAGCTTTAAATTTTATTATTTTGGAATTAATTGGAATGCTAAGACGTGATATTTTAATAGACTTTTTTTATTTATTACATGACACGAGTAGTGAGATTGTGGAATTTCGTCCGACGTGTCGGAACAGATCCCCAAAAATACCTCGTTCTTTGAGACAATGCTTAACTACGCAAGACAGTTAACCTGTGGCGTGTACTACGAAGTGGGGTTACTGGCTTATCAGGGTAATTTGTCGGATTTAAGGTAGTTTGGGCAAAATGTAAGTGAACGAATATGAAGTCTATTTAAACTGTGGTTCCTTAAATCCGACAAGTTACCCCGATAAGCCAGTATAATATATAAAGAAACAAAAAACAGAGTAATTTATTTCCTAAGGGGAATCATAGAAGATACACGGTGTGGCATAGCCACCCCCATAAATATAAACACCCAGTCATTTTTTCTGTGAATGACTCTGGTAATCTCTGCAAAAATCATCCATATTTAAATTGTTCTCCATTTCGCCACCTTTACAAGGACAGAAAGAAAAACCTATCTGGGTAACTTTATAACTCGTCAGATTTGATGACAATAAAACCAGCTTCTGCGAGCCTTGACCCTTTGTGGTAAAACATATGTAGGATATTAGTAATACCATAGAATTAACGATATAAACCTTTACATTTATGCACAAATAAAGGTTCACACATAAAAATATTTAGATGCTTAAAAAAATTAGAAACATAGTATTCTAATGTGGTATGAATTATTACTGCATCCATTTATAGAGGCAACATTTAAGTCATTTTTTGGGCAATTCTTTTTTTTTTTTTTAAATACTATTGAACAAACAATTCAATAAATTTAAATTGCAAAGAGGCTGCACATCTGTGGTCTGCCCAGGGTAGCTGCAGTGTAATTATAAGCAAAATATAGGTTGTCTGCGTTTGTTTAGCTGAGAACGATGCAATCACTATGGCATTAGCTGAGGCAGCAAATGTATTTCAGATTACTGGATTTTTACTGAAAGCTCAATTTCTTCCCTCCCTCACCCCTCCCTCATATAGAGGTCTTTTTGATTATCATACTGTTTAATTTCACTTCCATCAGCTGCCCACTATAATGATGAGGTCATAAAACAAGACCCTCAATGCATCTCTAAGACGCCCAGACAGAGCCGGGCTGCAGATGCATCGCTGACACCACAGCTCTTCATTGCATGATATAATTACTCCCTTCTGCATAATTGATAAGACAATATGGGCCACGTTTCTTCAGAGGAACCAGTTATTTCAAGGAACTCTGGGTCTGGTCCTAAAATGATCAGCCGATATTAACCTCTTGACAAGCCGTAATGAAGCAAGGAAAACATTTTATACGGCTCAATATATTTAAACAATCTGGTCTTCAATTATTCCAAACGCTAACGCATGTAAACATAGGTGAATCATTTCTTGTTTCGGAAAATTCAGCTCAATATTTTTCACATTTACGTCGTCAATTGAATTTGATCTAACCGCACTTCCTGATTTTTCCATCTAAACACATCTAAAACCCTCTTTCTATAATAATATTACATCTCTCAGTCCAAACAAAGCACATTACAAATCCTAGATGGCTGGATGAGATTTTAAAATCATTTTAATATCTCCCATGAAAAATGAATTTAATAGATATTGTTTATAACAATCCATACATTCATCCTTCTTCCTACCACTTATCATGGCCAGGGTCGTCATGGGGGGGCCGCAGTGATAGGTACAGAAAGTACGGGTACACACTGAAAGGCACGTGATGACATTAGTGCTTTCCTACTATGCTTCTCCACTAACATGACCCCTGCTGTTCCCTGTTAGAACATAAATGTAACCCACCCATAATACAATCCTGACCAAACGCAAAAGCATTTTTGTACCAGGTTCACTTTACATGCCAGTGCTCTGGTTGGCTGTATATTGACCTGTGTGGGTTTCAGCCGGCCTGACCCTGCCGCTGCCCAGCCTCGACTCCGTCTGGATATCATGCGAGTGGACATGATGACCGTTCCTCGCAAACATGGAGAACACCAGACGACATATTACCTTGGAAATTAATTGAATGTGACCTCTTAATTGTTTAAGGAATTAACATTAGCAATTCGTAATTGGAAACATTCCAAGGAAAGCCACACTAGCAATAATTAAAACAAAAATAAACAGAATAATCTTAATATACAGCTAGCGGATCACCTAACAGGTTAATCATATACATACATTTATGTGATATTTCCCCCCACGACCATCAATATGAGGTCACCTAGCTGTAATTATTGCTATTATTTTAAAAAGAATAGCTAAATTCACTATGAATGTATTATTCCCTAACTATATTTACCTTTAAATATAAAAACTGTTAAATAACATCCTACTTATTATATGTAATTGCTCATGTATGAATCAGCAATGCATGACATTTACACTGAACTGTATGTAGTTTAGTTACCGTACTTGTATGCATATTACCTGAGTTGCAAGTCATCTAATACAAAAACATCTGCCAAACATAAATGTAAATGCAACACTTTCGGTGCAGTAATCCCAATAGAAATGGCAATCACTAATATATGCCTAAAATTGCCATATCATCCTATGCAGATAATGCAGTTAAATTATAGATGCAGCATAATTAACAGCAGTTTAACTTCATATCCCCAAGTCTTCTTTGCCTACCAGTCAGCAGCGTTCTTGCAAACGCTGGAGCATTTTGTCTATAATGATGAAATGAAGCAGTTATGTTATAAAATAAATAGTAATGATGATTATAAAACAAAGATAGTTTCACACTTATCTGATTTGTAAAGCCCCAGAATGTTTCTCCTACATGCTAAGAATACTTTTGGTATATTTAATGCTACATAATTGTCCATAGCGAAGTATAATTATCCCAGAATAACCATGAAAACCAGTGACAGGTGACAGATGACAGATCTGCAGGACAAATATGAGAGACTGCTGTTCTTATGTTATGTATAATTGTTAAACTGTAACTCTTTTGTTATTACCAGGAGCACGTGTACATCAGACCACACAAATTGCAAAAAGGACAAGTTTCTCCTCTGCCTCTCTGATAGAACTCACCATTCAACGATATCGCTGTCGGGTCTGGTAGCAAGGGGAGGAAGAGTAGGAAGAGGAGGTACACCACAGAGAGACCATTATATCGGAAGCAGATGGCTATGGAGAAATAAGTTATGACAAATTCATTTTAGGTCAAAAATACCATCATAAGTAACACACAGGTCTCGTCATGCATTGTTTTTGTAGCACAACCACTGGAAGGAAAGCACTTATGAGGAATCCCATCAAACCTACTACTTACCAGCTAGCAAAAGCAAAGGCAGTAATAACTTATAAATCACTGCCACCACAGTGTCGCGTGCCATGTCTGCATAGAGGCTCACAGGGCTCCCTGCACAAACTGGACGCACTGCTCTTCTGAAGGAGCTGAAGCTCCTCCCTCCTAGTCAGCTGGCAGGTAACACCATCCAATCACACGAGTCCCTGCGGGCCTTTCAAACATGCTACATGTGTAGCATAGAGGAATTCCATTTTGATGCTTACTCTGATCCTTGTGGTAGCCACACACACCGCTGATGCAGAAAGCGTTGAAATAAGTAAATATCCTTGAAATGCTACTCATCAGAATTATATTGCAGTAAGTCCTTTTCCTGCATACTGGTTTAGATAAGGAGGAGGGGGTCTTGGAGGGGGTCATGCCTCTTTCCTGGATATAGGCCAACATCTTTCCTTGGCAAGCCTATTCCTGAACAGCAGGAGACGATTATCCAGTGATAATCATGGTGGGATGCAGCTGCCAGTGCAGATCATTGTTTGCTTCATCCTTTGTTTCTATGGTCAGTTCGCTTCCTTTTCAAAAGTTTGTGGAATGTTCATAAATCATTTTTTCTGCATGGGGCAAGTGTATTTAATATTAATGATAATTGTCCCATTAGCTGTTAGCAACTGCTTGTTGGAGAAAATTAGAATTACAGGAAGGGCTACATGTCGGGAGAAGAAAAATACAAAGGCTGCTTTCTGGTGAATAATTTAATTTAATTCTGGATGATATTTTTTTTTTAAATTATTAGATTCAGAAGTGATACGATGGTTAGCATTGTTGAATGTTGGTGAGTCTTGTGTGAATATGCGAGTTAATGGTGAGTGTTGTGTGAATATGCGCGTTAATGGTGAGTGTTGTGTGAATATGCGAGTTAATGGTGAGTGTTGTGTGAATATGCGCGTTAATGGTGAGTGTTGTGTGAATATGCGAGTTAATGCTGAGTGTTGTGTGAATATGCAAGTTAATGGTGAGTGCTCTCTGCGAGGGGTTGCTGCCCCAACCTTGGTTTCTTCCCTGCCTTGCACCCACAGCTTCCGGGAGGGGCTTTGCACCCCCCATAGCTCTGCATAAGACATACAGACATGGATCATGTGATGTAAAATACAATAAGAACACTGCAAATGAACAAATATAGACAAAGTATGGAAAAATTTGTCAAATTAACACCTAAGCTTAAAGATTAATACAGACGCTCCTCTACTTATGAACGAGATACATTTTGAACAGCCATTTGTAACTTAAAATGTTCATAAGTCATTATTCAACATCATTTTAAGGGTATACGCAAGTACAAAGAACTAGGATGCTGGGAGTTTGCACACTACGCTGCTGCATGGTGGGAGTAGCGGCCAGAAGTCGTACCAGGCAGAACTGGTGCACTGAAAAAAAATTGATGTTGCGGACAGGAAACTGGAGCCCAATGAATACAATTTGGATTTACAGTCCTCTTTGTTCGTATGTCTAAAAGTTTGTAAGCTGAAAGTTTGTAAGTAGAGGAGCGTCTGTATATCCATAATATAAATGAATTAATCATAAATGGTCAACCATAAAGATTCAGTGTAATGTGTGAAATAATGAACCAATACTGATAAAAACAAATTTTCCGTCTTACACATTCCTTTAATTTTATATTTTTGGGTTTCATTTAGGAATTAAGTTAATCTAAGCTGCAGCTTCATCATCTTAGCAGTTTTCAATCTGGGTTTGCTGTAGGCGCCTTAACTGATGGCTAACATGCAGAAGCCAACCTGTGTAAAGTGGTATTTAACGTACTGTCTTCATGCTTTCCTTATTTTGTTAGAATTATTTTGGTCACTTTATACAGCTAATGTTGTACGTGCAATTTAAATGATGTACAGACATTATTATAATTCAATATTAATTATTGAACAGCACAGTGCAATATATACTGCTATCCACTGCTTCTCTGCATCTAGGAATAATTCCTTTGTATTCAATTAGGAGCTAAATATTTATTGCATTGATTATTTTCTATATTTACGCAACTGGTGTGTCACTGCTTGCCCAGCTCCAATCCAGAGGTTAATCATACTGCAGTAAAGCCACAGTTTGAGTTTTGGCCATCGGCTCCCTTGGCACCCACAGGAACATCCTTCCAATAACGGAGGTCGTTCCCAACCGTCTTCACTGCCTTCCCCTTATATTAGATAATACTTTCTAGTGGGTAGCTTGGGCCTTGTAATGTGTAAAGACAGCATTTGGCCCCTGAGGCATTTGGACTGCATAATTTACACTGTGTACAATTATATGAGCAAGTTATATGATGAAGAGAAAACTCAGAATCGGTACTGTACAGATTATGTTAAATTAGATCTCATCAGATCCATTTCCAAATGGTTGTCCAAAGCATGGCTTAGTGGATTAAGACACAGCGCCTGTAATTACAAAGTCACTGGGTCAAACTGCCAGGTTGTCAGAGTATTACCCTTTGGTCCCTAAGTAAGGCCCTTAACTCCCATTGCTCTGTGAACTGTCTCATCCTTTTGCAGTTGTACATTGCTTTGGATAAAAGCATATGCTAAACAAGTTCAAATGTACTGTAGAATTCTAGAATAGGTATATACAATTTATGAGCTAACCCAAAAATAATGTTTCGTACTTTTCTGCGTGTGCTGGTGACCTCTGCTGGCGGTTCGGTGCAACTACACCACCTGCTGCAATATCCATGCTGTAAAAACAGAAAAATCACGAAAAAGACGGTGACGGAAATGACTTCTCTAAGAAAAGGGTTCCTGCATTTAATTCGCTGGCCACACCATATTTTAATTTGTTTTTTAAATAAAATATTGTTTTAATGAATGTTTATTTCACTTTCATCAATCTGAAACCCAAGTATGCCAGTTAGCTTTTTTCCAGCGTTCGTAACTACAATTTTGCTGCAACTTTACCATTGGACTCAGGGCTCATTGCACTAAATTAGTTAAGTAAGTAAGCGTTAAGCGCCGTTGTCAGTACAGCGTTTAAGATACTTAATCCTTAAACATAAAAATATTCTTTCAGAATCGCAAATCATTAACTACACAGAGGTATACCATGAAATATAGTCGCAGACAGAAAACGCTAGAATGGGCCAGTAAGGTGAAGCTTTCAGCTTAGACATTCAGTAAGTTGCTCTCTGGACTAGATTTACATTGATTACCAGAAAGACTGCTGAGCAGGCAGCTAATATTTCAACGACGGTGCAGCTAAAAGTGCTGCTAGGAGGCGAATATCATGGAGAAAGTGCCATTAGTGGTTTTTCCGTGTAAAAATGGGTGATAAGTCTGAAGCAGATGCTTCAATATATGTTTTTACGCTCGGATGGCACCTGGAAGCTTTAGGAAGGCCATACCAAGCAATCAGCAGCTCAACCCTGAAGACACTTGATCATTTCAGTTACTGTTCCACATGAAGCAGCCATCAGAAGCAGCAGCGGCAAGTTCTTCCTTTAAATGTAAAAAGTCCAAGACACGTGGACAAACTGGTCAGTGTCATCAACAATGGTACAGTGTAAACCAGCAAATTCTGGGATATGCACCCATTATCCACACATTAAAGCTTTTATCTCCACAGTATTACTGCATCTACAGGGAATAGAAATACAGTGTAATAGCTTGTAAAATGTTACTGCTATGAAATCAGTAATAAACTCATTAATCAATACTTCACTAAGACAATAGCTTGTCCTCTATGCAGAAGACTGTACTAATTACTTTTTTCCCCAAGTAAAAAATGGGAGAAACTTTAGCCTAAATAAGAATTAGAGCAGCTGTCTACACCTGAACAATAAGTTGTCATTTCTGATAGACAAAAACAAGAAATATTTGGAGCTAAACGATGAGAAGGATTTTCTCAGTTCAGTGAGGTTGTAGCTTATGATACAGTACAATTTTTATGTATATTCTCATTTTTCTATAGCACGATTTTAAAAAACATTTATAGTGTTTCTCTGTATTCCATACTCTGTGTGTTTTGTCTGTCTCATAATAGAGTCTGCTTAAAAGATTACTTGTTCCTTATAGAATTTAGAGATCAGTAGTCATTGTTGACACACCACAACAAAATGTGGTTTTTGCATTTAACAAATATGTGACATGGCAGGGGGCAGCTAATTCAGTGCCCAGGGAACAGTGCTCTTGGTACCTTGCTTAAGGTACCTCAATGGCACTTTACTGGCTGGGGATTTGAACCTGCAATCTTTCAATTACAAGGGCACTTCCCTAACCAATAAGCCACCACTGTCTTAACTGGACACATATCCCATATTGCAAATCTCTATTAAGTGAAAATATGAATCTAAACAAACATTCTTAGCACTGTGGTAACAGGTATAACTTCATCAACCACAGGTTGGGGTTTGGCTTTGTGGGTAAGTGTTGTTGGCTTTTTGAATGCTCACCCTCGACTTTTGTTGCTCTAAGTACCGGTTGACTCAACTTTCTTGATTTTTGTTCTGTTTTGTATTATCTGCTTGCCTTAGGTCATTTTCCAAGTGATTCAGTTATATTGTGTTTAAGATTACGTTATGGTACATTTTCAGTTTAGGTTCAGTTTGTTAACTTTCAGCTCACAAGCAGATGCACTGTAATTCCTGCTGTATGATTTTGTGCTGCAATACAATATTGATTGCAAGTCATCCACTGCTTAAGGCTGGAGTGTGACACCAAACCTTGATACGCAAACAATCCTATGCTTCACAACTGGGATGGATTTCTTTTGTTGGAAAGCAGTGTTTTGTTTTCACCAGAGAAAATGTTTCTAATTTCTAACGTTTATAAGCGCTTTACATCAGCCACTCGAACTTTGGCAAACACCAGGCAGAGTCATTTGTCACCTTTATTAGCGTCATCGATATGGTGGACCATCATAAATTAAATCAAATATCAGTGAGTATTACCCTGAGGTCCTTTTGGAGTATGATTAGCTATGAGCTTAATTTTAGTTGAATGACCTCTCCTAAAAATTTTAAAAGGTTAAATATACTCTGGCTTGGGGTGGTGTGGGGGTGCAGTGGTTAGCGCTGTTGCCTCACACCTCTGGGACCAGCATTAAGCCTCCTCCATGGCTCCGTGCGTGTGTGGGGTCTGTATGATCTCCCTTTGTCTTTGTGGGATTTCCTCTGGGTTTTCTGGTCTTGTCCCATAATCCAAAAACATGCTGAGTTGAATTGGAGTCACCAAATTGCCCATAGGTGTGAATAGTGTGTAAGTGTGTTGTGTGATGGGGTGACACCCCACCCTGGGTTATTCCTTGCCTTGAACCCATAGCTTCTGGAAGAGGGGTCACTATATATAATGGATCAATGTTTTCAATAAAGATGAAGTGAATTTTTTGTGTATTTTTAATCAAAATCTCCTTAGTATTGGCACTTAGAGACTCACATTACATGGCAGTTTTACATTAACTATTTTGAAATGATAATGCATTTGTGATGATAGTATAAAAACAATGCTTCTGTATTTCCTTCATTTTTGTATTCCTTTTTTTAACTCAGAGGCACTGTTAATACTTCTTTAATATCCATGTGAAAAGGCCTTAATGCTTTATAATTTTTACATTTTATTAATGCAGCATGCATCCATCCCCTTTACGTTTTCCTTTATTTACTTTAAATTTTATTTAGCAAATGCCAAGTGAGACAAATAGCACATTATAATATATGGCTGTCAAGGAGTCAGCCATGCATAAGCACAGCTATGCTGAGCTTCTAGTGTAAGCAGTATTGGATTAGGAAAAGCCCTGATCTGAGTCCTACTAAGAATTTGTGGAAGGATTTAAAAACTGTCAAAGATCTGACACAGCTTGAGAAAGTATTCACCTCCTCTAAAGCCTGGTGTAAGATCTGCTGCCAACATTCTGCCAATACTGATTTCAGAGTTGTGAATGTTATATATTTCTAGTTACAGAATTGTCAGGAAAAAAAAATTATTTAACAATCTAGTTGTTCAAAAACTTCAATTACAAAATGTAGGTCTAATTAAATACTATTTTTAGACCTGCCGTTTTGTAAAATCACTAAATGAACATTTAGGTTCTTAATGTAAACTTTGTTGCCAAACCAAGTACACAAATATTCTATACTTACGCATTTATTAATAAAAAAAAATGTAACCAACTGAAAGACAATATTTTAAACAACATAATACATTTTCCGCATAATCTAAAGTGTACATGCAACACCACGATATGCTAACACTACCCATCAGGAGTGATTCTAGCTATTGGAAAGATCAGGGGCTAAATCAAGTTTACTTGGGGCTTAACTTTTTTTTTCTTTTTTTGAACGAAGATTGGCATCAAGACTAAAATACTCGGGCTATTGCCCCAAGTGATCGGCCTAAGGTCGCCCTTGCTACCCATCGTGTTTGACAAGACTTGCATTACATCAGCTCAAATGCCATCCATTAATGCTTGCCTTAAATATTTATTAAACTATCCACCGGTCTAGTTTTATAAACAGGGATGGACATAACTAGTACGCAAGTACGTATTCACCTTTAAAAAACAATACTTGCGCGCAAATGCGTGCTTATTTTATGTTAATTTGCACTGATATGAAAATAAAATATAATGCTTTTTAATCTTGACATGATAACTATACTTCATTTGCGGTATACAGGTTCAAATGTAAGATATTTTCTTGTCATAGCAGCGCAAATGCACGTAAAAGCAGTATGCGTTTGCCCAAGTATTGTTTTTTTAAGGGGTGAATGCGTACTATGTCCATCCCTGTTTATAAAGTAATTTATTGGTATTAAAGCATTTAAGAAAATTAAAATATCGATAAATACACAAAATAAAGACTTTAGGCTCAAACATATGCATAAAAAATGCAGAATCCACAGTCGTGTAGAAATCTGATCTAGAAGCTGGGTCTAAAAATTATTACAGTTTTGAGTTACCCTTCTCGCCTACCTTTTTGTTACCATGCTTTTGGTTCACAAAACTTTAAGCCCCATTTCATAAAGGATCTAGGAAGAGAGCTCATCCAACTACCAGGATCCCTGGCAGCATAAGACTCCCCATAAACTCAACACGGGCTATTTGAAAACCCCAATTAAACTACTTTGGGGGGGGGGGGAATCCCGACCTGAGAGGAGGAACATGCGGAGGCTGCGGGGGGGATTCGACCAAGAACCCAGAGGCGTTCAGAGGCATGACAATGTCAGCATGCACATTGATTCTCTTAAAACAATAAATGTGTTTATACTATAATTATATTTCCCAGGAAAAAGTGTAACTAAAGTGAGTTGTCAGTGTTTCGAGAAAAGCGCCCTTTCTCCGCAGAATTGCAAAATGGTGACGTTTCCAGCGGTCACGTGACCTGACGCGGCTCGTTCCCAGGGTTCCGCGAGCGCAGGTCGCCCCACCCCACCTCTCCAACGCTGCCTTTTCAATGTGCAATTCCCGAAGAAAAGGGCCGAGAGACGCGAAATGGCCAAAAGAGACGCCTTTCTTCTTCTGTAGCCCTACGCCGTTTGTAATTGAAAGGATCGCAATCAGCCTAGAGTTCGTTTCGTGATCTGCCACATACTCATAAATCTATATGCACTCGAATATCTGCCATTCGAATTCAAAATGAATATAGAGCTGAGACTGACAGCGGGCTCTACCTGCAAGAAGCAGGAAAACACCGAGGGCTTCTCGTAAATACCTTTTCCCCCCAGCAGATCGAGGAAATCAAAACCGCGGGCAACGCGAGGGAACTTGGCGTCCGCCTGCCGGGAGCTTTACGGATGCGCGGAGCAGCACAAGATACGGCGACGGACGGGAAAGACAGTGAGGGGCCTCGGATTGTGACAAGATCCAGCGAGCAGCAACCATCACAGAAGAGGAGGACCATAAGAGGGGGCGAATCTACCTTAAATGTTTTCCTGGAGTAAAAAAAACAACATCGGAGACGTAGATACGGACATCATATTTGTGAATGTAGGAAAATATAGGCAGATTTAGCAACTGTCAAAATAATTCCCTGGAGGTAATTTTACTGTTGGTAATTATTTTCGTTCCCCCCTCTCTCTCGCTCGTTCTCTCCCGTCTCTGTGGAGGAAGACGCTTTGGAAGGAAATGATCAGAAACATACGCCGATCCAACTGGAGCTGTTTATTTTAGTCGGACTGCCGCCTACAAATAACCCCAGTCCGCCTGACTGGCGATCGAAAGCTTCTCCTCGGCGATCGTTGGGTTTCTGTCGCGGTTCCGCGATATCTGAGCGGGATCCTTCGCGATCCTTTTTAATGGATCCATGTTAGCCGGACTGTAAAGCAGATATCACCGCCGATTCGAGTACACACCGTCTGCTTTATCGCTGGAAGGATATGTAATAAAAAAATATACGAGTAACCGAGCCCGAAAAGGCATCCCGGGTGTCGTCATCAGCACCGTCCTAGCGCCCTTTCTTACCGACAGATTTGTTGGAAATAATGTGCACATCACAGTAAAAAAAAACAGTATATAAACGAAAATCGCCGTCAAGTATTTCGTAGGCCACCTTATTCAACAGTCGGTATGTGTGAAAAATCGCTATCGGGGTGTTAATTCCGCGGACCAGGCGAAGACGAGGAGCTATTTATTTATTTATTTATTCGTCATTTATTTATTTTATTATCATTTTCCCCCCCAAAATTTCCCCCCTCCCCTGAACCGATTTTTCTTTTGGGGAGGGGAAGATGGGCTGTTTGGGCAATAAGACCGAAGACCAGAGGAATGAGGAGAAGGCGCAGAGAGAAGCCAACAAAAAGATAGAGAAGCAGCTTCAGAAAGACAAGCAGATATACCGAGCGACGCACAGGTTATTACTGCTCGGTAAGTTTCTGACAGGCTGCTGTCTTGCCGTATAAATGTTACCATCTTGGTTTTATATACCTGTCTGGTAATGTTCAGGCGCGCGCTGATGCGGTATTTATATTTCTGTGGCGATATTTAGCCATGTCTGTCTTTTTATTCAAAAGCATGCTTTCAATATTTTTTATGGCTGCTGCTAGTTATAGTTGCAAGATGGTGCGTGATCTCCACTCTTATAGTCAATTATTTCTAACAAGTATGATTTTGGGCGAAAAAACAAAATGCAATTAGCATTCCAGGATGTTTCTTCGCTAAGGTGTGATCCTAATATAATCCTTATGCATATAGGTTGGTTATTAAATTAATCACTTATTATCAACGGTTAATTTGGAAGGCAGAGTGGCCTTCCAGGTTTTTTTTGTTTGTTTGTTTTGGTTTTGTTTATACTGCTTAGAAATCATTTCATTACATTGGTCGCCCACATTTATTTAGGATTATGGTGTTAAATTACGTCCAATCGAGAAGCATAGTTTTTTTTTTTTTTAGAATAAACCTGTCTTTATGTATTTTTATATATATAGATCTAAATACCAATATGGTAGTTCAACTATTACGTATGCTATCCACAATTCATAACGCGCGTAGTAGAATGATCAGGAAGAGCTTCTTGTTAGTAGAGCTTACCTTGCACTAGTGCTGCTGCAGGCCTCTCATTTCTGATCTTTATTCATTTCTGGTGACATGCCGATGGTGGGGTTTGCTCTGAGTTTATGTAGTGAAGGCCTGAAGACAACAACACTATCCTGCATCTGGATGTGAAGAATACTCATATGTTCTGGTTCAATAAATGATAAAGAGGAGGAGGTATGGAAATTGCAGCATAAGCTTATAAAACGAATCGAGGCTACAGAGAAGGGTGTCCTGGACAAACTCGGCACCATTCCTCCCCCCCCATTTCCTCTTTTGATAAATCTTATTGTTGAGGCCATTGCACAGAGCCTTTGTTGATACAGGTGGATTGCTGGGGCAGCAGGTTGTTGTGAGTAGAAAGGGTTTCAAGAGTGGGCTGTGCAGTCATAAAGCGATCCGCTACAGTAAAGTGTAGAGTATATATTTCATACTTTATGAATTGCTTTGGATAAAAGCGTTTGATTGGACACCACCTTGCCACTGTTCTACAAAGTGAATGTACAATGATTATTGTTGGATATGATACAAATCCCAACATTTGTAATGCAGATGAAGTATTAATGAATGGTTATATTCTGAGGTTGACGCTTACTTTAATATTTATACTCTTGCTCCACTCCCATATATATTAATAAACATATGTATTAATTATACACTCACACTCAGTACCAACAGAAATTCAGTTAAGCAGTCTGTTTATCTGTTTGTTCTGATTTGTAAGATCAGGTATTTTATCGCAACAGCATTGCTGTTCAACTAGTTTGGCTTTTTGCTAAGTTGACTAATACTTAGTTCAACTGGCTCGCTTTGTTTAAGTGGTCAATGGTTCAGGTGCACCTTATCAGATCCATTGTATCCAAGAAACAATGTAAGGCCTAAAGCTTTCTAAGACCTTTTTTATGCAAAAATTGATAAAGCTAAGACAGTACTAGATAGACGTAAAAGAAAAGCACAGCAGATACTGCATGAACACCGTGCATTAGTTTCGACAGCCAGTTCTTGGTTTCCACAGCTCAAGAGACTAAGTAAATAAATCCAATTGACCGTGCCATTTTTTTTCTTTTTTAAAGAAACGGTAACACATTGTGTCAATAGGCCAAATATAAACTTTTTCCATTAAGGCAATTTTCTGTTTATTGATTGAAAGTAGTATTTTTAAAGATCTCATAGTGGGTTATAGTTTTTGGGTGACCACCTAATTTATTATGTCAAATAATAAAAATGTAGTTGTCTTGGTAGTGTTACATTTTATAGCATTTAAATATTTATTACTATTGAAACAGGAACAAAAATGCAACTATGCCTGTTACCTTCCCAGAAGCGGATCTATGTTCCATCATTTCCTTTTAATGTTAGTGGTTGTCACTGCTTAGAAGTTTATTCTGTAGGTCTGTACCAAAAGACAGGTGGTTATACCCATTTCCTGAATTTTGTTTGATTGTTGTTTGCTCAGCAATTAGTCTGATTTTTTTGGCATATTTGGTGTCTATCAAAACCCAGTTAAACGTGATGCCTATTAAAAAACGATAATGCCCCATTTTCCAGTTTAATGATGGTAGCAGTCTATATGAAATATAATTTTGTTTTAAATAAGTTTTGTTTCTATGTGCTGCTTTGCATTTGAATTGGCAATTTTTGGAGGTTTTGTGCAGTTATCAGTGAAAGTTTGTTGCTTCCCTGTTTTGTACCAGTGATTTAGGGGGAAAGAGGATTAGAGATCAGAAAGAGTTAGTGGGCATACTATTTTTTTTAAAGCTGGTACCATGTTATCTACCCTGACTAAGTAAAAAATCCTGGTAGTCATGCTAGTCAGAATTACATATTAGGTGTAACTTTTATTAATGCTGCGTTTCTAGAGAGTGTTGGATGGGCTATGTAGGTACAGCAGAATAGTTTTATGCATTTTGTATTTTTTATTAACTTAGTTTTTTCTTTATATATTTTTTATTATTTAATTAGTACTTCACATTTAATACCTCCTTAATGCCACTGAAAGAATGTTCCACAATGAGGGATTTTTCCCATTTTCCTCAAAATGGGGCAATATTTCTGTCCAAGTTCAAGTGTTGCTATAGAAATAAAGATTCTATTTATTGTCACTGGAATCAATGTAATTGTAGATGTCCCCCCCCCCTTTTCTTGTGCCTTTAGGAGCTGGAGAGTCTGGGAAGAGCACCATAGTTAAGCAGATGCGGATACTGCATGTGAACGGCTTCAATGCAGAGTAAGCTTTATTTCTACTGATATGGCCGAAGTCATATGGTCAGACTAATCTTTACTGCACTTCAGGTGACTGACAGAATCCCGTGCGGCTGACAGGATTGTGTAAAAGCCATATTTACATACAGCAGTGAATAGTGGCATCTCGTTTAAAGTCTTATGCATTATTTTATTTTATGTAAAATGTATTTTTTACCAAAATGTTCTGTAAGATTTATTTTATTGGCAAAGATATTCTTTTGGCATGAAGCATTCTGTAGATATATATATATATATATTTTTTTTTCCTTAAGCTGATTTTGGATTGGTCTTGGGGGGGGGGAGGCTTAGGGCCCTGTAGCTGTGTCGGGGGCAGATGAGTCCTCTGTGACTGTCCTCTGTAACTGTCCCATTATTAGCCTCAATTCAGTGCTTGTCTGACCCTCCTCAAAATGATTTTGTTATCAGTTTAACATGCATTTTCACCTCAAGTAGAAATGCATATTCTGCGAATATTACTGGTTTTTAATTCATTTTTGCCTAAATTTCCAACTAGTAAGTTTCATAAACCAGCTGACAAAACTTGCATCATTAATCTTTCCATTAGAGAGCTGCTAAAACAGTCTGGCCTAAATCTGAATAATTTGCCAGTAGGTATCAGTCCTGTGGAAAAATTCTGCAGGTACCCTAACCCTGTGGAAATCTACCACAAGACACTAATCTACATTTTCTATAAAGCAGTTCATGATTAATTTGCTTATTCTGTGCTACCAGTTATTTGTGGTCAGTGTGATTATGATAAAGTTTTGTTTATGTTGGTTATGTCTGTTTTTCTTTGTAGAGAGAAGAAGCAGAAAATTCAGGATATAAAAAACAACATAAAAGAAGCTATAGAGGTAAGCTGGTATATGCTGTTACACTTATGTGCGGGACGATAACACGTATCATAGGTCGACAATGATAGCTCAGTTTAACAATGACAGCCAGCGTTTGGAATCTTATAAACCATGACATTGTGCTCTCTCCCCCAGACTATTGTGGCAGCCATGGGCACACTGGTACCACCAGTTCAACTCTCCTGTCCGGAGAACCAGTTCCGAATCCAATACATTCACAACATAGCCTGTCAAAAGGACTTTGAGTTTCCACCGGTAAGTGTGAGGCGTGCAGGTTGGCGGCGACAGGTGCTGGCTCTTGAATTTCCTGGAACCAAATTTTGAGATCATGCTTGAACCGTTCATTACTTGAAAATCTCGCCGGGTTCTCTCGAGGTGGATGGGCTCTGACTTGTTTCTGCTGTGATCTTATCACCTGGAATGTTTGATAGAGATGTTTGAGTCAAAGGAGTGATGCTTAATTGAAGGCTGTTGGGATCAGAAGTACTACTGTGTAAAGCATCTACTTCATACAGTTGCTCAGCCAGATGAGGGGAAGGGGGAGTGATAGAGGCATCTGGAGCAGCGGGTGTTGTAATGGTCGACTTGTTAGGTAGGAGGTCCAGACTTTGGAGGGAGGTTGGCGGTTGCTAAAGTTCAGGCTTCTGTGAGCTGAAGCTGGGCCTAAACTTGAGATTTTATCATGATTGTCCTTTTTGATGAACTTTGGTGTTCCTGTTCCTATGTCCTAATGACATTTATTGGCCTTTAAATGAATAATGGAATACATTTGTTTTATTCGGTATGAATAAGGCATTCTGATTTTGTGTTACTGAATTGTGCAGCTTTGTGTTGTTCAGGTGTATTAGGGTAATATGTGTGAGCACAGTTTTCCAGTGTTTCCGCATAGTGTATGGTGTGTCTTTCTGCAAACTGCCTCTCAGTATCTCTCACAGATCTCTCTGTAGTAATCGACAAAGCTTGCATACTTGACTGCATTCTTGTTGCCAGTTCATATAAAGTCATGAACTGTGATATATAGAGTAAGTCTTGTACATTTACTTAGCAAGAGCTTGAAGACACCCCCCCCCATCGATGAAATGCTTAACTGGCATGGTGTAGAGGACTGGAAATTGTGGGCATTCAGATACGTAAGCCCCCCCAACTCTTCTGTACACTGCTGGTTGTGGCCTATCAGCAGTAAAAATTGTATGTTGATCACATGCTTTTATTTGCGTTGTAATGTTCTGTTCAAAAAGTCGAACTTTATAACCCTGTTGCAGCTCCCCAATCCTGTGTAACATACAAGTTTTCTGCAGGATTATATGATTAAAGGAGTGAAATATAAGCATAGGCAAAAAATGCATGTGTCTTTGGTAGTTTGTGCCTCCCTGGTGCAGACAATAGTTGGAAGATTGCCGTTCGAGACCAGAACTTATGTGGGCTGTGGGACAGCAATTAGCAGGTATACTACCCTGGGGACGTCTAACTGAATGAACCTCAGAGGTGTCTGTATGCCTGTGTGTGTCTCATTTCAGCGCATTGCTTGTTAGCGGTGATTTTGGTTAATAAGCCAAAAAGGTCCCAGTGGGCTGAGCTTGTGTCTCACTGTAGCACGGCGATTCCCTCTGCCCCAGAGTCTCATCTACCGCTCTGCAGCATGAGTGGTGCTCCCAGGCTAAGGCAGGAGGAGAGCGCTTGCTGGAGTGAGGGGGAGATGAATCCATGCGGTGTGCTTAGGCGTGTGGCACGTCATTGGTAAAGGCTCCTGGACTTTGGGTTTTTGGCATTGAGACTTTGCTTTTAGTCCCGTTTCCTGATGGTTTCCTGATTGTGCAGAGTCCTGTTTTGGGTTTTTAGTGGATGTCAGAGTAATGTTGTGTAGGACTACAGCATGACTTCTTGATCGTCTGACACAATTCTGATTATGTTATGAGTTCTTTAAGTAAATGGGGATATATATGCATATATATATACACACACACACACACACACACACACACACACACACAGTCCATCCACTTTTTTTCTGACAATATTTAACCCTGATCGTCGTCCAGTTTTTTTGTTGAAACACCTGGAATCTTTTTATTTCAGAAATTTATTTTGTTGTTGTGTTGTGCTTGTAACCCTTTTTTTTTATTATTAATACATGGCTACTCAACCTTTCTTCTTTACGGATTAAGCCATTTATACCACACTGCTTTTTTTCTAATTATTTCAGTATTCATGCATTGTTTCTGGGCTTGTGCATCATAGTTTGACAACTTAGTATAATTTTCAGTGTGTTTCACTATTACGTGGAAAACTCTACCTTTTCACTGAATCACTGACTCATGGGAGATGGGATTCGAAACTGGGAATAGATACTGGCAATCCCATCTTTTACGAGAAATTACATAGGTCTGTATAGGAATTTTATATACAGAAGTCAGTCAGATCAGTAGGTAATAAGTTGTAAAGCAGAAGTTGCCATTAAAATAAGAAGAATCTAGAATGTTAATACAGTGATCCCTGCCTATCACGGACGTTACATTCCAGACCCATCAGTGATAGGGGAAAATACGTGATATAGAAAGACCATATATATAGTTTAAGTCTTAAGATATCCCTCCCGCATGTTTTAAAAGCAATATGTGAAAATTCACAATATAGAATGACCATATAAAAAACATTTTTTAATAGTTTAAGCCTTAAAATACCCCCCCACACACACACACACGCTTTAAACACATGAAAACTTATTTAAAAAACACTTTGTAAACACATGTGAGTATATATATTTACACACACACATCGCAGAGAACTGTGATGCGTCCGGGAAAAATCCGTAATATAGAGGGGGCGCGATTCCTAAACTACGATATAGCGGCGGATCACTGTATTACTCTTTATAAGCCTTGTACAGAAATGTACTCTGGTAGCCAAAGGATAACCTTTCCAATGAATGTGTAAGATTCTTATGGTATAGAAAAAATTACAGCATATGGAAATTTGTGTACATGCCTTGTGTTGTATAGTAGAAAAACATAAATACAGCTGATTGATATGCAGAGGTGGAAATTTCGGGTCCAGAAAGTACAAATCCAGACCGTGATTTAGTTTCAACCAACCAGTTGAGCATAAAAAGTCACAGTTACAGGGTACTCCACTGGTTGGTTGAAACAAAATCCTGGTCTGGATTTGTATTTTCTAGACCTGAAATTTCCACCTCTGTTGATATGTAATGGTGGAGGTATGACGGTTCACTGTTCATTGCACACATAAAACTGCCAATATGTGATGGATTGCCCAGTAGCTACATCTAGTGGCAAGGCATCAGCATTGCAGCCGGACATATATTGTTTTATTCAACTTTGTTATTGCATTCACTAGCAGGTTACTTTCAGATACAAGTTGCATTGTGTAATTGTGTACACAAACAAGTAAAGTGTGTGTATGTATGTGTATATAAAACAAAGAATTAATCATCACTAGTTTATTTGGTAAGTGATGATGACTTGCTGCTTCATTGTGTGTCTGCTCAGAACAGGCAAAAATAAACCAATACAGAGCAGAATGCCACATTTCATTCTCCTAGTTTTTCTGAATTGTCTTTATGGAGTACAGGACCATCCCATCCATGTCTGTGTAAACATGCTGTCTTTTTTTCCCTTCTTGTCTCTGCTGCTCTACAAATATTATAAATGATTATTTTATATTTAATTGTATTCTATTTTCGTTGTTTCATATCTCTAACAGTGATATCAATGATTGTAAATGCTACATTAGCTGCATCGGATTTTAGGTCACTGTAAAAAGGACTGATCAGAACGAATATGTTTTGTATGAATTCACAATCTGAAAAGTTACTAAAATTAACTTGGGGTGCGAATTTTCCAGAGAGGGCAGGAAGATTAAAGGGCTCAGTAAAATATATTGTTATTACTTAACACAAGTCAAAATAAATACTCATCACTAAAGTCATAACTGTGATTAATTCTCATCCTTGACTTTCTGAAGTTCAACACTTCAATTGGGTCCCTTAGATTGTACTGTAACTGTACCATTCAAGTGTTTACTGAATTTTCTGGGCACCAGCCTAACCATAATTTATTATGATTATTCTAATTTTTTTGTTCAGTTCATTCCATTTTGTTTTGAGCTGAATGAGTATGCACAGGTGAATGATCTGTGAGCAGTACTTTACAGCATTGTGCAGCATTCCTCTCATGATTTCCTCAGGGGAAACACACACCTGTACGACTAAGAAGCTTAACTCGTGCTGTATGGAGGAGTCAGTGGCTGAGTCAGTGATTGGGAGGTTAATGACTGCGTTGCAGTGCGGCACTAGCACTTCATAAGGGTCCCGTTATGTGACGCTCGCCCGTCTGAGACTTGCTGCACCTTTTCTACAGAACATACTGTTTTAAACTCAAATTACATTATCTTGTTAGTGCTTTGCATTGCTTCCTTTTGGACTGGTGTGGTTTTTAAGTTTGTGAATTAGTGGTCCATCCGATTATGTAATGTGTATTTGTATTGCTAAGTCACTTCATCCCCACACTTGGCTGTACGGGTGTCTGATCTGCCAGAGTGTGACCAGATGCCATCCTGGGCTGATAGTCTGATGTTTCCTGCTGAAAAACCACAGAAGTACTTTCAGGTCTGAAGGGAATTCTAACAGATTCTGCAGGCTGTTATCTTTGTCTCTCCCTTAAGGAGTTCTATGAACACGCCAAATCGCTGTGGCAGGATGAAGGGATCAGGGCGTGCTTCGAGAGGTCCAACGAATACCAGCTCATTGACTGCGCACAGTAGTAAGTACATGTGGAAAGAGTGGCTGCTTGTGTGCATGGTGTGATCAAGGCATGCAGATGTTCATGTAGACTCCACAAAGCTGACGTGGGGCCCTTTATAACTCCCCCCACCCCGGTCGGGAGTTCGGAAATACTGTGTAATGTCTTTTCTTGTATTCTTGAACTCATCAGTGTACCGGAGAAGAGGAGTAAGGAATGTTCCTCTTGCTGTACTGTGTTTATTCCATTTTGGTTTGTGTTTACAATTTGTTTGCTCATTGTCAAGGTCCTCTGTCCTCCCTTCCCCCCTCCTGTCTTCCCTCCCCCTACCTTGCCCCTACACCAATCACACAAGATTTGTGGCCAGTGGTCTATTTATAGGGCCTCTGGCTCTGTCACTATGGCAACCAAGCTGGAGGCCAGGGAGCTATTTTTGAAGTTGTTCTGTAATGTCAAACGGTGCTCTCCCTCTCTAAAAGCAGTCTCTCTTCCCATCTCTCTATATTTGTATACGTTAAAATAAAGTTTATATTAATAGGGTTAAGGTTAGACTATATTAATAACCATGGATTCATAGAAAATATTTAAATTGGATGTTGTGTAAATGGCTATATATACATTGTTGGTGTTTAAAATTTATTTGTATGTGTCTCAGATTTACATATCAAGATCTGTGTGTCTCATAGAAAAAGGAATGGGGACGCCAACAAAAACATCCAAATATACCATCTCCTGCTCCTTTCTCACATAGGGGACTTTATCAGTCAATAAAAACTACAAATCCCTTGTAACAGATTGCTTGTGTAGTCCTGCAGGAATGACTGCTTGGATCGCTATCAGTTTATCAGTTTACTGTGGTAAATATTGTTACTTTTGGTTCTGGCACCTGTTTGAACTTCAGCGGGTAAATAATCAAGTACTGTACTCATCTAAGGACACCTGGAAAGGATATTCAGCCCAACAGGATATCGGTATCTTGAGATTAAGCAGGATCTGCAAGGAGTTTCTCAACTTTACTGTCTTTACAATGCCAAAGTTATTCTGAGAGATTTATTTGTAGAATGGGAAACACTGATATTCTGCTATTCCGGGCTGTTTTGACTTGTTCTGGCCCTGGAGTAGTTTGTTATAAAGAGAGGAGTGTGATTATTATCTAGCTGAAAGTATGCTGCACTCAGTGTTGCTTTTGTTTTAGTCTAGAAAACTAGAAACTGTCTCATTTAATTCCTTTCATGACTAGAAATAGTTTTATAAACTTAATATAGCGGCAGAGATGTGTAAAGGGCTGCTGCTTTAGACTTTGTCATGTTGGTTAAAGCTGTGAGCTGGCACTGCATAAAAGAATTTTTACTGTCCAGTTCAGTGGTGTCGGCCCTGTGGAATGAGGGCTTCTACCAGTTAATTACTCTGATAGGACTTTGAAAAGCGCTGATCCATCTGTGGCAAATACTGTAGCCTTCTGCTATTAGCCACTCTACCGCAGTTCTTGTAGGTCGGACAGGGTACATGGGTCTTCCTTAAGATGCCTCCTTCATGCTGGTATGACAGCTTAGGCTGTTGTCCGAGTTAAACGATAACTGGCTATTTCCATGAGCACCGTTCCTTAGTTGGGGAAAAGATAGCTGTACCCCCTACTGGTTGTCAGGAGCAGTACAAATTAGTTGGGGTATCCTTGCCCCTATTTTTTTTTTTTATAGTATCACTAGTAAGTAGTAAGATTTATTTATTTTTTGTTATTTCAGTATTGTAACCTAAAAGGCAACAAAGAACTATTTTTTAACGATTTGTTGATGTTAAACTATCCACCCATTTCTCAAGCCATCTTCCAATCTTGTTCAATTTATGGTGGCAGAGAGTGGCTGTAGAAGCTTGTCCCAGAGAACATAGGGCCCAAGGCTGAGGTGCACCCTGGGTGGGTCCCATTGCACCCATAATATGCATAATTTATAGTTGTCGGTTCAACTACACGCATGTATTTGGGCTGTATTCAGTGGAAACGACTGCGACAGGGAGAACGTGCACTTGTGCACACACAGCAGTTTGAGGGCTTCACACCCCTAGCCATGGCTGTATGAGAAAATAGGTTAGTTGCATTGTTTTTGGATACTATGGATAAAAGGCAGCAACATTAATAGAAGAGAATGCATTATCGGCTCAATTTAGTTGAACTAGCTGAGGTAAAAACAGGCTGACTTCCCTGGTCCTACATTTGCTGCCAGGCTAACATTGCGTTTTGTTCCTTTCTTTGTTCCAGCTTTTTAGACAAGATTGACATTGTAAAGCAGAGCGACTATACTCCCACAGATCAGGTGAAGTTCTGTTTTTCATCTTTGACTTCGACTGTGGAAGCTGGGCAATGGGTCAGGGCCGTAACAATAAACACTTAAAAGAATGATGGATAATGCAGTACAAATTTTACAAAGTTTTTGTAAAAAATATGTATGGTCTTGTATTAAACATTATTGGATCCAGCCAGTATGGCAGAAGAGAGAAGATCCTAAGTTAACTGCCTTTATCCCCCAGGATGTAGGAGTCTCAGGATAACGTGACTGGTTTGTTTCAGGACCTGCTGCGATGTCGAGTGCTTACCTCTGGGATTTTCGAGACACGGTTCCAGGTGGACAAAGTTAATTTCCAGTAAGTTGAACAGGGAACCGGTTCGATGCCTGGCGTTCTTTTATAATGGTGCTGGCTGATTCTGTTCCTCTCTACCTATTTTCCCTACAGTATGTTTGATGTGGGGGGACAGAGAGATGAACGACGCAAGTGGATCCAGTGTTTCAATGGTACAATCTATTGTCTGATGCCATTTGTAAGCGAGTTTATAAGCAACAGAAAAGTTGGCGGCCATGTTTGCTTGGTAATGGGTAGATGTCTTGGTGCTGAGGGCACAGCAAGCTGTAGGAGATGCCTTTAGTTTGTTATAGGCTACCTGTGTCTTCTTATAGTTGTTCTGGTCCTGACTTCATCGGTGATTCAAGAACTTTCACCCTTCCTGGAGTCACTTCTTATGTCTTTGTATGGCTCTCTCCTTTCAGATGTGACGGCCATTATTTTTGTTGTGGCCAGCAGTAGCTACAACATGGTTATCCGGGAGGACAATCAGACCAACCGCTTACAGGAGGCTCTCAACCTGTTCAAGAATATCTGGAACAACAGGTAGCCCAGAAACGTTGGGGCACACCCAGAAATGCACGCCCACAAATGCTCAGTCGCACAGAGATGCAGAATTACCTGCAGTAGCATGCAGGGCTGTGCAGACACACAAAACGCAGGCACAAAAGCACACGCATCCACCCTTTATTCCCGGCATTGAAGGTTTGCCTTTATTCGTTTTTTTTCTAGGTGGCTACGGACCATTTCTGTCATACTGTTCCTCAACAAACAGGACCTGCTGGCTGAGAAAGTTTTGGCTGGGAAATCCAAAATCGATGAATACTTTCAAGAATTTGCACGCTACACCATACCTGATGATGGTAACAGTCCCATCTGATTTTATTCGGTAACACAAACAGACAAGCATCTGACAAACGGCAGCGTATCTTCATCTGCTTTATGATGGCTACACATTTTCGAAACAACAATGAAGCCTTCAGATGTCGGTCAGGCCTCAAATGACGGAAGGCTTTTATTTATCTCCCGGATAAGAAATTTTATTATCCTGTTCTGTTTTGGGAGCTTCCCCTAGTCAAATTATGGGCAACCCAGTGCTTCACCCCTGATTTCATGGAAATGTAGAAATCTGAAATGCTGCATGTTGGGTTTGACTGTGTTTAAGATCTTGCGAGGTGATCATATTGGAGGGTAGAGTGGCTGGTTTTGAGGTGCGTTGTTTATGCGCCCCGCACCGTGTAACTTGTGCGTTTTGTTCCCCGTTTCCCCACAAAGCGACGCCAGAACCCGGAGAAGACCCACAGGTCACCAGAGCAAAGTACTTCATTCGAGATGAGTTCCTGGTAAGTTCCCCGGAGGCCCTGTGGTTGTGTACAGAGTGGTGCCGGATCACTAGCTAGATGTCAGCTTGAGAGGAATACGACGGTAACTGACTCACTGGTGCCGCTGTCTCTCAGAGGGTCAGCACAGCCAGCGGCGACGGGAGACATTACTGTTACCCGCACTTCACCTGCGCCGTGGACACGGAGAACATCCGCCGCGTCTTCAACGACTGCCGGGACATCATCCAGCGGATGCACCTGCGGCAGTACGAGCTCTTGTGATGGACAGAGACGGACAGACGCCGGAGCCCGGCCCCTAAACTGACCCCGTCCTTCCGCCAACCCCCCCCCCCCACCCCCAACCCCTTACTGTCCACTCTGGTTTGGTGTTTCTGTGAGGAAGAAACTTGCCACGCAGGGCTGAAGACCCGCTAGAGGTAGCGTTGACCACAAGAAGAGGAGAGGCTGCTGAAACTCCTTGCACTTTAGTTCTGTGCTCAGAATGGTCGTCCATCTGAGCGGGATGAGCAGTGTTGCCCGCGTTCTTCACCCCAGCCATCACGCGCTCGCCGCCGTCGCCGCCTCCATCCTCCTTTCTGCCTTCATTCCGCACAGACGGCGCCAACTCCCCGTTTTGACCCCCTTGTCACTCAGTGACTGGCATCCCCTGCGTTAGCTCCCAGCGTGCGGTGGGCACTCTATATCTGTCAGGCTGCGGCCCCAGGGGAGCCCGGGTGACCTCCCAGAAGAGCCAGGCCAACGTGCTGCTTCGGTCATGGGCGCCCAAGGCTGGCCTGCTGCCCCACGCAAGGAAGGAGGACATTAAACCAATAAAAGAAGCAGTAGATTGTAAAGCACAGGTTGCCTCAGGATGGCCGTCCGGTGTGGAAGTGCATGTCGTATGAACACATGACCTCTCATTGACCTTTCCAAGAGTCGCCGTATAATGCAGAGTGGGCCGAAAGCGGGGGCAGAATATTACGTGGAGAACGTGTGTGTGTGTGTGTGTGTGTGTGTGTGTGTGTGTGTGTGTGTGTGTGTGTGTGCGTGCGTGCGTGTGCGTGCGCGTGCGTGTGCGTGTGCACGTGGAAGCAGTGACACCGATATGGACTCTCTTCATCCCCCCAGTTGTGTGCTCGTGTTGAATGTCTGTGATGCTGTTGTGCTCTTGATCCATCATTCCTGGCCCTTTGCCCTTGTATTTTTATGTGTTTTGAGGGAAGCTTCATTAAC
>JAABNY020000108.1:10348281-10374930 GCA_015164015.2 Brevimyrus niger
TAATAATGAAATACAGAAGAGGAGAGCCAGAAAAGAACTTCAAAACTTTATATATAGAAACCCATTGCCAACCACCGCCCTTCTCCTGTTGAGCTAGCCAGGCTTTATTATTATTATTATTATTATATATATATATATATATTATTTTTTTTTTTACTGCTGGACTACTGCTCTTGTACAGACTGTAAAATGTATTATTTTGTACAACTTTATTGAAACAAAAAAATACTTGTAGAAGATCCCTGTGCCTTGATCACAATTGTATGTATATAATGAGCTAAGATGTAAGGAATGTTTCACTGCGCTGTACAGCCTGATCCCCGCCCCGCCGCTGTGTTCTCCTATTCAGGGGGAGGTGGTGATGTGTATTTTGTGGGGCAGGATGGATGGATGGAGGGGCGTGGGGAGCTGTTCATAGTTTCAAAAAAAAAAAAAAAAAAAAAAACATTTTTTTGCTTTTCTGATTTATATATAGCCATGTGCTTGTCTGTGTGTGTGAGGGTGTGTGTTTGTCTGCAGGGTTCATGCAGGTCCTCAAAGTCTTTGGAGGTCTTTGAAATATGGGACAGCAGTGGCGGTGATACGGTTAACAGCCCGTGGCAAGGGGCCGCCCACCTGGGGCCCTGAGGGGGGCCGCCCTCCGTGACCGGAAGGCCCTGTTACACCTTACTGTCCGTCTGCAGTTTGAGCGTCTATAGTGTTGGACACGTATGTCGTGTTGATGCTGGCCGAAAGACCACCATGTGTCTGGATGGGCAGCAGGTTTCCTTACCCAAAATGCTTAATTTTTATGAAGCAGATGAGATATTAAGATCTGGTGCGATGATAGAAGAACAAGACAGTCTAACACATTCTTTAATGTAATTAGCCTAGGTTGTGTGGTATAGCAAGCGCATTTCAAGGTTTTATTTTCCATTTTTTTTAATTACAGAAACCATATGCAATATTTCTGTCTGCTGAGTGAGCTGCCCTGAAATTTGTAAGCTTTAATGTTTAATTTTTTGTTTAAATCTCCCTACAGATGTGTAACAGGACAGTTTTATCTCCCGTTCCACATGCAGGTGCCGGTGGGGGGGTGGGGTTCGGGCCCCCTGGCGTAACATGAACAGCCCACTGTCAGTTGGGTAGCATCATGTTTTTCAGCTTCTCTGTTGTTAGATACCCAAAGTCAGTGTTAATGAATGAAAGTCTCCCGGACCAGAACACCAGACCGTTAGACCACAGAAGCAGGATGAGGCTGTGAAGTCTGTCACACACAAGCAGCGTAACCAACACAGCCTAAATTTCAGTTGGTGTACGCTCATGTGGGTTCTCGGATGACACTGTGAGAAGCTTGCAGCACGTAATGTTTTCTTCTGTTCCATGCTGGCTTAATGAAGGTACCTGCTGTTATGGACACCATAGTGATGATGCAAGAGTGAAGATGCGGAACCTTATTACTGTGCTGCTCAAACCACCCTGTGATAAAATACACCCCGTGGTTTGGAATAGTGTCATTTTTGGGAACTGTCCTCCCACCAAGAAATGAAAATGCATAGTGGGATGTAGTTGCTATGATTGCATGCAGCCTTAACAGAACTGTTGGTTCAGGATCATTCAGTCACAGTACCAAACTCTGTAGGACTTCTTTCAGTCCCTTTTATGTTCATACAGGATGTCCCTGGCCCATGCTGTATACTCTACACAGTTTATCCAATGTTTGCTTTGCTGTGAAACTTTTTCACGGTTTTGGACTTTCCACTTACTAATAATTGTAATGTTTTTGTTGGTCTGCTTTGCTGTCACTTGGAGACCGTTTCTCGTGACACCTTGCACCAACAGCTGCAGTTCTTTTAACTCAAAGCCAATAGTGTCATCCTTTTTAGCCATTCTTGTTTGCTCCAGTGGCACTAAGCATTTTGCATGCATGTACAAGCCAACTGGATTACCGAGAAGAAATGTGCCCATTTCACTTCTGATTAGAGTGGCTTCATACCATACCATGAACATCTTCGATTACATGGGCTGTTTATTGTCTGTTACCCAAATAGTACTTTTCCCGTGGATTTTTTCTTTGCTTTTTTTTTTTTTTTTTTAATTTTTTTTTTTAAAAAAGCTGGGTTTTTAAATAACAGTCATGTTACCAAATAAGAACATTTGCCATACAACATATTTGCCATAATTCAAATTATGCCATGGTAAAGCCATTTGGACAGAGGTTGGATGAATTAAGTATTAATGACACAAGCTCTTGAAAATGTCCTGGAAAGTGCTTGAATTTCATGTACCAAAGTCTGTATGAACCCTGTACGTTTGTATATATGTTTACTTGCAATGTATGTTTTAATCCATTTACATTGTATATATATAATGTACATGGTTTAAAAGGTGTGTCTATATGTATAGATATAGAGTGATAACTTAAATCCTTTCAGTAAGCACAGCTTGTTGATTTTTTTCCCACCTGCAGATCATGGCGGGCTGGGGATTGATCCTCAGTATTTGATCCATTTTTAACCTTAATTCCAAAACATTGCTTGTTTCTACATAAACCATTTTTGCTGATGAAAAAGAAAAAGGAAAGTACTGTTTGGGTTGTTCTTAGCCTTGCATGACAGGGCTGGCTTGACTGCTGTGTCCCTCCGAAGCCCCACATGTTGAGAGCTGCTAATCCCACACTTCAGATCCATAACCCGTTTCTGCCACCTGCTGCAAGCCAGGAGAAATCCAAGCAAAGATTAAGTTCATTTAAGAATGGTAGTTTGCAGACTCTCCCCAAGTTCTCTCACTTTGGCCATTGTACGTGTATGCCCTGAGATGGGCTGCCGTCCCCTCATTGCACAGGATCCGGGTTCCCGGGTTTGTTTGGCTCAGGGATCTTCAGATACTCTTGTATATCAAAGAGATCAAGCTTCTTCAGATGGACCCTGCATACACAGAAACACCTTAACTGCTTCAGTTCACTACAGACCCGCTAAGGAAGCGAATGACAACCAGCAGTTGGCTAATTCCATGCAAACTAGCGCTTAAAGGCTTGACTGAATGCCCAAGGCTACAATTGCACAGCGGTGCCAAAGAAAAGGTCACAATTTGGATGATAAGTTATTAGAGAACACAACTGATTCGAACCACTTAGTCCTTGCACATATCATCTGTTTTGGTATAGAACTTAAGTATTCCATGGAAAATTACATAACATGAACAACTGAAACACTTGTTGATAAAGCATCAGTTCCAAAACAGCATGTACCAAAAACATAACTTGCATCCGTCCTTGGACCTAGTCTAAGGGCACACTGAGTGTGGCCATGTGGGAGTGTTATTTGTTCAATAGTAGCTAACTCGAGGGAATCGGCCTCCAGTTTTGTAGTTATTGTGGGTAAGGAGGACCACAGACTAAATGAAAGTGTAAGCCACTGGTTTGTACTTACCAGCAAGCTTTGACTAGTAACTGTGGCATCAAACGGCCGTGTGGTCTCAGACACAGTCATCATCAGTCTGAATTCCTTATTTCACTGGAATACCCATCTTTCCTGTGACTCAGAGACTGCTACATAACTGCCTCCTCAATCTGTGAGTATAGAACATATGCTCTGACACACACCACTGTTTTGTTTTGGTAGCACTTTAACACATTTTACAGTAATTTCTCCCAAGTACCATGTCAATACTTTGTGCAAGTGTCGTGTGACAAAGTCTGGCTCATAGTCCAGCCCTGAAGCAGGATTCTGGCAACACGGACCCAAAGCTGACCAAGAGGCCATTGAGCATGGATGCCTGAGCACAGCTTCCACAAAACTGTCATAGAGTCCTGTGTAACTAAGATTTGTCCCTTTTGTAGTAAATCCCAAAAATGGCCACCTTGTTAAAGTCTCGAGCCAGGGTGTCAAACTCCAGTCCAGGAGCCCTGCATGTCGTTGGGACTCCCCTCATTTAACACACCTGAATCAACTCCTTGTGCTAATTACCGCACAGCTCTTGAGCGGAATGATTTGTAGTGGAAAAGGGAAAGAACTAAGCTGTGTCCCCCCCTCCAGGACTGGAGTTTGACACCCCTGGTGTAAGGGATGTTTGTTATCTGTATAATTACACAATAACAGTAACAAAAAGTTATAAATGGTATAACAAGGTATATTTGCACACACTATGTAATAACATTCTCACAGCTCTGCAGTGTTTTAATTATTTCACTCATGCTCATGAGAAAGCAGTTGAATCTGGGTGAAAAAAATCCACCCGAAGTAAGGCTGGATTTGATTGATAACACTCCCTTTATTTACAAAGTAATTGCGTGTCAGATGTTAGGATTATTATAGACCCTCAAATTCCTGGGAGCGCTCTGTTTGGAAATGCAAAGGAAACCTGATAGAAATGCTATTTATAGCCACGTATCATAATCTCTAGGCTTAACTGGATGACCTTGTAATTAAGTCAAAAATGGTAATTAAATATCACCGATATCACTTATGATTTTTTTTAAATAGGTTATTTGTAGAAAAGCAGCTGACATTTGTTTAGCAGAATCAACGTCATAGTCATAAAACGTTTGTTGCCATGTAAAATCAAAAGAGATTACCCAAGTAATTAGTGCAATAAAACAAAAAACAAAGTGAAATTCTGCACGCTTTGCAATGCAACACACCATTCGTACGACTGTCGGAAAACTACATAAACGTGATTAGCAAACACAAAAAAAAACACAGCTCAGGGAGTAGCTATATCTGGTTATGGGTTTAAATCCCACCTCCGCTCTGTATATGTGTTTGTTTGCATGTTCTACCTGGGTCACATCAATTTTCTCCAATGAAATTAGGCTAATTGGCATTTCCATTCAACTTTAAGTGTAAATGTGTGCATGTAGTTGCCCCATGATGGACTGGCAGCATCCAGGATGCCCTCTGCTGCCTGGCAGAGGCTCCAGGACCCCTGGACTTAAACTAGGACAATCAACTCGGATATGCATGTAAACTTTTGTGTAAAAATACCATTTTCCGTGTGTATCAATATCAGCCTTGGATTTCCTCCAATGATTCTCTTTCCCAACAATCTTTTGTACCTCCAAGGCTCAAAATGAGCTTCTTTTATGTATGCCGATGTTGGGTGGTTTTTAAGTATTAAAAGTCTAAACACTCCAATAAGTATGCTTTTTAGTCAACAGACTAATTTATTATAATTATTACATTATTAGGCTTATTGGTTGATTTATGTACATACAAAATTGTCACCTGACTGCTTTTCTGACAATCTGAGTAGACAAGCCAGTGAGCAGATCCACCCCAAAAGAATCCCACCTTCTGAAAATTTCCTCTTTGAACTGATCCACCAAAGCATAGCTTCCATCTGCAATATGCAACAATGTAAATAGGGGGGGAAAAAAACCCTAGATCACAAAATGGTCCCATTGAAACTTTTTTTTGCAGATGAACACAAAAATAAGATACCAAGAATATATTACTTAACATAGATATTGTTTAAAATAAATGTGATTTATACACAGTGTATTCCATTGTTCATTATTACATTACAGCACTGCACACTATGTTTAACTGGTAGGAGTCAAGATCATTGTTGCTTTTCCTACCCTTTGCACATAGTGACACGTCTTCATGAGATATGAATATCTGGTCCTTTGAAGTGTCATTTACTAATATTCTTAAGAGGCAAACTTATTTTTAATAACTTTCAAAAAAAGTCAAACTATTTTTTTCAACTCAGTTTCTGTACTTACTGCATATAACACTTCCAAGAACAAACAAACCCAGCTGGAGGTTAGCGGTTAGCTTCCTCTACATGGTTATGGAGTTTTCTTCAGATTGTAGGATGTAGCCTGCCATGATAGTCCATGGCATGCTCTACTCTCCGAAGGCAAGAGCACTTCAAAGAAGTAATAAGTTACTAGAATTTTGTGACAATGAAATGTGTGCAAACCAGAAATAAGAGTCAAGAAAATGCATCAAACCACTTAGTGTTCTGAGAAGGGGTAAAGGAGAGAGAGACTGATACACTTCATTGCAGCTTGTGGACTGAAATATGTATTCGGATGAATGTCTATGAGCACACCAGGCCCAGAAGGGGCAGGCATGCTGCAAAGCACCAAATGGTGCTCCAGTGTCACACTGATCCAATCAGACAAAACAACTGGTTTGCATGATCCTTTCATCAGCTCTGCCAAAGGCCTCTGAAAGATGTGTTTGAGTGGGTGGGGGGAGGGGGGGAACTTAAGGTAACTAACAGTCAGGAATGAGTTGCGGCCCCGACCAGTGAATCCACACAGACAGCATGCTGTTTAAAAACCGAAGAAACAGCATTTACACTGTCCCATTTCAATGCTACAGTCTGTCACATTACTAACTGGTTTTTAGAGAAGCCTGTTTGCTGTTATAATCTTTTCATTTGATTACTTTTTTTTTTTTTTACTATCCTCCCCTATAGATTTTTTTTCTGTGCAAATAGGGATGGACCTCAAAAAGGGTATAATTATTAAAAAGCAAGACCTGCCACTGTTTTTCTTATTTTATTATTATATATTAGTTTGCCTTCTTCTGTAATTTTAGATTATTTGACTATTCAACTCTATGCACATTATATGGCATTCTGATGAGAACCATGAGGACCGTTTTCTCGATTCCACCCACGATACCGTCGTTATCGGCATCTACAGGAGCAGCTTGCCAATGATGACGCCGATGACGAAGAAGACCACGCACAAGGCAAGGGCTCTAGTGTTGGGGCCCTCCTCCTTCAGGGCAGAGCCCGGGCCAGCTGGAGAGAAGGAGCTGGGGGCAGCTGACATCAACGTAGTCTTCCTCATACGAAGACCATCATCTTCCTGCGCGGATAGGAAGCCCATTCTCATAAACGGCCGGCATGCTCCTCATTACTCAAAGCCTGGCTAAGTTCAGCTCACCTTGATCTGTTTGTTTTCCTCCCGTAGTCGCTGCACTTCCATCTGCAGCCTTTTGCACTCCTCCATTATTTTCTTGACCTCTCCATCATCCAGGGATGCAGACTTGGACAATGTGGAAGATTCGGATTTTAGCAGGCTGGAGGACAGCACTTTGTTGGTGTCCATATCATGCTGTACGGAACAGTAAGATGGGAAGAAAAAAAAAACATCAAACCTCACACACGCACACAACCCACAAGTGTGTATTTTGAGTTTTCTTGAAAAAAGGGACATGGCTTCTGTGTATTGTTTTTATGGTGACTATGGGAAGTGACATGGCTACTGTTTTGCGGGGACTATGGGAAGTGACATGGCTTCTGTTTTTACAGGGACTATGGTAAAGTGACATGGAAATACCACACTGTCACGTCAATACAAAGAGCTTGTTCACGCTGTGTTTAATAATATTGGATTAATAGAAATCACAGTCATACCGTTTTCTCATTCTCTGCAGGAAGCTCAAAGACACACTTAAGCTTGGAGTCCATCAGCTCTTCAGGCTTTGCGTCTTTCCACTGCAGGGAGAAGAGGAGGGTAAAAGAGAGGGAGACAGGCCCACTCTGTAGAGGTAAAGGGGCGTTAGGTAGCCTGACGCTGACTCACCACTCCCTCTATGTCGGTCATGTCAGCGGGAGCTGTCAGGGACTGCACCATGAACTTGTGTTTGCTTTTCTCGTTGGGGTCATAATCAAATGGCTGCAGCATAACTGAAACACAGAAAGGCAAAAGACAAACAGAAGTCTTACATCATACAGTCTTGAGGTTCTACATCTTAGCCATCTCATGGAAGTAGCATATCACGCTCCAATTTCTCTTTATGACTCGTTTTCATCATTTATGCATCAGATTGCTGCCCACAAGGGCCCTCGTGATTGTAAATTGGGGTAATTTGTTACGAAACCACAGGCGTCATATTTGTATCCCTTCAGTTGTTTAATTAAAATTATGGTGAAGATGCTAAGGAAAGGCCGAGCAATCGTTCATTGCACGGAAAAATGGAAATTGCACGCTAAACACAGTGAACAAGACACCTGAAGTAACTGAACACAAAAACAACAAAACGGCAAATTCATGCTAAAGACAACAGCTGAACTCACCCCCATGAACTGGGACGCAAAAGACATCAAGTTACCATTCTACATCCCTGCTGAAATTTAACTTGAAATAACACTAATGACAATGATGTAAAACCAAAGAAAAGTGATATCCAAATTAATTTATTCATAGTTTCCATCATTCTCCAGCTGAAAGGTTAAGGATGAATAGATGTATGTGAAAGATGATTACAACCCCAGCCTTTTTAATTAAGTACAATAGCGCTACGGGACACAAATACTCAAACAGTGAGGTAATGTCTATAAATTGCTACTATAGCTCACAATGTGACACAGCTCCACTGAGGAAGACCAACATGGCTCCTTGCAACCGACTGTAAATTCACTGTAGCCTTGACAGCCTGATACTTGATCCAGGGCTGTAAGTGTATACCTACATAGAAAGTAACAGTCAGAGCTGGGACAAGAAATTCAATCCATGGCCTCACCAGCAGATCAAGAACTAGCTCAGAGCAGGTGTGTGGATCCCATCTCATGTAAAGCTATTTGTTGTGCACAGACTAATGCCCAGACCAAAATGTACAAACATGCATGGAGTAAAAGGTGACCAAGAAAGATTCATGCATGGGGTGAATCCATGGTTTAGAATTCAAACCAGAACTAAAAGAAAGCTTAATATTTTACAGTATAGCTAACTTTATTATTCCAATGATACAACACACGCCCTCACTGGAAATCTGTATTTAAATCGATGAAGAATACACTACAAAATAATCTTCATATGTTGGAAGTCTGAAATTTGATCATGTACCAAATGGCAGCATAGTCCCTGTTCCAGAAACAGCTCACTAACTCCAGTCTGGCCTGGACTGCAGCATGTATGTGATGACAAACAGCGAGCATTAAAGATGCAATAAGAAAAAAAAATGTGCAATGAGAATCTCTGACTTTCACAGCTACTGATATCAGGCATATGGTATACATTCATATGGTATTCCGCCTATTCTTCTATCACAGAAACACTGCACAGACTCCCCAGTGCAAACAGAGCCTGTTCAGGAGAGGCAGGAACACAGAAGAATACCACACCTTTATGAGATATGAATATCTGATCCTTTCACAGAATTGGTGGATTGATCCACGATGAAATGCTGGATACATAATATGGTTAACAATGGAATAAGAAGCTACAAAAAAAAATTATGGGTTCCTCAACCCATGCTAAACTCCTTCATAGACGCATACATCGATAATATACAAAGACAACCCTTCAATAAAAACACTACAAATCTTTTATGATTAGTTTTACGATATATGAACTATTATAGAACGTGAATTACAGAATTGCATATTAGGACATGATTAAGGCCTTCTCTCCTCCAGAGACTGCCCACGCCAACCTCAGTCAGCAAATACGTACCAGATACATTGATGGAAGTTCCGGCATCGATGACACCGCTGTTAGGCCGAACGCAGTACCGGCGTGGAGCTGTTGTCTTCACTTTGAAGCACACATTTTTCTCTGTTGGGTTAGCAAGCTTCAGGGTGGTAGTGACAACTTCTGTAAATGGACCTAAGAGGAAGCGGTGAAGATCAGCCCTTGAAATCCATGTAGAAATCTGTCTTTTTCAAGAGGAAATTTTAGTTTGTGTAAATTAAGTCACTATTCCCTGTACATTATTTTCTGGGTGTAATGTAGTATTTTACTAGCACATTGCATTAAACTTAATTTTGATTCTTGAATACAACAAAAAGGAACTTAAATTACTTGTTAAACTGCTAGTTGGTGTCATACCTGAAGCTATCATTCCTTGATTTCAGTCTATAGAACTATAAAGTTTATCATTTTTTAATGTGATGCACGACAATTAAGCAAACAAATGATTTAATAACACATGCACAGGTGTGATGGAGCCGCTTCATGTGTACAAGTTACCACGCTTTCCAAACACATTTAAACCCCCTTAAAGACAGTGGTCACCAGACACATACTTGTAGGTCACCGCACAGATGCCATCACCATGACCACAAATGTATAAAGCTGAAAACAGCCATAACTACACAAAGAAAATAGACGTCGCAAAAACTTTTTCGTTACTGCCAGAAATTAATTAAAGCATTTCTCAAGGCTTATAGACCAATCAACTGAACATGTAACAGAGAATGAGACACAACCAGTAAATTTACTCATCAGGTTGTATGTGTCTCTTTGGCTGCATTAATTCAGACAGTCATAAAATTCATGGCCGACACTTTTTTCGTTTTAGCTTGTGTGTTAATAAGGTTTAACTCCATGAAACGTCCACATAGATTCATACTATTTTCTAACTACATATGTGGATTGATTGAAATCTTTTCCTGTGCAAAAATGAGCATTAAGCCTCCTTCCCGTTTTTACACTTGTTTAGTGTGCAACGCCGCGCACGCACAGGATGGAGGATCGTCTGAAGATAGTGACCCAAGAGAAAACAGAACAGACAACAGAAACAACTCCAACACAAGGCTGGTTTGGCACAAATGGGTGCGCCTTCAGCTGCCATCTCTACCTGCCTGTCAAAGTGCTAGCACGATCATGCGGAACATATTAAACTTCCCTTAAGTTGTTAGTAGTAGTAGTAGTAATATCATTGTTATTATTAGTATTAATATTGATAATAATAATCATCATAATGTGATAATAACCATTACTATTATTATTATTGTTATTATTATTGTTGTTGTTGTTATTATTATTATAATAATTATTATTATTATATAAATGTTGCATTTGTCTAAATGGTGTCGGTAAAGGTAGAATGCGGGCCGTTCAGGAACTGGTGCATCATCAAGGTTACGCACGTTAGGCAGCCGGTTAATAAGCGAGCAAAAATGCAGGCGAATTGAGACACATTGTGTCACAGAACAGAAAAGGGAGCCGGATTTAAGGAGCGGCGATCCGTCCAATGTACTGTCTTCCCCGAGTGATCCGGCCGGCCGGCAAGCGAGCCAGCGGAGGCCTCGGGCGACAGTGTAAATACGGACCGGTATCGGCACCTCACCGATGACCGTGGCTCGTCCCCTTCTTCACCCATAAAACTAGAAAAGCCGAGCCGTCGCTTGCGATCGCCGACACGGCGTTAACAATCCCACTGCCTCATCATTTCGGTTACATATTTGATCGTCGTACTAAATAAAAACACTGGCAAACTAATGTCAGGCCCTGCCCCTTTGCCTTACCTCGGAATTTCAGTTCATGTTGTGGTTCCAGCAGCAGGACCTGCTCTTGTCTGGCCATGTCCCAGCCGATCAGAGGTATCCTTCTCTTACAAGGGGTCCCCGCGTCGCGATTTTATCAATCACCTGCAGCGGTTCCAAATTTTTAAAATTAATATTACTATTTTTATAAGTTACACGGTGCTTCGGCCGCAAGGGGGGAAAGGAGAGCGGTGCGAGGTTGCGAGCCGCTGAGTGATGATGCGGGAAGGATGTGACCGAGCAGCTACTGCTGACGTCATGCTGTCATGTCGCGCACTTCTCTCCTAAATTAAGCTCCATAAGGAATAACAAAAGTTGGAAAACAGGGAATGATCAAAGTCGATTCTGCCCGCAAAGTCCCCTCTCGGTCTGCATTGGCCATCGGTAGCTTTAATGCCCGTGCGTAACACAATGTATCTGCGTACTCATGATCCTGCTCGCAGACTTCGTATTCTGGTTTTTGCTCTTGCTAAACTGTGAAACGTTAACAAAATAATGTAATATATATGTTTTATATACATATAGTTCATACACTTTCTCAAATCAAAGACTTAATATATTATTAGCTCATTGATAATTATCAAAAGCATGAAAAAATATTATGCCCGCAAGAAAAAATAAGGTAGTGTTTGGCATAAGATTATATTTGACATAATAATAATACCTCGCTGCATTATTAAGTTATTTGGAGTGTCTTAAAAAACGTATTAAGAAAACATAAGCTTGTTTTTAAAAGAACGTCCTTTATCTGTACTTATCACTCTATCCTTTCAGACACATTATATCTCACAAATAATTCAGAGATGTCTATAAGTACGGCTTAGTCATGCCGCCTAAATCCGGACAAGAGTTTGGATGTACGGGAAAACTAGCGTACATCGCTCAGCTCCAATACAGCAGGGGGCGCTATGATAATACGCGGTCATATTTAAACTGTCAGCTATTTGTCAAGACATCCGCGAAGAAGCGAAGTAAGCGGAAGCAAATAACACCAAAAAACAAATGAGCATCGCAAAGGGTGGAGAGGAGGGTGAGTCATTGGAAAAGTAAATAGCCTGTTGATATTCATCTTGCTTTTGTATCGAGCAGTTGCGTTATCGTTGTGGCGTTTTAACATATTGTTTGTACAGTTTCAGAATGGCTCTATTTGGAAAGTTGTTTGGCAGCGGGGGGAAAGGTGGCAAAGCTCCGAGTCCACAAGAGGCGATTCAGCGACTTCGTGAAACCGAGGAGATGCTGACGAAGAAGCAGGAATTTTTAGAGAAGAAAATTCAGCAAGAACTTTTGACCGCAAAGAAAAACGGAACTAGAAATAAGAGAGGTAAGGGTAAGAGAGACTTTAAGAGCGTTAGGTACCTACTTTTGCGAGGACTAATATAGTTGTGATCAATCATTTTAAGTATAGGTTCTCCAAATGTTTATTAGGTGTAGCCATATATATTAGGTCAATAAACAGTGCCTAGTTCAGTGTTTTGAGGCAGGAACTAACGATATCGCCAGTTTTATTAGATGATTACGTAGTGTAGGTTAATTTAGTAACGTAGTGAGTTTTTATTGGTCTCTCAACTTTGCAGCAGCCAAATGCCTTGCCTTTTAGCTAGTTATGATTTTCAAATTTGAGATTAACATGTAATTAAATACACCCTGCACCAAATAAGTTATAAAACATGGATTAATATGACTTTTATCGTCGAAATATAGCATTTGAACTGTTTTAAATTGCATTAGAAAGATAGTAGTCATGGTTTTAAAACTCTTTTCACAATGTCTAGTCAAACAGGAAAATAAGCTGACAGTCATGGGCTAGACAGTGACAGCGGGCCTAGACAATTTCGAAAAAAACTGGATTGGTCTGGAATGGGGGCTTTATATGATATACCTAAATGGGGCCCAAAATCTCTAGCAATGCCCCTGATAACAATCAAATTTTTCAGAGAAATTTCAGCTGGACACATCATGTAAGATAGTTATTAGATTAGATTGGATATTGTTGCCCCATTTGTTTCATAGGCTTTGCATTGACCCTCTCTGCTTTTCCACACATACAGCTGCCCTACAGGCATTAAAACGCAAGAAACGCTATGAGAAGCAGTTGAGCCAGATCGATGGCACACTGTCTACCATGGAGTTCCAGCGGGAGGCCCTAGAGAATGCCAATACCAATGCAGAGGTGCTGAAGAACATGGGCTTTGCAGCAAAGGCCATGAAGGCAGCTCACGAGCACATGTAAGGAATCGCTTGTCCTTGGGTAAGGTGCTCTGTGCTTTACCTCTTTGACACAAGTAAGTTCCCCATTGTCTTGTATTGTAGGGACATAGACAAAGTGGATGATCTGATGCAGGATATTACCGAACAGCAGGAGCTGGCCCAGGAAATATCTGATGCCATTTCAAAACCAGTGGGATTCGGAGAAGATTTTGATGAGGTATAATTCCCTGTGTTGATGTTATATAACCTATAATTATGTCTCTGGTTAGCCATTTCTCACTTGCCACACTTAGCTTTCAGTTGGTAAATTCCCGATTATATTTCACAACAAGCATTTATTGTGGATACAATGTATGAAGCTAATGAGCATGTGGTTTTATTGTCCTGCATTCTAGGATGAACTTATGGCAGAACTGGAAGAGCTGGAACAAGAAGAATTAGACAGAAAAATGTTACAAATTGGTTATTCTGATAATGTTCCTTTACCCAGTGTGCCCTCTACATCCTTGCCTTCCAGGAAAGGTAAAATATTTCCAGATTTTACAATCATTATAGATGCAGAAAGACCTTGCTTTACTTCTTGGCTCTGTGCAGATATCCAGATTGAATGGTTTAAAGGGTCATTTAAACTAAATGTAGTTTAAAGTATTTATTAAGTGGTAGAAATACTTTGGTGGGGAAAATATTATGTTGAAATACAGTTTGAGTGCAATGTCTTGAACTGGTGCAAACTTTTACAGCTTTGCTAAAGCTGAGCATAACGGAATCATAACAAAATAATATCCCCTCATGCAAAAGAGAATGGTAGATGATGTACAGTGACAGCTAATGGGCTTTGCCTGCCTGTGTTGCGATGCTGTATTCATAACACTAAGACTTAGTATTGCTGCAATTCATGTAAAACCCAGATACTTTACATTTGTCAGATTATTGGCTATAGTTTTGATTACTTTGGGCTTTAACTATATATGTATATGTCATGAATGAGAATGTGTTTGGTCTTTTAGGACCAGACCAGTTTGGCCTGACGTCCAAGTATCAGCACTATTTTTGCCCACCAAAGGAAGTCTTTTCAGTGTTTCTGTTCTCAGATTGGGACAAGTTTCTTGTATTTTTTTCCCCCAGAAAAAACAAAGGATGAAGATGAAGATGATATGAAAGATCTGGAACGCTGGGCTATGCAGGCAATGTAGACATTTTGTGGACATTGGAAAGAAGGCTTTTGTAATGGTAGTGTGTGTGTGTGTGTGTGTGTGTGTGTGTGTGTGAGAGAGAGAGCCTTAAATGATGTAGGAGAAGAAGATAAAAACGTGTTCTTGCACTCCTCTGGCAACATATGGAAAGTCAGTATTCTTACTGTTCATGTGTTATTATTATTTTGTTGTTATTTATTTTGCAGTATTGCTGTATTCTCCTTAACTGGACCATTGTATTGCCTAGCTTACTAAACATTTTAGCCAAAAGAAGCTTAAGTGTAACATATAGATATTATGAAGAACATGCATACAGTAAATAACAAAAACACTGTTTGTTTTTCAATGTTTTAGCCAATTAACTAGGCATGCTGGGCGCCATTGTGATGCATTTGGTGCTGTTGATGAAACTTCACATTTCTCACCCAGGAATCAATACAAATTTCCCCTTCTTGCAACACACATAAGTCAAATGGTCAACAGATGATACTTCCAAATCACTGCAATGTCATACATGGTTTGTAATTTAAGTAATCCGAGTGTCCTGTGTTAGTCTTGGGATACTGTTTGTGTGTGATGCTGTTGGCAAACACTAAAAAGAACAGCAAAAAAGGTAAAAAAAAAAATAATAATAATAATGTGTAAGATCTTTATGTTGGCATGAAAGTATTACCCATATAAGCTTATGTATAATTTATTTGGTTCTAAAACATTCAAAAAACTGAATGGGATGCAAATTTACTCTTGCTCCACAGCACTTGTGTACTTAGTCATGTGTTTTTTTGTTAATTTTGGAAAATTATAGTTGTGACAGTGTTTAGTTATTTTGACTAATGTTCACGTGACCGTGTTTACAGTGAATGTGCTGCTTCGCAGCTTGTCCTCAATATCTTGCAGCCCTTCAAATGTGCATGTTTCAGATCTTTGGACTGTGAGTGATGCCAGGTCTGGCCTCTATTGGATCCCTTTTCGGAGCTAGTACCTTATTTTAAAAATAGTCAAGCTGTGGATAAAGTGGATATACAATGTATATATTTTAATAATTACCTTTTAAGTTGTATTGTTTTTCAAAAATGGACAACATGTTTATTTGGGCATGCTCTGGAGTTGTATGTATTTGGGACTATGTTATGTTTATTGTGTTATTATTATGCGGTTTTTTCATCCAAGGTAACGTAACTTGCATCTGACACATGCTGTTGACAAATTCTGCCGTCGCGAACTTTAGCAACCGATTAAAGCATGTAGGCTTATTTGTAAGGTTCTTTTTAAATGGCACTGTGTGCCTCTCTAAATTAAACATTGTTAAATAACTGATATAGAATGTTATTCTACTATGTCAGATGTCTAATGTCATATGCAGGGTATGTATTAACTAAAGCCATAAGGCAGTGGTTAAATATAAAATGTTGAAAAAAGCTGAATCCAAGCAGATACTGCTTCCAGTTTACTTTAACGTTTTCTGTATAGTGTGCAAATATTACATTGACGCTTGAATGTTTAAACAGATGTAACTTGTATACATTTTTGTTTTATCTAAATGAAATGTATCAGAATGATCATTAAACTTGATAGTTTGTTTCTTGTATTAATTTGGTGCGTTATATTAATGACATACGTACAGTTGCAGGCGTTAGAGATTATTTGAGAAAAATAAATAATTGACCTATCCATTAGTCACTCCCAATTTTAAATTCACTTATGCAAAATTATGTTGAATTTATACCGGTTTTTCTATTCGGAGAATTTAGAATATCAGTCCGATCGTTAAATATCATCATTGTCACGGAAGTTGGAACATGATGCCGGTGTTCTGACAAAACGTCCTACTTTATCAAAACATCCTACCGTGCTAATCGATAACCCTTACCCTTACTCCCCTAAAATCCCTACCTTAACCCTAACCCCTAAAACCTAACCCTAATCCCAAAACGGTGGACCTGCGCAAGCGCAGAAAAGATCGCCAGCATGTCTCGATAGGTAGGACTTTTGGTCAGAACACCGGAACATAAAGCCTATTTAAAAATACTGCCTCAGAGAAACTTATCTTTCCATTAGCATCTAATACATAAAGAATACTTCCTGAGTACTCAAAGCTTTTGTTTAAACTATTTGAAATTGAAATTCTCACTTTTCAACCAGTGTAAAAAGTACAGAAAAAAAACATTTAAATTAGCGTTAAGTATGTATTCCATATTTTGAAAAACTGACCTGGATCCGCGCACGCGCTATTCACGAACTTCCGGTTCCGGTTTTAACTTTAACGTTTGAGGAAAAACCACGCGCGTGCTAAGCGGGAGTGTGCGGGAGGACCCGCTGCTAAGGCAAGAAGTGGTGCTTCGCTGACGGTGAGCGAGAGAAGTAAAGAAAGTCGATATCGAAATAAAATTTACGAAAAGCTTCTCCTGTAGTCGGCAAGCATGTCGGGGGACGAGGTGAGTTGTCAGTTTTTGCTGTCTTGAAAACTACATTTTGGTTTAGCTTTCGTAAGATGGACGTGGCCTAGTTTGTAGAGCGCCTTCAAACGTACGCTGTCCTTGTGAGTACAATGTAGCCTGTGTCTCACCAAGGGTTTAGTAAAATGGAAATCTGTGGAGTAAGTCCGACGAATGGTCCAGTAAATAAGCTAAATTACGTTTATCGTCATTCTTGCGAATGTAGCACATTTGTATTTACTTCTAAGAGAAATACGATTAGTCACATTTGCATAATTGAATTAACGTTTATAAACGAAACTGCGTAAAAATCAATCGAATATATAGCTTATTTACTAAAAATGTAATGCCATTTGTTGAGTTTGTGAGAATTTCGTAAATGACTTGTGAGGAGTAGTATTAATAACAATTTTGTTTGTACAATAGATTTGAATTATCCCGGCTCTTATGTATGTGTGCACCACTTCACCTTTTGACAAGAGATGGCAGTTGGTATGTTTTGAAGTTGATTGTCTTTCCTGTTTAATTTAGATGATATTTGATCCCAGTATGACCAAGAAGAAAAAGAAAAAGAAGAAGCCTTTCTTGGTGGACGAGGATGGGGCTGAGACTCTTAATGAGGATGCCCCACAGCCTGAAGTCAAGGAGGCAGAGTTTGATGGTGGGGATGACCGGGAGGTTGAATTAGAAGAAGATGAAGGGAAGAAGAAAGGTATGTACAGCCAAGGATTGGTTGTCTTTACTTTCCACATCTTCAAGGCAAATACAATTTCTCATGTGAAGGATTATTGTGTCTATGTAGAATGAGAAAAGTATACTAACCTCCATCATTCCTGGCCCACTAGTTTGGAGAGCTAATGTTTGCGCCTGAAAAAGTTATATTCATTAATGTTTTCTTTTTTGCTTACTTTTTTACCCTGTGTTTTAGTAGGGGATGGTGGGCATTTCAGACATGGACCAAAAAGGCTTTTCTTGTGTGTTGGAGGATTCTGTTTTGTGATCTTTAAGAATATAACTAAACTGTCAATTTCTATAAAACAGCACAATGTGTAATAGTATAAAATACCAGGCAGTGAACAGTAAAATAGATAATGCATGTATGTAATGCAGGTCCTTCTGTTCTAAGATCTTGAACTTTTTAACATTCGGTGTTCTCCCCATGGAACACTAAAATTGTCCCCACACAATCAACTGTTTACACCCCCTCCCATAAAGAAAGCCGTAAGCAGTATTGTATCTTGCGTGATCCAATCTAGCACAGTTATCTGAATATTAAAGAACAAAATATTTCATTATTCATTAGCCAATTCCTTCAATAGTAGATACTGTAAATGGTATTTTGTCAGTCCTCTGACCTTTAAAATAATAAATCCTCAACTTCATAAAGTTGTTAAAAGACTACTGCTGTATTTTATGAGTTACTAAACGTTTTGTGTCATATGTAGGTTTCACAAAACTCCTTCACATTCAATTTCTTATGCCAACCCCGCAATATATCAAAACCGTGATGGGAAAAGCCGCAATGCCGAAGGGTCACTAGGCCTGGGGGATATAACGAAATCCTGTGCCACCACATTTTGTGATTCAGTTACATTTTGATATGCACAGCAGTGTGTAAGTTGTGTTGCACTACGCTGCCAACTGTGCTTCTCATTGCGGGTTTGTGCTTTAATTTCAAATGACAGTCGTCATGCCAAATCTCTTCCCGTCCAAATTCCTTCTGCCTGTGACCTACTGCTCAGCTGTTAGGCTGATGATGCAGCTGCAGGCTGCCCCATACATTTCAAGTGTGATCCTGTAAAATTTCTAGTTCACCTTTAGCGGTACAGCATGAGTTCACAGCAAAAAAATCCCATTTCAATTGTCTTAAATGTTTTCATTAATTAAGAGAGAGTCTGCATTTACTTTATAGTACTACCACCATGTTTTATGATAGCGATGTTATATACTTCACCCTTACAACTGCAGCAAGAGTCCACATCAGTGGAATATGTGTACCGACCTGAATTAAAAAACATCTAAACAGTCTCAACAGAAACATTTCAGTCAAAATAAGGGAAATATAGGGAAACATTGAAATTTGTGGTGCGGCTCTGCGTTTATTCCAACCTCAGTCAGTGCCCTCATTGCTCTTCCATTCTACTGGTGTCCCAGATAGAGGTCTGCATTGGACTAATTTTTCATCCCGCTCTTGCAAGTTTCTGTCCCACTCCCACAAGAAACTCAAATGTTGACCTGCGCTGCATGCTTTTGCGCCAAGTCCCGTGGGGTCCCGCCCTGTTGCAGACCTCTACTTTACAGAGCTATGGCATGACAGCCACAGGAGGTAGGAATTCAGAGGAGGTTTGGTATGACAGCTCCACTGTCAGTCTGTGTTGCACTGCCAGACAAATTGTCCATAGGAGCTTTACTTGCACAAAAATATTCTGTGGGTAAAATAAAAAATGATTGGTTCAGAGATAACCAATCAGATTTTAGAGGAGGTAGGTCCAAGACATCTGATTGAAATTGTATTTGTTGAGCTGAGTACATTGTTATACCCTTAGTAAAGCTGAAGAGCAAACTACTAAATTAGGGTCATTGATTAATTGTTAGTAATATTGGTAACATTCTTAATGTATTCCTCAGATGAGAAGTACATAAGGTTTTGGGACTGGTCCACTTCCACTGCAGACACTTATTAGCGTGATAATTCAAAAGGTATTTGGAGGATCTCTTTCAAGCTTTGCCGGCTCATTGTATGAGTAAGGGTTTGCAAGTGATAGAATTTTAAGACAGATTAAAACAAAAATGTAGCAGTTCTGCATAGTGTTGGCAAAGGGAAGGGTCACCACAGAAGTCATTTGACCTTGTGAAGGTGATGACGCTAAACGTATGTCCGGGCAATACATTGTTATTTCAACAGCGTCTAGTTTGAAGAAGCACTAAACAGAATATTTATGTCTTTATTATGATTTTCTTTAACATTTTCCTCAGGAGCATGATGGTTAAAGTTTCTCCAAACCAGGCAGAAATAGCCCAAGAAACACTAAATGTTTGTGTGATATTGTTTTGCATGTATATTTCTTTAGAGCTATCTGATGACCTGGATGACTTGAACTTCTTCAATCAGAAAAAGAAAAAAAAGAAACCGAAGAAGGTATTCGACAATGACCTAGAAGAAGAGTTAAAGGTAGGGGTTTTAATACCCTTTGTATACTTGCATTTGATCTTTTTTTCTATTCACATATATTCCAGTTCATGGTAGGAAAAGGGAGTGGTATGAAATCTGTGTATTGGTATGAAATCAGTGTATTCAGTCCTTGTGTGTGTCAAATTTTAAGCAGTCAAAGCAGCAGTACTAGGAATGTTCCTTAATGTTTGCCACAGGAGCTGAAAATTGATGGAGATCAACCAGAAATGCCAGAGAACGATGACCTGGACATTGTGCTGCAAACAAAAAAGTCAAAGAAAGTTGAGTTTCAAGAGGAGGGTGAGAAACTGGAAAAGGATGAAGGTATGTGTCACTCTCTGCTGCATTCAGTTGCGTACATAATATCTTTAGAGAGCTGAGCAATGTTTGAAGAAGCTTGTTTGCAGGATGATCTAGATCTGCTTGGTGTTAAGCAATTTTGGGGTTGAAGCCCTGGCCTGCAGGGCTCGTGCATTGCTGTGGGCTGTTTCTGTATACTGTGTTGTGTTGCAGCGATGGAGGATGATGACCGGAAAGGCAATGATGGTATTACATTTGGCACTCCAGCTGGGCCCACCTGGGCAGGGACTGAGAGAGACTATACATATGATGAGGTACAGTGTGCCTTGGAAATTGATGGTTCTCGACAAACTGTCTCTTCCCACACCCTCACAGACATGTAGAAATTTGTCTTGGACTCGTCACAACTCTCCAAAGTAAATCGTGGTGATGATCAGCGGCACTGACTTTCATTTCCATGTTTGAAATGAATAGCCTCACAGGATACTCCTGTGAAGCACAAATATTCTATGCGTGTAATGCATGGCCTTCACAGCTCTTGAACAGAGTCTTCAACATCATGCGGGAGAAGAACCCAGACATGGTAGCTGGAGAAAAGAGGAAGTTTGTTATGAAGCCACCGCAAGTGGTCAGAGTTGGCACCAAGAAGACATCATTTGTGAACTTCACTGATATTTGTAAACTGTGAGTGTTCTGCATTTTATCGAGTATGATAAAGTCTGATTCTCACTGATTTTCCTGCACTGCCAGTGTGAGATGGCAATTGACACCCTTTTTCTTACTTCTAGCCTGCATCGACAGCCCAAGCATCTGCTTGCCTTCTTGCTGGCAGAGTTGGGGACAAGGTATACTACGTTAAATCCAAAGCATACTCCTGCTCCATGTTACTCAGGGAACTATCACAATAGTAACACATTATGTACATCAAGTACTTTCCTCTAGTATTTTTGCAAGTCTGGGTAAAATGAGACAAGTAACTTGGAGTGTTTTTGTTTAATTTATTAATTAGTTCATTCAATTCATTTTTATAAGCAGTTTTGTTTTTATATTTTGGAAAAATGTCCAAATATTTAAGAATGGAGCATGGTACAGGAGAACTAGTAGTATTGAGTCTGCCTGTTTCTTCAGTTAAAACAAAACATCTGTAAAAAGGGCATATTGACAGATCCTTCCTGACAAGCTTCATTTTCTTTCTTTCCAGTGGCTCCATTGATGGAAATAACCAACTTGTAATCAAAGGAAGATTTCAGCAGAAACAGATAGAAAATGTCCTGCGTAGATACATCAGTGAGTTGAGAATCATTTTCTTTTCCCCCTTGCTAAATAACACGATTGCCGTGTCTCCCGGTGTGACGTTCTTCTCTGTAATCCGCAGAAGAGTACGTGACCTGCCACACCTGCCGCTCCCCAGAGACCATTTTGCAGAAAGACACCCGGCTGTATTTCCTGCAGTGTGAAACCTGTCACTCCCGCTGCTCCGTGGCCAGCATCAAGACAGGCTTCCAGGCTGTCACGGGCAAGAGGGCACAGCTACGTGCCAAGGCCAATTAGTGCCTCCTTTGCTTTATAGCCGGGGGAAGTTCTGGTGCCTGAACTCTAAACTGAAGGGTAGTGTCTTTGGGGGTGTGGCCTGTCCTTCAAAAAAAGTCATTCAATGGTTGGCTGTGTTTTCCTCTGATGCTGAGTGATGTCACTCTCCTCAGCCGTTTCTTCTTCCTGTATTTCTATCTACTCCATCCCATGTTTTTTATTTTTGTGAACCGCTGATTAAAGCAGTATCGCATTTATTTAAAAAGCTCACTTGACTTTGTTTTTCCTGTGCATGACAACTTACAAAATAATTCAGCAAATAGTGGCTATTATTGCAGATAAAGAAATTGTACCGTCAATCTGAAGTGGGTGAATGCCACAATTTTCAGGCGGGTGAAATAAGTATCAATTCAAACTATATACTCACATGATTTACACTGCCTTTCATTGGCTTGATTTTGCAGCTTTCAAGACCAACTAATGTGTGTAGGGATAACTAAACTGATATAATACAAATAATTATAATGTAATTATATTTAATCTATTCAATATCCAGACCAGGTATAGGATTCAAAGATTGAATTATACCTGAGAAACCAACTGATTTAGATAAAAGTGGAAACTATGCAGAGAAATGCCATTTGCTAGGCGGTCTCGTTTAATCTTGGCAAATTGACTCATTTTAGGATGTGTGTAATCCTTAGTTGCTGTTTTTAAGATGAATTACATTATTTTTCTTATTGACAATGAGTGCTGGGGTATTTTAACAGCGATTTTCCACATCCAGTATGTTGCCTTATGTCTTCTAGTTGAACTGTTTGAGATCTTTTCTATGGGTCTTGTCACAAACTAAACGTCCAAGTACAATGGATTGGCAAGATGCCAAGAATGTAAAAAGTATTGAATAAGTAATTCTGGTCATCTTTGTTTAATTGTAGATATTTTTTTTGAGTAATTTAATCAGCAAGGTAGATTCCATCTGTTGTCGTAGTGTGTAGATTTTGTGCATATCAATTGTATTCCTATCCTTCACTTCTAGTTTGGGAATGAAGAGATTAAGTGTACCCCATGATATATTGGCCTTTTAAGGTCCAATAAACATTCCTTGTTATAATACAATGATATTCTTACAGGAATGTAGCACCCAATGTTTTTGGAGTACTGTAGGTAAGGGCTTAGAACAGATTTCCTTTAAATTCTGTGACTAAACGTTTCTAAAAAAATTTCACTCATTTGTGGATTTTTTTTTTGTGTTTGATCACAACATTGAATAGGAAAAGTCTTTAAATGTGCAACTACGCTGAATACTTTTCAAAAGTCTAAATAAACCAAATCAAAAAGATTTTTGACAGCTGCTTTTGAAGAAATATTTTAACTAAATTCAGGTGATCTGAAAGGTATACTTGACCAGGTAATTAATCTAGATAATAAAAATAATACAGTAAGCTAAGGAAAATGAACACCTTAAAGGGTACATTTTAAAAAAAATGTGTTGACATTGTGTCCACTGCATCAGAAATCTGTTCTGGATAAGAGGTTGGAGTAGCTGGTGGGTGTGTTAGCCATGTACTTCAGTGGACCAAGGCAGTGCTTGCCAATTGTGAGCATAAACATTTTAGGAGTAAGGAACCTTAAATGGTCAGTTGTACAAGCATATAATCTCCTTGCTTTTCCATGTACTATGTATTGCCTGTTCATTTACGTATCCATGAGACACAATCAGGTGAGAGCAAAGCTTGGGATCAGAGAACAAAAACCATTTACTACATTTTTGGGGCTCAACTGTGATGTGATTACAAGATGCAAACATGCTCATAAACATCTAAACTGCATGACCACACACCATCCAATTCTGGGACATTCATAGATACATGTATTTCCAGCTTTAATGTTGAGGACTTAAACTACCAGACTATGCAATGATTTAGTGGTCAATTCTGTATCCTCACACCCACAGACCTGGGTGTTTTGAGTCCCACCTCTGATTCTGTGTGTATGTCAAGTCTGCATGTTCTCATGGGGACCTGCATCTCAGCTGCTGCCTTCCACACCATGTGTATCCTGTGTTCCCAGTGTCACGTCCAGCACTTCCTCTGTGCCTGCACTCAATAAAAGATTGAGATCAAATAGCAGCTAATGCCCCTCCTCCCCCCCCCCCTTCAGTGGAATCTAGCTGGTTTAACAGAATGTATCAAAATGTAACAGTTTTTTAAGAAAATTGTAGATTTAGATGAATATGTTTTTATAAATAGAAACCAATGAATTCAGACAGGGTGTTCGCACCTTGATAAAAACAAAGCTGCCAACAATGTTTCCAGGATTTGCTGTGTTATTTTCCCCTTATCTCAAAATCGATTGATATTTGCTGTAATAACTAGAGACATAACATTGTTTTTATTCTACTTATCTTTTCCATGCAGAAATATTGTGACTCATTTTACCTAAGTGAGAGGAACTGTATAATTCTTTATGGCATGTGCAACATCCATACATGCATCCAGGTAGCGTATACAATATGCTGCATGCTTTCACAATACAACAACATTAACAATAATAATTAAGAAGAAGAAGAAGAATCCTGGAGAATGAATTAGGAGGCGGGTTTGAGGGGAGGCGGAAGTGTATTACAGGCGGAAGCGGTACAGCCTAGAACATCCCGAGCCCAGACACAGAGGACGGAGGTAACCGCGGTGCATCGCCCATAGATAAACGTTCAGTAAAACGTGAGTCCACCTACCCGGGGCTAAATTTTCCGCAGTATTTTACGTAGATTAACATCTTTGATGCCGCCATTGGGTCGTGTGCGGCGTTTTTACGGCCTGTTGAAAGCCATATTGAGGCATATAGAGCGAGGACTCCGTTTGCTAAGCTAACGAGCTAGCCGATTTAGGCCGTGTGGTGAATCGCCGATAATAGGTAACGATCACTAAACAGCGGCATTGTGGTTTTATTGAGCAGGTAGATTAACATAGAGATGGTGGTGAGTATAATGGTTGAAACCCATCCGCATTTTATTGCTCGTTTTAATCTGGTAATTAGTTCCACGCTTTATTTCGACACTTTGCAGCGTCCCGGGTGATTTGGGGGAAAGGATGCCGGTGTCCTGCACACATGTGCGGCGCGAACCTTTCAGCGGATTGCGGAGCTTTAATCCAGCGCCGACGCGACCAAGTAGTGATGGCCTTCCGATTGAATCGGCGTGCCGTGGTCGAGTTTTCTACGGGTTAAGCAGTGTGAGGTCTTAGGGGAAACTGCAGGCCTCTGCGGCCCAAGTCACGAACAATAGCTATGCGTCTGGTATTCAAGGGTGCCGCAGAGCCGAGCGTGACAGGGGCTGGATGAGGCTCTCCGGGCGCCTCGTAGATGTGGATCCGTACGATCGGGAAGATCGGATCGGGTATCCCAGTCTGGTGTCTAGGGGCGGTGTTCACGGGGGCCAAGCGGTAGTGGTTAGCTATGCGACGTGTGTCGGATTGAGGAAATTGAATTAGAAGTGTTGGAGTGTAAAGAGACTCTTCGGTTCGGTAGGTGGGGTTGCAGCGGCGTGGGGTGGTGATACTATAGGGCTTCGGGAGCGGATGCTGCCTGCTGCAGTGCGGTTTACCCTTGAGAAGCAGCCCGCTTTGCACAGACGGGCCGTGTTAAGGTTCGGCCAAATCGTCCGATCGCGGCCTTTAAGCTGAGGTAACGCGGCAAGTGCGTGTAGTGATCGTGGCCTTATTTCGGTGTTAGGCTCAGAGATTTCAGTAACGGTGCCTGTGTCACTGTGCTGGTTGAACACCTTTGGGAAAACCATCGATTGTACTCATTGATTCGGCTATTACGATATGACTTTTACAAAAATACAGATATACTGCTTGGCGGATCTTCATAGTTAAACACGGTCAAAATCCGGATATTTGTCCTTCGGCGGTTTCCTGCAGAAAAAAAATACGTTTAAATGATTAAGTGGAGGAAAATGCACCAAATTAGTGGCTTGTATAAACATATAATGGGTACGTTGGTGTTTCCGTTTGTCTTGTCAAGGATAAAATTAAGGTTACTAGCGTGATCAAACTGCACAAAGTCAAGAACTAATTTAATCTTTGGAAACCATAGATGAAAACTGGCAGGACACCAACTAGGGCTGGACGATATGCGATATATATCGGATGACGAAATTGAAACGCCTATTATATTATGCTTGTAAAATATTGTTTACGGTTACATTTTTTTCATCATTTGGGTGACAGTTTGCAAGGTTACACCCCACCACATGGGATGCGGTGGCCTTTGGAAGTTTTTATTTATTTTATTTGTAACCCACAGACAATTGAAAATATGCACCAAGGAAGATAACTATCCATAAATATATATTTTTAATTTTTTGTCCTGTGATGTAATATCCACAAAAAACACTGATCGATTTATAACATGTGAACCGTGTTCTGAACATGTGCGGATCTCGTCCTGACTATTTCAGGATTTATGTCCAGGTTGTACCACTACGGAGCCCCATAAGATCCTGGTGGGAAAACATTGTTTGAAATAGTTTTGTTCTCTCACAGTAGTTTTGCGGTCCCACTACACTTGCCCACTTCGTGTTTCCTTAAGCATT
>JAABNY020000108.1:10378468-10419632 GCA_015164015.2 Brevimyrus niger
GAGATATAACCCAACATTCTATTGGCCTTTTTTATTGCTTCCCCACACTGGTGAGAGTGGGACATGGAAGCATCAACGTACACATTGAGATCTTTCTCATAATCAGCTACCTTTATTTCAGTGGAACCCATAAAATATCTGAACTTTATATTTCTGCTTCCTGCATGGATTACCTTACATTTTTCTGTGTTAAATTTAATCGAATTTGTGTTGAAATCAATATTGTTTTTCCTTTTTTTTTTTTTTTTTGAAGGTTGATTTATTATTGCGAGTTAGGGGTAAACTTGATTGTTGTAATATTGTCTTGCACAGCTGTATTTCTGCTAGCATTTGGCAGGAATTACTTGAAATAAATATTAAACGTGTTAAAATCTCTTTCCCTCTGGTTCCAGGCATTTGATGAAGCAATTGCTGAGCTTGACACCTTGAATGAGGATTCTTATAAAGACAGTACCCTGATTATGCAGCTACTAAGGGACAACCTCACTGTAAGTTGTCCACCCCCCCCAATCTGAATCTGCTCTTCATAAGGCCAGAACAGAGATGACAGGCTGACCTCACTGGTTTAGTTCAAGGATGTTTCAGTCCAAAAAGTGGAACTTTCTTCTCCTTTCTTACCCTGAAAACGTATATATTTCACATGGTTTAGATGAGAGCAATGCGAGGAAGGAAAGGGGAAACCAGCCCTGAACAATTAGCAGGATTATAATCAGCATGGCACTGATGTTTGCTCTGCCATCAAAGTATGCCAGCAGTGATGTGCATGGATACTGTGTTTTACTTGATATTGACGTATGAGTCCCTTAAAAGGTGAAGCAGAATGTATATCCTCCTGAGACCCAAGGTAAATGGTGTCCTTCAGTTATAGGTTATTTGTTTTTGGAGAAAATAAGACATCTTACAATTTTAGATTTTTTTTCAAATTTTTATTTTTCATCTCACAGTGTCACCAGAAATACATACGTTTCCTTACATCAGTGAAAAGAGAGATGTAAAAACAACATGTCCATTACAATGGACATAAATGAATGGGTGGGATATCAGGAGGATGTGTTATTAAGGTTGGGTGTGGCCTTTGTTTTTCTTGCAGCTCTGGACATCAGAAAACCAGGGTGATGAAGCCGAACCGGCCGAGGGAGGAGAAAATTAAGGGCTGCACTGTTGACCGTAGCCACTCTTACACCACTCTGCTCCTGCATCCCAGTCCTCGCCGCTCCCCTCTTCTGTATGACGAGCAGCACGAATTGTACCCCCCCCCTGCTGAGCCCCCTGGGAGTCCTGTGAGCAGACAGGGCAGTGTGCAAGTCTGCTTAGGAATCAACATCATGTTCAAATTGCAAGACATTTTTTATTTGGAAATTATTTTCTGTAGCAGGTTGATTTCTATTATATATATATATTTTTTTTTTTTGGGCCCCTCTCCACTACCCCCACCCACACACAAATATATATTTGGCCACCCCCACCCTCCTGTTTTTGTCTGTTTTTGGTGTAATTGGTCTGGGTATATGCTGGTTTTATTATAAGGTTATTAAACTGCCAGTTTAATTTCACCAAACACTGTGAAAATTATTTTTGTTTATTAAAACCCTTGTTTGCCTCAAAATGACAAAATACCCCCCGCCCCCCACCTGTTCAATTCACACCATGTGTTCTGGTCTTTTATTCTGGTCTGCTAAATTCAGACACTTCCTATGTTAGGGTAACAGTACAATTCTGCTGGTGGTTCATACAGAAAGGTCTAATGATGTATTGTGACACTGGCTTTGAGCTTTTTTGCCATTTTATTTTTTTTCCAAGCTATGTGTGCAAATATTCTTTTTTTTACAGGTCCAATTAAGTCCAATTCCAGCATTCCATTACATGTAAATTATTCTTTTTCGAAAAGTAGTAATTTCTGGAACAAACTGTAATGAATTATATTGTCCAGGGACAGTAAACTTGAGTTTCATTTCTCATTTGTTCATTCACAAATATGCTCCACTCTGATTGCATATGGAGGTATGTAACTTAATACTAAACTTGGTATGTAAATGAAATCTTTTTCAGTGAGAAATTGTATGAAAATTTTATCTTTGCAAAAGCCAGCATGCTTTTTTTAATTAAGCAGGGTAAGTGGCATTTTTAAATTTGCCTCCGGGGTACTTAGGTTGATCCTTTAAAAGTTCAGATGGGATGTATAAACAAAGCAGTGTAGGCATGTCTGCTTCTCTTCGGGGGAATTTTTTTTGATCCTTTATGCCTGCAAATTAAGACAGTTCTGATACTCATTGCATTTAAATGTGGTTCTGGCCACCCAGTCGCTCGCTGAACCCATCAAGTTTGTGTAAGCGATGGAAGAAGAACCAAGTAGCTCAGTGTCACAATACTCAGCTGTCATCATAACATTCCACATAGGTGTAGAAGTCATCCGTTCGTCTTGCTGAAGACAATGTTTCATGCACTGATGAAAAACCTCCCGTGTTGCTGAACAAATGGCAGTTAATAATCTCTGCTTGATGAAAATGCAGTAGTGAATGTGGAAATAAGCCTGTCTGTATATCTGGCATCTCTCCTTGCTCTGTTTTTACTCACCAGTATTCTGCCTAAACATAGCTTCTGTGACGGTCTATCACCTAGTGTGCACGTGGTTGTGAAATGTAGAGTAGCTATAAATAAAATTGACAAAATTAAGTACCTGGTTACTGACGTTTCAAAAAAAAAAATTGTGTATGTCTTTTATGACAGTTCAAGTTTCACCTTATCTGTAATAGAAAAGTAAAAGATGATTTAAAATTAAATAAAACTTTTATCAGTTCAGAAAAATTGTTTTTCTTCTGAGTATTTGAAGTGCAAAAATGTTCAGAGATATAGGTCTATTGATATGCAGAGGACAATGTTTGTCTGGGCCAGTCATTTTAGGAAATTTGACTTTTGAAAGGGGGGGGGGGAGTATAAATCCTGTCTTCAGCCTCTTTGTATGACGTTTGCATGTTTTTCCCATTTTGTACAGGTTTCACCCTGCAGGACAAATTACTATTTCATTTATATGGCACTTCTCAAGACAATAGGGAACCACTTCAACCCCCACCACTGTGTAGCTTCCACCTGTATGATGTGATAGCAGCCATTCTCCACCAGTACACTCACCACACAGTAGCTAAGGTTATAAAGGGGCAGGAGAGAATTCATTGTTTAAATCATTTTCTCTCACACACACCCTGCCACAATGCTTATCATTGTACGATGTACTATCTTTTAAAATAGCCCTGCAAAACCCATACAGAAGTAACAAATAACAAGAATGGGTACTTTTATTTACAAATGGGTGAAAAAATACTTGTGATTGTAAAGTGAAAGAAAATACAAAAGGTCGATAAAGCGAACATTATAAATGCACTGCAAAAGTATGCAAATCATTTACACAAGCCAGGTCTGGGGAAGAGATGGTCTGAGCTGGATACAAATTCCATGAAAATGAAATTCAAATGCTACCATCAGCTTTTTATATGTCAATCAGTAAGATAAAATGAAATAAAAATACCAGAGTGCAAAATCAATAACGGAATAAGACGGCCGAAAGGTGAGAATCATTCTAATCATTGCAGCCGGAGACTTTAGAGGTATAATCATGCTAAGTACAGATATTTGCATTTTATTAAATGGCACAAGTTTAATTTCATTATGGGCAGGGACCAAATCAACCATGAAAATACCAGTCCCTTAAACACAATACTGTGTGTAGACTGCATTACGATTCTTCTTTGTTCGACTGAAATATTTGTTCAGTATAGTTAACCGATTCAACGTTCAGTTCCTAAAATGCACCCCTTTGATTTTTTTTTCCCGTTGGGGGTACTTTTCATATCTAATAAAATTACGTCAATATGCAATCAAACTTTCTGAATTCATTTTTTGTAACATATTTATTTTACATATATGTATTTTAACTTATATTTAAGTATTTGTTGTACATATATGTAAAGCACTGTTTGTTATTCACATTTTATTTTTCATTATATATTTACCTTTGCAAAATTATTACAACTATAATACTGTGTAATGACTTTTTCAGACGTCGGTACATCAACACACCGGTGGAGGGCGAAAGTGAGTAAATGCAGTGAACGTTAAATCATTTATTGAAAGAAATGAAGGAATTAGAGCAGTAGGGCTTGACGACATGGAAAAATATTTTATCACAATAATGTTTGTTTTCATATATCAATTGATATTAATGATGATCAGAATAATCATAATTCAGGTCATTGTTTCTTTTGCTTAAAATTGCCCTTAATAGGATTGTCCTTAAACAGATTCAGAACATGAAAAAGGCCACAAACTGAATGGACTGCAAATTGAAATCTAATTTTAATAGATAAATCATACAAAAATATTTTTTGTTGTAGGGCATAACTCAACCTCATAACTCACATCTACAGTATGGTCTGTTGGTAGGTTTCTGCCCTGACTGTGTTGCAATTCCTTCCCATGCAGGTACAGGAACAGGTTTTGCTGACATTGCTGATAGAGTTGTCACCCATCCTGTATTTTATGAGACATCCTGTACTGAAAATTAAATGTCATTTTCATATTTTTTAATAACATGGGACATATTTTTTCACATATCTCTTCAGATTGAAAGTGGAAATCGTACTCGTGATGTTTGTGATTGTAAGCACCAGTGTTGTATGAAATTCAGAACATAAGGATTGTGCCCTATTTCATTCATAAATTGGAATTTGTATTATATTGTCCACACCCCAAAGGATGAATTGGAATCTGCGTTGGAATGGCAGAAAGAAGTAATTAAGAATTAATTTCAATTCAAAGAAATTTATGACAACTGCATAACATAGTAATGTTAATCTAGCAAAACATAAATAATTATATAACATATTTGCTTTCTAGAAGGTAGATGTATATACTGACCTTGTATATGTATGAGTGACTTAAGTGTACTTTATACAGTGGTACCAACGTTCAGAACTCCGGATTGAATTTTCCCCATAAGAAATAACGGAAAACCAATTACAGTGGCACCTTGAAACTGGAATTTAATCTGTTCATAACTCCAGATCAAATCCTAAAAATTTCTGATCGAATTTTCCTCATAAGAAATAATGGAAAACCTATTAATTGGTTCCCGGCCCCAAGAAAATAAAAATTAAAACTTTTTTAGCATTTAAACTCAAAATGAACCGGATAAAACAAGAAGCAGATATACTGTACTAAACACATCTAAGCACATTTATCAAAACAGTAATTTGTAATGTAAGAAAATAAATGTGTCCAAACAATGTATAAAGTAAAAAAAAAACAATGTGTCCTGCCCCGATCATCCACTCCTTCATGTGCCACGCCCCCTCATTAACCCCGTGTGAAATCCCCATGTGATAAGCTGTTTCTGGTTGTTTTTATTAGCTCACTGCGTCTGCGTTTCAGTTTCCCCAGTCAGGTCATTGTATTGTCGGTCTGCGTTTTGCCTGCCTTACCTGTAATTGATCGAGTTCTAGGTATTTTTTTTCCAAACTGCTTGGTTCGACTTTTAATAAATTCTTTTTTTTTTTTTTTTTTTTTTTGGAATTGGTGTTCATTTTGTTTTTAGTAGTTGTCTATCAATGTATATGTCTAAAATATGTGTTGAATACAAGTATCTAATACATATATGTCCTGCGTTTTTTATTTTTATATTAGAGCATAATAAGAAATTCATGTTCTAATGAGTTTGAGAACTGAGGTACCACTGTATTTGCATTATTGTAAAATAAAATTTGAGTATAACTTTTATCATGTTCTGACAATTTACATTTATTTTAAGTTGGTTCTCTAAGTTCCTTTCCATGGGAAAAAAAATCTATTCTGATATGTAACTGTTTATGTGTGTTAGCATTTGTGAGGAGTCTACAGTATAGCTTTTCTTGTGAGTGTTGGTGGGTTGCCAGATGAACAGGCTTTGTGATTGGGTTACTTGTCTGACTGTATGAAGTGCCCTCTTCTATCCTGGCACACAAAATGACAGTTAAATTATTTCTTCCATAATGAAGATCACTATTCAAATGTTTCTTTCTGAATAACATGACATTTTTGTTGAAGCCTATTGTTACAGCTGCACCTATACTACATATGAGTAAGAATTGGATCATTCCATGCCATGTGCTCCCTGGGACAGGACACCGCACCAGACCCAGCACAAACTGTGGTGGCCAGTAAGGCCCCCCACACAAAGAAATTGGAAGACTGCAGAGGGCTGCGATTAATGTGAACAAGGGGAACTATTATCTGTTAATACAGTCAAGCAAATATCAAGAGCAGCTGGACTACATGGTCAAATTACTGCCAGTAAACCTTTACTTTGTGATGTTAACAAGAAAAGGAGACTAATATAGGCTAAACGGCACAAATACTGGGATGTTCTGGACTGGGAGCAGGTCTCAAAGACAGACGAAAGTCCATCCATAGGATGAGTTGGTCCAACAAGATCAATGAAATGAGAAGGGTGTGCATGCTGGAAAAGGTGCTGGAAGGGTTTGGACACAAGTTATTTCCAAAAATTGTTAGAAATGAATCTGTGCTGCCCTGTTAAAGGTGGTTATTTTGATGGAACTTGTTCTTTGGCATGCACATTAATTAAAATGCACCTATAATGCACAGCAAATAGTTACAATACACTTCAAAACCAGTCAGTTCCATCTAAGTATTTCTAATATTTTCTTGTGATAAAAGTTTGATAAAGCAGTGTATAATTTTTTGGGGCCCAAACTTCTGGTCCGTAGCGTAGTTGGCATAAGTTTTCGGCATTTTATTATACAGCACCTATAGATTCGGCTCGGACTTAAAACTGCAAAAAGTACCACCACACCACCGGCATTTTTACGTTATCTATAATATCTCATTTAAAAAATGTCGTGGCTTCGGCGACAGCTGAGATGTCCCTGACGGAGAGCTTATCACTCGGATCCGTGATAAAACCCAAACGTGCTTCTTTACTTTATATCGATACGTTTTCAAAACTGTGGTGACAAAGTACCGTTTATATCAATATACCTATTATTGTGTGTTAAAATTATGTCTCTTTTAAAGATTTTAATACAACTCCTTCCTGGTTGTGAAAAACTCAAGAGCTTCGGTCGTGACTTCAGTTCTGGCTAAAAATAATAAGATATGTTTTAGTCCATACGGCCCAGAACCTTCGCCTCCACCCTGCGAGCCCCCATGGAAATCCGGGGCCCAGCCGTCTGGTCAGTTCTCCATGGAAAGCCCTTGCCATTTATAACATCAGAGCAATTTCATCCCCAGGTTTTTATTTTATTTTTACATAAAACCTCTTTATATTGAGATTAGATATGTACATGTTGTAATGATTACATTTTTAATCACAATCAATTCCATTAAACGTACGGGTTGCCCTTTCATTAACATCATGATCTTGATGCCACAACAAAACCTAAGCAATTTGGTTTTATTTCGAATGGCGAAAATTGCGGCGTGATATTAAATTTAATGAAACTTTTAGAAACTAAACAACCCAATCGTACCGTCTAAAGATACAACTGCAGCACCAGTCATTAACGCATACTATCTTCTCCATGCCCATATCACTAGAAAATAGAAAAACCCAAACACTACCGAAACCCAATACAGATAAGTCTAACTATGACCTTAATTGTTGCTCAACTGTATATTAACGTATCTGGAAGCTGAATAACGGTGGAAGGGGGGGGGGGGTCTGTTTGTAGGACTATTTTAGCGCGGAGGAATTCCACCTGCGAGCTGATAAATGATGCGCGTAAAGAGGAGTGCCACGGCTGCCGAGTGCTGAGCCGCTACCGTTAATTGAGTTACTATAAAATTATATAAAAAAGCGCTGTGGCTTTTGCAGCTTTATTTTTGAACGTCAGCAGATTAACGGCTGAAGGTTTCATCAATCCACTGCTTTACTGCGGAAGGTAAGGAGCTGCTTCTGGCGCAGTTGTGTTCAAATTTCTTATATCTTTAAAAGTTGGGTGCTTATTTATTGATACTTGCGTTTTAAGATTAACTTTTAAATGGATGAATTAATGCTGAACTTGACTGTTCTTAAGGTATGATGCCGGCCCGTGAAACTTCGAAGAGCTGCAAGCACTGTCTAGTGATCTGGTGTGTTTTATAGTGTTATTTCTACCATGCTCTTGTATTGAACTTAATTTGTTACACATGACCTAAGTTTAATTAAAGTTACGTTCATTTCTTTTCACATGGATATTTATCCAGAGTGTGGTATCCCGGATGATGTTTTAATTGATCTAGCTGCCACTGTTAGCATATCAGCGTTTGAGTTTTATCGTGATTTAGCCTTTTTCACTTTATTTTTAGGTGCATCATCTCCCGTCGTTTTTACGTAATGGCTACTGTCGATTGTTTGAAATCGTCGCCCTTCATTCCATCCATCGTATAAACTAAAAAGCTAAATTGCATTTTGACTGATTACAACGGCTGGTATCCTGGGTGGGTGACTGGTAACGCGTGTGATTCGCATGTGCATATAATCAACTTTACAGATAAAACTATAGGTGTGGAACTTGGGTCTGGTTTTACTGCGCTCAGAACAGTTTGTAGCGATTTGCAGGTATGAAACATTTGAGTATTTGAGCTTGATGCAGTTCATTTCATATGCTACGTTGAAATCAACGTTATAAATACTGGTGTGCAAACGAGGTTGGTAATGTAAAGTTTACGGCCCTAAAATTTTTACGACTTGTATTCAAGCACAAATTGTAAGAATAAAACTGGTGTCAGCAATCAGACTTGTGCTTTGACACCCCCTTAGGGCTGGGAGTTTGTCTTGACAACCACATCCCGCTGAACTTTTACACAGGCCTTATGAAATGTATGTCGGTGCACTTGCAGTGTCTGCATTTTGCCTTTGGCATTAACTATATTTGGAATATCTGTGAAAATGTTCTCGAGTACAGTTTAATCTTCAGTTGTGCAATGGTCGAATGCTTTTTGAAAGCTCGTCTCTTTTCTAGTAAACATTTTAACATGGAAGCAGCCAGAGCAACTTTTTCATTTTCATGGTCAAAGTTAAATATACGCTACTATTAAACGGGATAGTACAGGAACTTGTTTAATACTGTAGTATGTTTAGGAATTGCTCTTTTTATGTGTCTTCAGCGGCTCGTTATTTTAAAATTTTATATTGAATGTTTCGTACTTTTCACTTCATTATGAAGTCTGGCCTACATATTGAGCTTTTCACCACAGAATACACATCAGTGCAATACTATACAGGATTTTTTTGCTGTTATTTCAAGAACAGATCTTTTATGTCTGATCTTGGAATGCTTAAATTTAAAGGAAAATGTATATTGGCGTGGTAAGGGGACTTTGTTTCTTGTAATCGGTAACTGAACATTAAATATGTGGGTACCTAGTCCAAATAAGGAATTTGACAGGAATGTGGTGCTACCCTGAGGCAAATGGCACCTTGTAGGTTCACGGCTTAAGAATGAATTGCTATATTTCAATGTTGGTTTGCTTGTGTTGCACGTAGTAAGATATTTGTGATCCGTTTGTGAATGTTTGCAATAATCACACACTGCCTACTGCGCATCATTACCTATTTAAATTTTAATTTCTCGCAATAAAGCAGTATTGTTCAGGTATATGAACCAATATTGTATCTGTGGTGTCTTGCAGAGTGTTTCACGATGAACAGCACTGGCTCATCATACCCCCTTGCCTCCCTGTATGTGGGGGATCTTCACCCTGATGTCACTGAGGCCATGCTCTACCAGAAGTTCTCCCCAGCAGGTCCCATAATGTCCATCCGTGTCTGTCGGGATATTATCACCCGGCGGTCCCTCGGATACGCCTATATCAACTTTCATCAGCCTGCTGACGGTGACTGTTGTTCTCTGCTCTTGAAATTTATATGTTGAACTTTAAGGCTTATGTATATTTTTAGAGGAAAATACTTTGAAATAATTGCGGTTTGTACCCCCCCAACTTAATTTTTCATCTTTTCTCAATGTTTTCTATAGCGGAGTGTGCTTTGGACACAATGAACTATGAGGTCATCAAAGGTCGACCTATTAGGATTATGTGGTCCCAGCGTGATCCTAGACTGCGCAAGTCTGGTGTTGGAAACATCTTTATTAAGAACATGGATGAGTCAATTGATAACAAGGCGTTATTTGATACCTTTTCTGCTTTTGGAAACATCCTTTCTTGCAAGGTACTTTTGAGTAAATATGTGTATAGAATTATAGTTGCCAGTGTCTGTCCATTTTCAGTGAAGTTAGATCCTTGGGTAAATTTTGTTTTGCAATGGAAATGCAAGATGTTAATTATACTTTTGTAACTAGTTTTGATTTTTTTTGTATAGGTTTGCAGGCAAGGTTTGCTTAATTTTGTCTAACTCGGTAATATGGATGTTTTCCAGGTTGTGTGTGATGAGAATGGCTCTAAAGGATATGGCTTTGTTCATTTTGAGACCCAAGAAGCAGCCAATCGTGCCATCGAAACCATGAATGGAATGTTGCTCAATGATCGGAAAGTGTATGTAAAAATGATAGAACTTCAACTAACTGGGTGCTTGTGAAGTGCATCTTAATACCCAAATCTAGTTCAACAGACTTATCTATTGAACTGTATTATCCACTTTTGGATAAATGATTTACAATGGTGTATTTAGGTCAATTGTTGATGCCAGTGTAACGCCCGAGCTGTATAGACTAAGTGAATGGTAGTGTCTTGATTTTTATAAAAAGCAAGTTCACTGCCTTTGTGATAGAGCTAATATTTTCAGTTAACATTTTGTTTTTGCACAGCTTAGAGAGAGATAGACAGTTGACATCAGGGAAAACAGAACCAGTTTCATGTTCCCTGGGAAAAAATGTTTTGATGTCCACATTTGGGTTAGTGCGACCTTTATCCACCTACATAACTATGGAAAATTTTGTGTTAAGTTGGCACCTGTAAAGTAATGTGGGCTTTAAAGTGGCAGCTCATTATTGCCAAGTTAGATGGTTATCAATATGTATGCCAGCTGTTCTTGCAGCTTATGAAGGTGACTCCTTTTAAAGCAGCTTTTAGCTCTTGCTGCTACCCTGGATGCCTGGTGTCAGTCCTTGATATTTGATATATATTGTCATTAGTATAATGCTTAGCTTTTGACTGTCTTAAAGTATGAAGCTCAACCACCTTGGTTTATTAATTTAGGTAACATGGGATTTTAATTTTTTCCCTCCTTTTAATGTAATGTTAAAGCAGCTCTTCTGCATAGTGTCTGTGAAATTCTAGAGATGTGACCAGCAGGTGGCGCAGTGAGCAAACAGACTGCTAGCCAGTCTATTTTAATTTATCCAAGTTGGTTGTTAAATATGGCATGTCCTGTCATACACAAAATTGGCAACAATTGTCTAAATGGCTTATTTGCAGTTTTGTGGGCCACTTCAAGTCCAGAAAAGATCGGGAGGCAGAGTTTGGGGCTAAGGCTATGGAGTTCACCAACGTCTATGTCAAGAACTTTGGAGAAGATGTGGACGATGAGAAGCTGAAAGAAGTGTTCTCTGAATACGGTAGCTGTAGCAAAAGTCATTTTGAAGATTATGCTTGGCCTCCATGGTTCATTCCAGCACTTTTAGCTGCTTTATGCAAGTGAATCTTAAGCCAGTCCATTTTTTATGAAATGGGAGAACAAAACCACCATCAGCTGAACAGCTCTAAAGATTTCATCCTATCTGCATAGGTAGGACCCTCAGTGTGCGTGTCATGATGGATGAACGAGGTCGGTCTCGTGGATTTGGCTTTGTGAACTTTGAGAGTCACGAGGATGCTCAAAAGGTATGGAGGTGAGGAGTGTGGTAGCTGTCATGATGCCTGCGATTTATTTGTATGTCCTGAGATGAGACATTTTATGGACAAAAACATTGGGACACCTAGCCTTTCTAAACCTATAGGTATCAGTATGGAGTTGGTCCTCCCCTTGCAGCTATTGCCGCTCTTCTGGGGAGGCTTTCCACAAGGAGTGTCTGTGAGAAGTTTTCCCCGTTCGTCCAGAAGAGCATTTCTGAGGTCTGGCATTGATGTTTGATGTGAAGGCCTGGCTCTCAATCCCCATTCTAGTTCATCCTAAAGGTGTTCAATGGGGTTCGAGTCAGGGCTCTGTTTGAGCCAGTCAAGTTCTTCCACACCAAACTCTGCCAACCATGTCTTTTATTGACCTTGTTCTGTGCATTGGGGCACAGTCATGCTGGAACAGAAAAGGGCCTTCCCCAAACTGTTCCACAGTTGGAAGCATAGAATTGTCCAAAATGTCTTTTATGCTGAAGCATTAAGTTCCCTTCTCTGGAGCTAAGCGGCCTAGCCCTACTCATGGAAAAACAGCCTTGTGCCATTATCGCCAAACTTTACAGTTGGCACAATGCAATCAGGCAGGAAACATTCTCTTGGCATCTGCCGAACCCAGACTCATCCATCAGACTGCCAGACAGAGAAACATGATTCATCACTCCACAGAGCATGTTTCCACTGCTCCATAGTCCAGTAGTGGCGTGCTTTACACCACTCCATCCAACGCTTGGTATCGTGCTTAGTGATGTGAAGCCCGCTTGCAGCTGTTCTGCTAAGGAAGTCTATTCCATGAAGCTCCTAGACTTGTGCACTATGCATCTCAGTATTCGGTGATCTCACTGTTACTTTTATGTGGTGTGACTGAGTCTGCGTCTAAATGTTTTTCACTGAATATTTAGCAGTGAAGAAATTTTACAAACATTTATTGCAAAAGGTTACATACTATGACACTACCTTGCTTGAATTCAGAGTTCTTCATAATCTGTTATTGTTTCACAAATGTTGGTAATCCTGACTGCATGGCTAGGTACTTGGTTTCCTACACCTGTGGCAGTGGGTTTCAATGAAACTGAATTCAACAAATGAGGTGTCCCAATACTTCTGTCAAAAGACTGTGTTTGCATGCTAAACATGTTCTGTGTTATGTAATTTTTGGTGTAGGCCAGATTGAATCACAGGTTCTTTTATAAATTACAGGATTGGTAATTAATCAGTAATTATTGAAAAATGATGTGTGTTTTTGTAAATTAGGCAGTTCATGTCTCTTTTCTGAAGGCAGTGGAGCAGATGAATGGGAAGGAGCTGAGTGGGAGAGTTATTTATGTGGGACGAGCCCAGAAGAGGCTGGAACGACAGGGAGAGCTAAAACGGAAGTTTGAACAGATGAAACAAGAACGACTTCATCGTTATCAGGTACCTACACATGGCCTTTAATGCTAGTGGTAGAGGGTGTTTTATAGGGGTATTTCATCCTGAAACTGAGAAGGATGTTTGAGGGGTTTTAGTGCTATCTTTCCATCTAGGTTGTTCTGCTAGTTGAGTTGCCTCATTTTGGAGATATCGGCCGTAGAAATGTTGGGCTTCTCTTGAATATTCTTTCTGTGATTAAAGCACCAGGAAAATGCATTTGAAAAATTCAACAGCAGTATCTCTTGCCAGATATTATGACCCAGTTACTCAAGATAATCTGCAGACTTTGTAGTGAGCAGTTTAATATAGGAATCTTCTTCTCCTACCCAACTCCACAAACCAATTATATCACTGTGCAGAAGATATGAGGATGAGAACCCTGGTACTCACCAAGTGGTACCTGGTTTTAATCGCTACAAAGAATGTTGTTCATTCCCATTATATATGAGAGAAGCCCAACATTTCTTCAGTCCATCTTCAACACTAAGCAACTCCCAGCTGAACAACCTAGATGGATGGATAGCACTAAAGTCCCTCTAAAACATCTTTCAGTTTTGAAAATATCAAAATAAGTGATTTATATTGCAGTTTACACAAATGCTTCATGTTCATTCTCTAGGGTGTCAATCTGTATGTCAAGAATCTGGATGACAGCATAGATGACGAGAGGCTGCGGAAGGAGTTTGCCCCTTATGGCACCATCACAAGCGCTAAAGTAACTGTCCTTTTGTCTCCAAGTTAAAACAAATGGGGAATCTCCCTGAAATTAGTTTAGTTTTTCGAGGCCAATATGTATGAAAGTACCTCCAGCTGCTGGCTCATTTGCTTCTCTGGTAGCTTTGCACAAATAAATATGGGCTTCTATTGTCTAGGTGATGATGGATGGGGGACACAGCAAAGGCTTTGGCTTTGTGTGCTTCTCGTCCCCTGAGGAGGCCACCAAAGCAGTCACTGAGATGAACGGGCGCATCGTCAGCACGAAGCCGCTGTACGTGGCTTTGGCTCAGAGAAAAGAGGAGCGGAAGGCTATACTCACCAACCAGTACCTGCAGCGGCTTGCGAGCGTGAGGGCCATGCCTGGCCCTGTTGGCTCCTACCAGCAATCTTCTGGATACTATGTTTCTGCCATGCCACAGGTATCTGGTGCCTTTTAAAAAAGATGCAATCTACTTGTCATGTCCTCATTAGGAGTTTGTTCACCAGTCACTTGTAGTATTAGAAGACCTAAGTCCATTGCTTCTGTTGCCGTCTGAATATGGTCCCCCTCTAAATTGGAGGAATGTAGAAAATAATGTATCATTAATTGAGCTGGAGTTGGGGTAAGAGTTGAGGTATTTGCTGTGGGCTTGTGAGATTTTCTTGTGTCCATGGCTTTCTCTGGTCCAATGATGCATCTCTGTGATCCTTCCCAGCCTCAAAGCCGCTCTTTCTATGCACCCAACACCATGAGCCCAATCCGTGCAGCTCCCCGCTGGGCTGCCCAGCCTCCAAGGCCCCAAGGTGAGTGCTCTTGAGAATATGGGTGGGGAAATTGAGGCTCTCATTAAGAGTTTAGTGTGTTGGTATGTGCTGATCTCTTCCCTTATGGACAGACCCGTATCTGCCTCAGTTTGTGAGGACTGCCCCTCCTCGTCGAGCTTCTACTCCTATTAGCACAGTAAAACAGGCCTCAACTCAGGTACCACGAGGCATAAGCCACTCGCAGAGAGTTGGTGAGACATCTTAATGCTTAATTTTTTTTTTACTTTGTTTTTGCACAACAAAAGTCATGTGGTTTTGATGTGAATTTTACAGTCTGTGTAATATCCATTACTATATGCTGTATTATTCATAAGTAATTGATTTGCCCTGCCACCTCCAGAATTGGTAGCAGAATCATGATTGCTCTGTCTGTTCTGAGAGCGTTTTAATGTATTGGTTTTGTTGCAGTTATTGTAATCCCCTTTAACTATGATTTTGATAATGGGCAATTGGCCTCTGTAGCCAACATTGGCACACAAACTGTTGGGGGCCGTACCTCGATGTCCGCTGCAGCTGTGCGTGGTGTGAGCCAATACAAGTATTCTTCGGGGGTCCGTAACATGCAGCAGGTCATAGCCATGCCAGGCCAGACAACTATACAACAGGTAGGTAGGAACCTGGTTGGCTCTCCTCTGTACGTCATATTGTTTAGGCTTGTATTAAATGCTTTCATCTCTTCCCTTTAACTCTTGGTGGTTATTGGCATTGCCTGTTCTGTAGGTGGTGGAGCCTGCAGTCCACGTTCATGGACAGGAGCCCCTCACTGCTTCCATGCTGGCTGCTGCACCCTTGATGGAGCAGAAGCAGCTGTTAGGTATGTGTTCGAGGCTTCCATGAAACTACCTCTTTAGAGGTAAGCATGATGTCCAATGGAATTAGTAAATGTACCCTAGGACTTTGACTGACTGAAGAGTGGTGTCTTTCTTGCGTTTTAAAGGGATGTTCTGCCTGTGTTTTTTGCTTGCATTTGAAAAATATTGGGCAATCCAGCTGGACAAAGGCAGGATTTTCATAAGGTAACATTGCTAGTAACTGAATTTGCATTTTGAGGTTTAATTCTTGGTATATGGTAAACTTTTGTCACTCACTCATAGATGCTTGTGCTAGTATTAAGTGGAATGAACTTTGATTTGCTGCTTAAAGAAACAAGGTTTATTTGCTTACTAATTACACAAATCACCCAACAATTTAAGTGTCCATTGAATTTGCAATTTCCACTGCAGCTGTGGTGTGGAATGTGTACATAGCCCAGACTAAAGCAGGGACTAAAGCAGTTCTACACTTTGTCATTTGTAAGTGTGAATATTTGGGACCTAAAAGGTCTGCAATATCTTTGGCCAGATTATTAGTGACAGGTAATATTGAACTGATTTTATGGTTGCGTTATAGTAAGATGACATTGGATTGGTCATGTATTAAAGAAACATCATATCTGAAAATGCTCTTTTGAAACTTATAGTGAAATGCCTAAGGCTGCTTCAGCGCAGCTACAGCATTTAGATTTTGGGCAAATTATTCATTGCTGATGTGAAAAATGCAGTTGAGCACCACAGGAGTCCTTGTTTCAAAATAGCAATTGAGGCTTTTGTACTTCTAACAGCAGAACCCCGTTTCACTGCAGCATGGCTCTTGTTTCTATAAATGGTGGTCATGCGTTCCACATAATGAACAATGATGCTTGGATTAGCTTTTTTTTTTTCCCCCCCAAAAAAATGACAGTGTTATTCTTGGGCAGCCACTAATGATTAATCCATAGAAAAATCTACACTTTTTAATCTAGTGTTTTTTTCCTCCAGAAAAACAAATTTACAGTAATACTTTACTAATAATTGTTGTTGCATGGCTTTAGATAATGGACACCGAATTTCTGACACTATACGAACATTTTTGGCCTGCAATTCAATAAGCAGATTAATAGTGTGCCTAAGATATTAATGAGATGCGTAATGTGATGCCCAAAAGTATAGTATACAAGTATAGTAATCTGTATAATTTAGGTACATCTTTATGATTATTACAGTAAATTTGGTTAGTGGCGCACCCCATGCTACTGTCTTGGTGTGTCAAAGAAGCAGTAAGTACTGAAGTCGTGGTGAAGAAAGGGACAGCTTACAACTACAACATCTTTTAAGAGGAGATATTGTGGTTGCACCAGGTTGACATTGGTGGGTTTGTGGTACTTTTTGCTGATTTTAAAGGCTTATTTGGTAAATTAACTGAAAAATGAGAACCATTTCTTCATTAGCTTGTTTTTCCAATTTTATTTTACAGTAACGCTGGTCCCAACAAGCCCAAACTGGCACGAACACACGTACTGGTACCATCAATGTAGAATAAGCCCAGATTTTGGCCTAAACATTTTCTCAAACACTCCAGTGTTCTAAGGTAGCACACAGACAACTTCATGGTTTTATTGTGTATTTAGCAGCTGCAAGGACAAAAGCTTTTAAAGCTCTCCATTCTTATACTAATTTATTAAACACAGACAACACTTGCAGTGCTCTTGCCTATTCTGGCAGTTCATCATCCAGAATAGCACCTGTGTGTTTTCTCTTTAGGTGCTTGAGCATAGCGATGGTGTTGACGTGGTACGCCACCGAAACCCTGCACAGTGTAAAAATCTTCTCTGTTTAGTGATAATTGGAAATGCTCCCACGGTTACTTGGTTATATTAAGAGAACATTCTTTGAACTGAAGCGTTTTAGAAATCATACAGGTAATTTCATTAATATGATGGGGGTAAATGTCTATGGTGAAAATGCGGACACATCAACTATGTCAACTTCACAGCAGAACTCTATTCAAATAGTCTAATGGTGACTTCTTAATACAGGTGCTGCAGCCCTCGGATGGAAGCCTGTAGGAAATGTAGAACTGTACTTGTTTCATGTGAATCGGATGTTTAAATGTGCTGACTTGGATTTCTTTGGGTCACAGGTGAGCGACTGTACCCCTTGATCCAGGCTCTGCACCCCTCGCTGGCTGGCAAGATAACGGGCATGTTGCTGGAGATTGACAACTCTGAGCTGCTACACATGCTCGAGTCCCCGGAGTCCCTTCATTCGAAGGTGTCAGATTTTATTTCTGGGACTGGGACTTGGCTGAGAGCTGTGTTAATTCACCTTTCTTTGCTCAGGTGGATGAAGCAGTGGCTGTTCTTCAAGCTCACCAGGCGAAGGAAATCTCCCCAAATAAGTAATGTGTACTTTGGGTAGGTTTCAGTGTTTTTATTTGGTGTGATTATGGCTTTGGTTTGTATCCAAATCAAAAAGTGTTTCACTTTTAATTTTTTTGGTGTTGAGGCTGACTGGTAGGTTTTAGCCCACAGCGTGTTTGTGGCCTAGTTGGCTTAGTTTGTTAAACACACCAGCGGTCCTTGCAGTCTATACCCTAATTAACCACTCCAGCATTGGCCCAGCACATGCAAGCAATATCAAAATTCTGTAACTTTTATTTTGTAATATCTTTAATCGGCATAAAATAACACTGACATAGGCACACGAACATCTTTTAAATACCAGTCGACATTTTGTTTTAAAATGCTGTATACCTCAGTGTAACGTCTGGACGATATGAAAGAATGAGATGGCAAAACAAACTGTTTAAAACGTGTACAAGAGAGTAGGGGTCGGTGTTAGGACTTTCAGTCTTATTACTTTTATTGGATATTACTTGCAGTTTCAGTGCTGTGTCAGTTCTTTTGATTTTTGCTAGAAAACGCATTTACTTAATGGGACAAATTACATTGTTAGCACCTTATCAACATATCCTTACTTCTGTAACAGCTGAGTGTTAAAACACTAATTTGTGTGTGTGTGTGTGAATAATTACACAAAATCGATTAAACTTTATACATGATGCAGTTCTGGATGGAGCTTGATTGCATGGGAAGCAGTCAAACTGCTTTTTTTTTTTGCATAGTTTGATGCTTCATTAATTATTTTAAATTTCTCGTGTTCCCTCCCTTGCATGAAAGGATTTTATTGCAGTTGTTGCAACAAGTGTTATTGTAACTTCCGGCCATATTTTGATGCTTTAACATTAGGGGTACAGTGCTAGTTTTCCCATGGTTTGGTATGTATCATGGTAAAGGTTAAAGTATCTATTTTAAATGATGGCACATCACCCTTTAATTAAACGGTGAATTTATTTTTCCATATAACTATATGTAGACAAAATGGCAGCATGACTAACTAGGCTGTGTTTATGTCTCTACTGTATGAAGTCAAGGAAAGAAAAACATGAAAAAAATGACACTCGCCATCGTCACATAGTTCACCTCTAGTTCGTATTTGCATACAAAGCGCTGAGAGGCTCCAGGGAACTTCTGGTGCTCTGCCTAGCTGAATTTTGATATCGTGCATCACCATATACCAAATAAAAGCCCCCCCCCCCCCACACACACACACACACACACCATGCCCCCACATTTTGTTTTTAATTTTATTTAATAATGTATATGAAGTTCAGCATATCGCCACTAAAAGGCGACCACAGGCATCTGCAGCGCCATAAGTATAGATAGAGGATCAGTATTGCAAACTACACAACGCAGGAGAGCGCAGGATGTTTGCAGCAGACCTACACAAAGGAAAAGGCCGATTGTGGTGAGGGCTGGTCAGTTTTTATGAAGATGACGGCTTTTTAAAAATTCTCTTGGTTCATTGGTTTAATTTTAGTAGCAGCACAAAGGAAACATTAGTTTTACATGACTTAACGCTAATGAATCGCTCGCATTCCACTGCAAACAGTAATAAAGTACACTCTATCAACATTAGCAATGAAGCTAGGTACACGGATATTGTATTTTACACCATTTACAGATGAGTGCAAAGCTTGCTGGCTGCTGTCCAACCCTACAGCGTCACTGTCAGCAAATTGTCGGCAGAGAGTGGGATTCACCGTTCATATGTAGGATTGCTGAAACAACGTCGATTACCTTTGAAGGATGCGGCTACCTTTAGCCAGGAGGCAGATAATTTATGCCATCTGCTGTTGTTATATAATGACATTTAAATTCATTTAAATTATAGCCCCTCAAGGTGATCCCATTGTTTTAGATGTACACTACCATTGAAAAGTTTGGGCTCACTGAAATTTCCTTGTTTTCCATGAAATATGCATGAAATGATTTTGAATAAGAAATATAGCTAGCTAAATAGGACAGTCATTGACAAAGTCAAAAATCATTTTTGAAATTCAAGTATTCAAACTTTTGCTTTCGTCAGTCCTTCCGTTTTCAGCAATAGCAGCCTTTATAGACCTCTAATTTGGGGTAACCTGGTGGGATTTCACCGTGTGGTTCCTGAAGCACCTCCCATAAGTTGGATTGACTTCATGAGCGCTTCTTACTTGCCATTGCGTCAAGCTGTTTCCATAACGGCTCAGAGCTGAGATCCAGTGACTGCTGGTCACTCCATCATACACAGAACACCAGCTGACTGCATATTCCCTGAATAGTTGGGAGCTTGTGTAGTTGTCCTGATAATTGGAGTCAGTTTCATCCTATAATGCCACCCACAAGATATGGCATGGTGTTGATAGCCTTCCTTCAAGATCTCGTTTGCCTGTGTACGAATCTTCCGCTTTACCATCTCTCAGATGTCAAGCACTTCTCCAGTGCCTTCATTTGATCTCCGTGTCACAAATGTTTGTGATCTGAATGCTTCAAACTTCAAGCTTTGTCTATCCATGGCACTTCTCCAAATCAATCTTCCTTTTGTCCACTGTTCATTTGCCCATCTCTTTTTATTGGCCATTGAGACAGCTTTTTTTTTTTTTTTTTTTTTTGCAATTCTGCCTAAAGCCAGCATCCTGAAGTTTCCTTTTCACTGTTGACATTGAGCCTGGTCTTTTGCTGGTACTATTTAATGAAGCTGCCAGTTGAAGACCAATGAGGTGTCTGCTTCCCAATCTACACACTCTAATATACTAATCTTCTCCCTCACTTGTGCACTGGGGCCTCCCTCTCCTCTCTGTGGTTAGAGCACATTTGTGCTAGCCTTCATTTCTCGGAACAAGAGTGAACTGATGACTTTCAGAAGAAAGTTCTTTGTTTCTGACCAGTTTGAGCTTGTACTTGAACCCATTTGTTCAATAGAATTGATGTGACCGATACGCAGCTAGTCCAAAGTTTTAGTGCTGCTTTTAATCAGCACAACAATTTTCATCTGTGCTTAGCATAATTGCAAAAGGTTTTCTAATGATCAATTAACCTTTGAAATGAAACTTGTATTGAACACAGGACTAATTGTTGCTGATAATGGGTCTCTGTACACCTATATGTAGATATTCCATTAAGCAGCTGTTTCCAGCTGTGATGGTCATTTACAACATTGATCACAAATGTTGAGTAGAAAATGTTACTCTGGACAAAACTTTTTTGTTTTTTTTTTTTAAACCCCAAACTTTTGAACGGTAGTGTGTGTTTTTGGGGAAACTGACTTCTACTTGTGCCAATACATATAGGAAATTACAGGCATATCGTTATACTGCAGTTCACGCACATATTGAACCGTCGGGCATACCGAACAGTTTGATAATGTACCATTGCACCCCAACTTAACACTTCTGCCATTACATTACTGAACGAACGCTGAGAGTGGAATTCCCACCCCTCAAGCAGACAGGTGAAGGGGAAACTGGCTCTGATCTGTCACTGCAACTATTTATGGAGCCATACTTTTCAATTTGTTCGTACCCTTAAGCTAATTTATTTGTTCAGTGCCGTTTACAGAACTGATAATGCCAGACTTTGCCACTCGGGTTCTAAATGATTAAAAACCCATTGCCGTTTGGATCCAGCTATCACGACTCCTCTAGGCACGTGTAAATTCAGCTTGAAGCATGCAGTGTAAATGATCTGTCCTTGTAGGCTTGGACAGTAGCCCTGTTTTGCTGTGGTAAACCCAAAATACCGTATATATATGTATATACTGTATATACTATATAATAGTGTACTGTAATGATGCCCAAGTCTACATTTAACCATGACAAATTAAAACTCCTGCAATTTTAGTACAGCAGAACAGTCAGTAATGATCACACATTGTTATATGATCCTGTCTGCTAAATGAGTGCTTCTGCTTGATCATTCTTTTACGTTACCCTGGTACAGCACTATGGTTTTTGAGTGTAACATTGTCTGACTGGTTAACAGTTTAGCAGATCAACTTGCTGTACATCTAGCAATGCTTTTATTTTGGATCGACCACTTTTAGACTAATCCGTGGCATCTGATTTAAAAATAAATAGAACTCTATATGTACGGCTGGGCGATATGACAACAATATCGATAATATATTGTTAGTAACGCTGACAGTTTCCCCCAGTCAGTTCTCATTGCGACAATCTGCATGACAATGTACAGCACACTCAAACTGCAGACAAATTTTAGTTTGGCTGAGGGGGAAAAAATTAGTGCATGGGGGTTCACCTCAAATCAAGAACCAGCTCAGACACAAGATGTGGAATGGTGCGTGTCTAGGTATCTAATGATTTAAGTTTTTTGTGAGTTATGGGATTTCTTTATGGCCATTGTCAAAAAAAAATGCAGGAATGTTAAATTCATGAGTTTTACCATGTAAAAACACTTCATCTGGGGCCATGGCTAATCTGAATTTCTGTTTTGTCTAGATAAACCACATGAATGAGCAGCATGGAAAATGATCATTGCACTGTTTTGATGGAAACTGCAACGTGGAAGCTTTCCTGAAAGTTTATATTTAGGGGGAAATTGAAGAAATTTGTAAAATTTATTGCCAGTTCATTGGGCAAATGAGAAGTGTCTTTAGAATGCAGTTGAAAACCCAGCATACTGTTTGCAGAAAGTGGTTTTGTTTACTTTTGTTTAAATTGGGGAATTGAATTTTTTGTGCATTAAAAAAAAAAATTAAATGAATCCTAATGTTTGTGTTGTCTCTCTCCCTAACTGTCCTTGGACCTTGCAAAGTATGGTAAAGGTATTGGTCTACCTGCATGATAGTGATCATGCTGCCTTTGGTAACAAGTCAGGAATTTTATGCATTTACTGTGTGTCCTACACTATGAATCTCCAGCTGGAAGTCTGATATTGCAATTCCATTTTTCTGTGGTCTTAAAAAGCATGGCTTGAGCCTGGCATTGCATGTCTAACACTACATCCATGAGCAGCGGTCCGTAACAAAGCAGGCACCACTGGAGATGTGGCAGAGAGCTGGAGCCTCTCAGGAAGTACACCTTAAACATTACGTGTGTGCAGCTAAAACAGGCACATTTTAATTCCAACACTTCTCATTGCCATTTGCAGCCTTTTGGCTACTGTCGAACATTGTTTGCAAATGTAGGGCTGCACATCTTGGCCTGTGTTTATCCATTTGCTCTTTTTTAATCTGGAATGACCCACATTGTTTGCTTGCATCTGTTTCTGGGTGTAGTTCTCTGTGGGCTGTATTGGAATGTGTATTAACACTCGTACATGAATGTTCTTTGTTCTAGATTCAGTATTAATACCTCAATTCTGGAAAGCTTAGGAAATTTCATTCAAATGTGTGTCCTGTGACATTTCAACAAATGGCCACCTGGAAAACAGAAGTTTGTCTAAATCAGGGGTGTCAACCTGCAGCCCTGTGTAGATTAGTTCTTTCCCAGTTCCACCACAAATGATTTGGCTCAACAGCTGTGGTAATTAGCACAAGAAGTTGAATCAGGTGTGTTAAATGAGGGGAAATCTGTGCAGGCCCACCCCCCCACCCCCTCTTCAGGACTGGAGTCTGACACCTCTGGTCTAAATGAACATGGTGAATTAAGTTGCATGTCATTATAGAAATGTTCAAGTGACAAGTCTACTGCTTTGTGACGTGACATGTTCTGCATGTTCTCAAGCTCAGATTCCTGGCTTGGAAGACTGAACTTGTGTGTAGCAGAAACCTTTCAGGTGCTTTTTGAAGTTGTTAGTCCAAATACAATGGGACATAAGTCTCTGGGTGTAATATGCATCAGGGTTTCCAACCCAGTCCTCAGGGACCACCAGACGGTCCACATTTTTGCTTTCTCCCAATTGCCAGGGAATTGGGAGAGCGCAAAAACGTGGCCCCCAAGGACTGGGTTGAGAAACCCTGATATACACAGAGTAAAATGTTATGAAACTGACATTCATGATGTTTTGCAGGTAGGGCCAGAACAAGGCGTTTAGACCAGACTTATGAAATTTTGTATTAGCAGTAGGAGGCGGATGTGTGGAGGACAGTTTCTGGCTTCTGTTTCTCTGGTCTTCTCAAAGGAATTGACCCTTGCAGTTGGAAGGGCTATTCTTTATGTGGGAAACAATGACCATCCAAACCACTGATAAGCATGCAGACATTGAGTATAGCCTACTTTTTCATCTGAATTGTGGTTGTCATTAAACTTTCTCTGATGCACGCAATGGAGCTCTGGAAGAAGCCATGGTCCTCCACTGCCAGGACGACAGGTCAGTGGTATGGCTCCGATTACCCAAATCAGGGTGAAGGATCTGGGAGTGCGACGGGGGAAATAGATGAGTACGTAGTGCTGCAGCGCCATCGCTGTCTGGTTTATTGGTGTCTTTGTGGTAGAGGTGTCAGCAAGCCACAGAAAGGAGTTAACTCAGACATAGTTGGGGATCCAACCAAATGCATAAAATCAAGGCAATGGTCCTACTATATCACTGAACTTAAATGGTGGAAAAAATGTAATGGGACTTCTCGTAAAACAGTGATTTACAAAAAAATGATTTACAAGGTACAGCTCAGAGGGTGAAAAGAGTACTTTTCTCAATGGGGAAGGTACAACCAAAAAGAATTTCCCTATTAGCTTTATAACTTAAGCCAAACGTGAAAACTGTCCAATAGGATAGGGCAAACGACCTTCTTATTGAACAGTCTTTATCTGGCTAATGAAAAAATATTGCTTTGCAATACTCCCACCCCTGTTTTTCCCCACTTGTGTTTTGTGTCTAGACAATTTTTCAGTTAAATGTGAAGGGAAAACAGTGCTGGAAAACCATGTAAAAGCAGTAAAGCAGCATCTGAGTTTTGCATTAAAACACACAGAAATTTACCCATTGCAGCATTTGATGAAAGCAGAACTTCAAGATTAAACTTTAAATTACCATGCTTTTCAAGTTTAAAGCATTCTTTGGGGGACAGCAGGGACTTCTGCAGGCTGCAAAAAGGGATAATAAATACACATGGAAAAAGAGGTGAGAAATGTCAGTGTTAGGTTGTCTAAATTCTTTAAGCTAAAAAGTGAGTGGGGCCCGAACTGCCTAGGTTGACCAATCTTCCTTTTGCTCCTACTTCTCATCTCTTCCATCTCTACTCATAACTTTATTGCTTTTATGTGCCCCAACACACAGAAAGATAAACACACACATTTTCTCACACAACACGTCTACCATTATGGTGGAAGTATAGTATGCAACCTCAACAGTCTACACATGTTCAATACATAACACCTATTGGTTTTGTGTTTGTTTGTTTTGATATTAGTGATGTACCCATACATCAAGTGAGGGACTGTAGTATTGTGGTTAAGGAGTCTTGAGTGCATTTGCTTCAGGACAAATACCCGTAAGAGAGACAATAGGGAGTCCTGCAAATATAGCATGAAATGGTTTGATATCCCCCCCAAAAAAAAAGTCTTTTCACAAATCAAGAGTGGTAACTTGCATGTAAATGACAACGTTTGAAGCTGATTTTAGTAAATCAACCTACCTTACACTTACATCTTCATTTATTAAAGACATAGCAGGGTGATGTGTCAAATCATTGGAGATGAAAGGACAGAAGAAAGAGGGGACAAAAAAATACAATGACAGAACCATTAGGCGATATGCAGTATGTATGTGTAGGCTGTTGAGGTTTCATAATGAACTTCCGCTTTAATGATGGGCAAGAGTTGTACAAGTATATGTCTGTCTGTGTCTACTTGTGTGTTGACAAATATGAAAGTGAAAGGCATGGAAACCCCAGGGTAGCATCCCACCCTGAGGGTTTTTTTCCATATGTGGATTACTTGTTTAGCCGGATTGTTGACGACATGATCCTAAATCTGTTTGTTTTTCCAAGACACTTGCTGGATGTATTGTCGTAGCAACACATCCTAATCCTCAAACCTGCTCGGAGCATGTTTGTTCTATCTAAACAAGGATTAGCTCACACTTAATCGGTGTCCGTGCATGGAAATCCATTCAGTCTTGGCTTTGCCATTCATGGATGAGCGACCAATTGCAATTGTTGCATGAATAATAATAAGGGAATTTCAAATTGAGAGGATTTTGCTTGATCAGCAAGATCCTTCATTGTTGCTGGATGGTATTCTTTTAGAAAAATACCGCTTCAGCCGAGTTGGAATATTTATATCTTAAAGATTTATTAGCTTCATATAGTACAAGTCCAGTTAGGTGAAGTTGGGCTCTCTCAGTCACACAGGCAGTGTGCATTGCATCGACATTTTTTGCAAGCAACTCTTTTTTGTATACTGTAGGTGATGCGGAAAATATATCAGAGTGCAGTTTGCCAGTATGTTTGGGCCTGAAATATTTCCTTCGGGCTTTCATTGTTTTTCCTGGACACCTGCGTTTGCAGACAATTAAGGAGGTGTTTTATACCATTGCAGGTAATGTATATGCAAAAAAAAACCAAAAAAAACATTTCTATAAAGAATTAAAAAATTCTCACTTAATCTCATTACCCAGAATTTTCAGATGTAATTGGGACACTGGATTATACCCAGATCTGAATCAAGGCCCCATCAGGTCCAAATGAACCAGATTATGTATAGAAAAGGCTTCCACAGCATTAACGAGCAGGTAGTGTGACTTGTAGAAGCTGAAAAGAGCCAATAGGCATGTTGAAATACAGTACAATTTTTTCACCTACATGCTATAATTTCTCATGATTTGTGATGCAGCGTGTCTCATTTCAAATGTGGAGGCTAAATGGCCAGGGTTTGTTCATGATTCAAGAATTTTTAGAGAGCCACACCTGTATCAGACACTTAACAAGGTGATACCAATACATATTTATCAATCACAATTGTTACATATTCCACAGGTCATCGTGATGAAATTTTGGCTGGGTACAGGGGATATGCCTGTAAGAATTTCCCAACACTAACGCAGGCCCACAAACTTGATATAATGCAGCTCTGTCTAGGACAAGGGCACAAACTGAAATGAGCTTCGGCCGACAAGCAGAGATTTCACTGTGTTAAAAGCCTGAGGGTTGCACTTGACAGGGCATGTGATGTAGTTGTTGCATCCGCTATCTTACACAACATAACTACCATCAGAAAGCAAGGGCCCCTATTAGCTGAGAAGATTGATCGTAGTTTTTCTAACATTTTACACATTTACCTTTTCTCCTGATGAATGGTCGGAATTGTCTTCATCAAGTACATCACATTGGTCAATTTCTCGTTGATCAGACACGGGTTCAAGAGAGATGCCATTCCCTGTAACTTGCCCAAAATTCTAATTCAGTGGATGAATGATTCCCCAAAGCCCAATTTCTTGAGTGGCAAATAAAAATGTCCAGTTTACTCTATCAAAGGCCTTCTCTGGATCTAGTGAGACAATAATTGAATGTAATTTATGGTAAGTTGAAGTTAATTAGAGTAAACAATCTACACGTGTTATTGGAAGAATATCTGTTGTTAATAAAACCAGTCTGATCTGGATGAATTATAAAAGGGGTGACTTTCTGAGGTCTGGTTGCCAATGTTTTATTGATGATCTTAATATTTTTTTTAAATAATTCTGTCTTTGTTCAGTCAAGGTGTTTTCCAGTTCTTCAGGTATGCTTCTTGTTCTTTTTCTACTTTTTCCTTATTATAGGAATATAAAATAATCATATAAGTAATAAGAAATAATCCCATAATAAGTAATTAGATCTTTGCAGTTTGCTATTCACACTCGGGCGTGCATCATCGCCCACCTTCACAGGCCAGGCTCACCCCTCCCCTCAGGCAACACGCTCTCAGGTCTCCAGCTCCCACCTAAGTGGAGTGAAAAGGCCTGCAGCTGCAGAGCATGGTTACCTAAGTAACACTTTCTCTTTTAATATCTAGAAAAACAAGGCAAGCGTCCTTGGTCGACGCTTTCTCTTCTTCCCCAAGACCAAGATAAGTGTCCCAGGATGGGATAAGTGGTCTGCAAAACCAATTATTGGTTAAAAAAAAAAAAAAAAGTTATATAAGTGATCAGTGAAAAATATGTTTGTGCAGTTCAACCTTGGCACAATAATATAATGGGCGAATCATTGACAACGTATTTCAATCTTGGGAAGATTAATCCATACATGATCAGAATCAATCAATACTAATCAATCAATTACCGTATATGTATGTCTGCTAGGTGGAATGGAGGTACTCCACCGAACCATGAATAATGGAGTTGAACAATTACAGCTTCCCAAATCATTATAGTAACAGGGGGACAATGAACAAATTTCTTTAATTCTATGCTGCGTGGGTGACATGGCCAGTTATATGGCCATCAGTGTGTTCGTCTTAATGCATTCATGATCCAGGGGAGAGAAACTGGGGCATGATTATTTATAATAATGGGGTGAATTTCGATATTTGAGTCATGTGACAGTAAAGAATTACTAATCAGAAAGATGTTTATACAGGAATAAGTATGTAGTTGAGATTTAAGAAAAAATAGAGAATTCTGTAGCATGTGGATGCTGTAGTTGCCAGCATCCAAAGTGGATATAAATAAAACTGTAGTATTATTTTTCAACTCATTTGTCTGTAATCAGACCATCAATTTTCACTACTCGGTAATATTCTTCATGAGTTTAACACCATCTGATGACTGGCTAACAGTTCAGCCAATGATCAGTTCAGTATATTCATTTAACAGCTTTAATTTGAGATTAACCACTTTCAGAGTTAAAATATTGAAGGTTTTCCTTTTAAACTACTCTCAACCATCCCTTGGGCTACTTATCATAAACACCTTGGAATTCATACATATTACACTGTCACAGAAATCAGCATTGTTTCAGGCCAGGCTTCCTGCCATTTGTGAAGTTACCGCAGAACAATGATAAAGGTATTCTCCTGCTAGAAAATGTGTTTTTTTAGCATGGATGCTATACTGAAGCAATTCTGTTTAAACATTAAAATGCAATCAAATGTATGGCAGACATTTAAAAATAACTAAGAATCTAGATGACAAAAAAGAAAACACTTGTTCTCCTTTGTACCGACTGACTCCTCTACCTCCCTTTCACATCACTCTCATTCTTCATGGTTGCTGTTGCTGTCTATCAGGAAAATACAAAGCTGCCAATGAGAATGTGTCCACTCCCCCTGGAGTGGCTACCATCATAAGGCCCATACCCGAACAAAGTGTGTCGATTAGCCACTCTGGCTTAAAACATGAAAACTTGCAAATTGAATACACACAGAACTCAGGACCCTGTAAGTATAAAGCAATAGCACTTAGCCATACTTGTTCATTTCTAAATCAATCATACTTCCCCTTTGTAGGCCTGTCTGTACTTTTTCCCCCTGGAGTAATAATGCATATACAACTTTCTGTCTCTGTGGTGAGGCTGGGGAACAGCTTGGTTCCTGTATGCCAGTGGAGGAGCACCATTTCAAAGAGCGTGAAGACCTTTTCGCAAGTGATATTCTAAAGCTCTTTGGGAATATTGTGCATTTGGACTGAGTTCGTTAGACGAGCATGTGGGAATCCTTGACATTTCAATCTCTTCACAGAGCCTCAACTGAGAAATTCTCTTAATCAGTCCTCGTTAACTTCTGGTGGCAAAGGTCAAGCAGTGGTTTTGAAGACTATAATTATTGTTTTGAGGAGATTGAGATGTTCACCAAAAGAGAAACAGTGGGACATATAGTTTATATAAATACCCTTCCAGCATTCAGAATGTTTATGCTGTCATGATGAGCAATTTAGCTGCAGTGTCTGGCTCTTTACTGTTCAGTTAAAGTACTGAAGCCTTTTCCACATCACTATTTACACTGTCCAGTCATGCAATCATGCTCACATCACCACTGTCATTATTAGAAATTCTTTGTACAACATGCAAAACCTTTGAATTTATATTGAAAACAATTTACCATTGAACACATACATAGCAATCAAAATTAGAGAATGACACATTTTTCTAGTATAGTCACAGCTTATTCGAATTCAAAGTTTTCTTTTCCAGAAAAGATGTATTTTAATCATATTACATCAGCAATGTTATTAGTTTGAGAAGCTGGTGTCCTGCTTCTCCAGAACTACTGTTGGATCTTTGCGTCAGTGACCAATCTTGATATGAACTTGGTAAAGCTTCAGCCTCATCATAATTGCATCTCGCCATTTTTACAACTAAGCTAACACATGTAGTTTTAAAGTCAAAGCTACAATTTCATCACCCAAAGCAGGAAGTGAAAGACTAATCCTAGAATTACATGAATCCAGTTTACTATACCGGAGGATCTCAATTGTACAGTGAAAATACATCACTCAAAAAAAATCAAAGGAACACTTTTTAGTCAGAGGATAGAATCAAGTCAATTAAACATCTGGGATATTGATCAGGTCAGTTAAGTAGCAGAGGTTATTAATCAGTTTCAGCTGCTTTGGTGTTAATGAAGTGAATGAAGTGCCATTGCTAAAAGGTTTGCTGTGTCTCCCAGCACAGTCTCAAGGGCATGGAGGAGATTCCAGGAGACAGGTAGTTACTAAAGGAGAGCTGGACAGGGTCAGCTCTCAAACAGAATGAACTCCAGGCAGCTACTGGTGTGAATGTCTCTGACCAAACAATCAGAAATAGACTTCATGAGGGTGGCCTGAGGGCCCGACGTCCTCTAGTGGGCCCTGTGCTGACTGGCCAGGACTGCGGAGCTTCATTGGCATTTGCCATATAATACCAGAAGTGGCAGGTCTGCCACTGGTGCCCTGTGCTTTTCACAGATGAGAGCAGGTTCAACCGGAACACATGTGACAGAGGTCAAAGGGTTATGTTGCCTGTATCATTGTTCAGCATGACTGGTTTGGTGGTGGGTCAGTGATGGTCTGGGGAGGCATATTCATGGATGGATGCACAGACCACTACAGGCAAGACAACGGCACCTTGACTGCCATTAGGTATCGAGATGAAATCCTTGGACCCACTGTCAGATCCTGTCAGCCTTATGTGGCAAGATATCCTGCATGATTTTTTCCCCCGCATTGAGATCTGATGTGTTCCTTTAATTTTTTTTTAGCAGTGTACATATGCCCTGTGCTATACTGGCATTTCATCTAGGGTGTACCCTTAGAAGGCCTGAAATCTGACCATCCAAGCCAGGGCTGAGCAATATGACCTTAGATCAATATCACAATTAATTGAATGGATTATTTTGTTTGTTTTTTTGCCCTTATATTTCACTGCTAAGGTTTATACTGCAGATATACTCAACTATTAAAGCGGGGATATTTTTTTCTAATGAAAGACTTTAAAGTCTTTATGATTTTAAAATTGAAGGAAACACACAAATTACCTATATGTTGAATGAATATATCAACTGAAATCAAATGCACAATTGGCTTGAAATGAAAATGTCATGACAAAGGTCACATTTTACTTTCAATGTAAAAAGTTCCATAAAAAAGTAGAAAATAGTTTGCATTTTTTGCAAAGAACAAAATCCGCTTATAGTGATCATGTCTGGGTGAAATTGATCACTATAAGCAGATAATCATAACATTTTTTCTTTTATGTCTCAGATGACTGATATCTGTATATTAATTTCACTAATGCAATGTAATAAAATGGACAGCAATGCTATTTACTGGATTATACTGACTTGAAATTGCATTACAGTTGTTTCAAACACTAATTACAGTATAGCACAAATTACATAACTGCATATAATTCAAATGCACTATAATACAGTACTGTACATGAACTATAGCTTACTATAGTTTCACTGGTGCATTTCAGTAGCTTCTTTTCAGCAGTTTATAAGCTTTGAGTATATTTGTCATTGAGAGAAAATTAATTTCTTTTTCCCGCCCTTTTTTCTGTGCATGCAGCATTAGCATTGGGTAGCTAGCCAGAAGCAGATCGTATATCGCAAGTATGCAAAAAAAAAAATTACTTGAATTTAATTTTTTTTTCCATGTTATGCATAAAAAGACCCAAAATGAACATTGTAAGCGGAATACTGGATTACAAGTTAAACAGCATATATTTGTACAGGAATTATTCTCTCTCAAGCTTTTCAATCCGTATAAACAGTTGATCATTATAACAGGGCTGCCAACACACATGCATCTGGCATAACACTCACACTTTGACTCTCACACCTGCACAAGAAACATGGCAAATCTACTTTATTTCATTATAAACCTAAAATTATCTACATGTAAAGCGTAAAGAATATTTACAAAGTAATAAATCAGTATCACATGTAAATGTGTGTGCACGTCTCAGAATAAAAATCTCATGGCAAGCCAGCTGACCAAGTTCCCCTTCATGTTGCTTCCCTGTGGCATACTGGACAGGGTGGAGTCACGTGACAACAGACACAGTAGTATGAAGAGTACATGGACACACACCGGGGACTTGTTTTATAAATTCATAAAAGTAGTTGTCCACATCAGATCGCTGTTATGAGATGCCATCCAACAAAAAAATAAGATCAAATTCTCGTTTGGGAGAGCAAGTTTTTCTAGGTCTGGCCACCAACTTCTGACCTACAATCTATAGCAGGGGTGTCAAGCTCCAGTCTTGAAAGGCTAGAGTCCTGTGTAGCTTGTGTGGTAATTAGCACAAGGAGTTGAATCAGGTGAGTTAAATGAGGGGAAACCCCAAAATGGGCAGGGCCCCAGCCCCCCAGCACTGGGGTTTGACACCCCTAGTCTATACGATGGTGGGGGGTGGGGGAAAAACACAGAAAATGCCACGTTAAATTGAAATCAATTTTTAATTGGTTCTTTACAAAATCAAAATTTGATTACAAAAGTTAGAAAAACATGGTGGTCTTCAAATAAACAGTGTCACACTGACTCCAGAGCTCATAGAGCTTAAAACAGATAAGTACATTTCTCAAAAGACCTTTTGGTGTTTGAACCTTACATTGACACTACCAGCAAAGGCAGGGAGAATTTACAACAGATGACCAAAAGAAGGTGAACTGGAAATATAATCCCTTTATTATGCATGTAGAAATGTCACATGTTTACTATTTCATGGATGTTATGCAAACCTCGTATTTCAAACACTTTTGCAAAGGTTATAAATTCCATATAATTACAGCCCAAGTGAAGACTTTCCTCAAAAAAACAAAAAAAAACAAAAACAAAACAAACACATGAAGTAGCTAAATGAGTGCCACAATTTAACTGGGACAAGGAAGCCATTTGGGCAGATTAAGCTTCCAATTTTGTAGCACAGGGAGAAACAGGTCTCAACTGTGGTTTAATCAGTAGGCACTAAAACAATATAGCAGTAAGCTGGATCACCGACGACTAGGAACTAATAGCTGAGTAGCTGTCACAGAATCCGGGAAGAGGTTGTGGTAGGTTGGGAGGGGCACATAGGCGGCTGTAATCATTTTACCTAGAAAAAAGGAAACGGGTTTTGCCTTTCCCCTCTCTGCATAAAATACCAGAATCAAAAACATACACAAACATACCTGCAAAGAGCCTCCCATGCAATGCATTCACAGCAGCCATGGCGATGGGAATTGTTGGACATTTCACATACACGTTACCCTGAAGCAGGAAGGAAAATAAATCTGAATTTAGCTAAAAATTGGCAACACTTAAACCACATTTATCACAAGCTAAAACTGTACAATAATCAATACATTAATTAATGGAATTAATTAATGTACATTTCAAAAATATTTTAATTTCAAGCAAACTATATGGGAAAAGCACCATCTCACAAAAAGCATTCTTACTTGAGGTGAATTTTTGTCAACATATACATGAACAATCCCCCCATGTTTAGTGCATTCTTCAATGACATCATCCTTAATGTCAACATCCCAGCCTGGATCATCTTCACTGCAAAATAAAACATTTAATCATGAGTGACGAGTGCGTAAGAAAACTGATCACCACACCACATTTCAGCAAACTAAAAAGCACATTTAAATTCTCTTTTTTAAAATGGTACTTCTACCCGTATTTATATGTGGCCAGAAGGTACAAAGACTATCACAGGGTAACAAATGAACATCACAAGGTAACTTTTGGGTAACAACCTGAAAGTAAGGCCAGCTGAAGCATTTCATTACTGGAGAGATTTGATTCAGTTTTCGAAAGGCACTAATTAATCAAAGCTAAGCCTCCAGAACATGTGAATATGTGATTCACAAACAGTGCACGCTTTTCCCAAATCAATTCAACATATATTTAGAGACTTGAAAAAATTACATCGATTCTTGGGAAGAATTAGTGCCGAGTGGTAACTGTTTTAAATCATCATATGGTATGAATTGATCCATACATCACCATACCACAGCATATCTGAAATGACAGCTGTAACGCTTCAATAGGCAGCAAATTATATATTTTTCACTGTGGGATGCTGTGCATAGTGCACTGAGCATGCATTGAGTCCTGCTAACTGTGCATACCCTTCTTACTAACAGTTACAACTTCATAATTCTCCAAATACAACTGTTCAGCTTTATAGTCTGTGTCTTTAGATTAAGTGCACTAGGTAGATCTGCAATTTCTGTAACCACTTGTTCTTTTCAGAGTTGCGGGGGGTCAAAAGCCTATTGGTGCAAAGCAGGGAACAACCATGGATGGGGCACCAATCCATTATAAGGCACATGTGCACACATACATATACACACACACACGCACCATTCACTCATGCATGCACATTTACGGGACACTTGGTAACGCATGCTTTTGAAATCGTCGTCTCTAGATATGCAACGTGACAAACTATCATCCTGTTCAAGGTGTACTCCTGCCCAGTGCTCTATGGAGCCAATATCACTGAACCCTGCACAGGACAAGTGCTTAAAAGATGAACAGAACACTATGGCCCTGTTTTATTGTACCAACTACATGCACAACTTCATAAATGTAATTTCCAAAGGCTTCATTTCCACGTAAAAACACATTTCAAAACTATAAACAGAACACCTTCATATTTAGACATATAATGCATTGACTGCCAGTGTGTTTACACAATTCAGACTTTTTTTTATTAAAACAAGGTAATAAAGGCTTAACACTTACGACTGGGGATTGAACATATTGGAAAGCTGGAAGGTCTGTGTGGCGATAGGCTGTGTAGGGAGATTCATGGCGGCGTTCATATTCAAATTCAAGTTCAAAGCAGGGGTGATAGCTGATGAGAAAAACAGATGAAGTGACAAAAATGGCAAATTTTTGAATCACTTACTCCTTTTGCAGAACCTGTAGCACAGAATTTACTAACCAAATGAAGCTATTTCGCAACACCAGAAACTCAACTTTCTGAAGTAGTAACAAGCAAGCTATTTATCCACCAGTTTAATATACATTTAAAAAGTTCCTAATACTTTGATAATGTTCATAAATGTTTTAGCCACACCCACTAAACAAAATGCTTCCTGTAGTTAAGCTCACAGTCCCATGGAGGAACTGGATCCCTAAAGAGCTACAACATCAAGTACTTAGGTTTCTGACAAGGCCAGCACAAAAATATTCACTTTCTCTATGCTGCTAACCAACTGTCTAATTAAATGCATTTTTGTAATGCAGATTTGCTTCTTAAACTGTCATGTTTTTTTGTTTTTCTGGTGGAAATTTACGATAAGGCCCAATAGTTTGACATCAAGGTGAGTTTATATTTATACTCATGATTTAAATACAAAGATGCTCAGAAGCAAAAACAGAGTTACCACTAACAAAGGAGACAGAGCTTTACAATATCCTGAATCATATAAACTCCACATAACTTACCAGAAACGGCCGCCATGGCCCCAAATGGGAGGGATCCACTCATCTGCAAAGCCTGTTGGGCAGCAGGTGGAATTTGCAACCCAGTACCTAGACAGTCACAAATAACAAGTTTATGCTAGAAATCTGGGGTAGTTGCTCATAGGGGTGGGAGGTAAGCAATTTATTGTGACAACTGGTATTCTGTGCGCAACAAATATTTGAGTTATTGTATGATAAAGCAATACATTTACTTTTATTTAGCAGTTGCTTGTGTCCAAAGCGGGGTGCAAGTGAGGAAAATAACATTACATACATGCTATCGAGGAGTGCGACTAAGTTGAGCTTTCAATGAATACCCAGTTATAAAAACGCACTAAACACATTATGACAGAAAAGCCCTGCATGTTTGCAGGCTGCGAAAGCACTACAACAAACACGGACCAATGTGCAACAACTTCAGCCTATGTAACATCAGCGCATTCTCACTTATTTGCTTCTGCTCAATACGGTTTCTACACAAAATCTCTATACAGTAAAAGACTAGAGTAAAAGACGGCCCTAAGGGATATACAGCTGTTGGGTAAGTGGCTAAATGGTTAATTACTACATACATTCCAATGAGTGGTTTGCAAACAAGAAAAAAAAAAACTGTCTAACGTTGATTATAGGGCTGGGCGATTCTTTAGATTATTTTCGATTCGAATTTACATTTTAAGACGATTAAATTCTCTTAAAATCGAGGTATCGTGATTTTTAAATGAAAATATTAGATACACTGTAATAACACCAATGGCACAACAACAGATTTATTAATCGATTTTATCCATTAATTCGAATTTACAGTTTAGGACGATGTGGAGAAGGGCAGCTCCTAGCGAAATTAAAATACCTGCAGCACCAGCACAACATCCAAAGTTAAGCAAGCAACCGTCCCTGACACGTTTTCGAACTGTGTGCCATATGATAAGATTGAGGCATGGGGGAGGGCAATAAACGCTATCGCGATGTATACTGCAAAAGACATGGTGCCCATAAATACTCTGGAGAAACCGAGATTCATTAACATGCTAAAAGTTAAGGTTCTAAAAGTGTTTACAATGGCGTGGTCTGCCATCTCACAAGCATCTTTTTTGGCTTGTCAGATTGCACTTTAACTCTGAAGTGAAAAAATAATTAAAAAAAAAAAAAATATATATATATATATATATATTTGTCATCTGTAGTTTGATTTTGTGTAGGGGAGGGGAAAATCGATTAAAATCGAAAATCGGACTTATTTAGGCCAAATCAGCCAGCTCTAGTTGATTGTGATTCTATCCAAAAATATGACGTTCTGCTTATATCACACTTCCCTAGTTATTCAGTCTTACCAAAACTGACAGTATATTGATGGTTGAGCATAATACACTAGTTGTTTGGCTAACACTTACTAGTCAACAAAAACCATTACCAATTTCAGCTGTAAACCCAACTGGAGAAACTGTTGCAAGTAGATATTAAAAACAATGGTGCATTCTGCTTTAGTGTCCTACTGCAGGGTCTCCACTGCTACTTATAATACTAAACAGAGTTGCCAGACTATGCAGCATAAAGGGGATTGCATTGGCAAACAAGCCCTGTTTAAATTATCCGAGACAGGAATGTGGGGCTGTTTTTCCCAGTGTGTTTTTCACTGGGAAAACACACAGGTCAATATTACACAAAACCATGCGCTTTTGGGAAATGGGTCCCTCAAGCACACTACAATCCCTATGTACTTGCCGCCATGGCAGACAAAGCTTCCTTAACATTCACCTCTCTGCACATATATTTAAACCCATAAAGTTCCTGACCAGTTTCCCACAAAAGTGCTATCACAAGTACATTTTTCGGCAAGACCAGCGATTGTTTATGTCAACTCTCCAGTTAAAGTCTGGATTCCTGATAATAGGAAAAACAAATCCAGCCTTGTCCAGCACCAGATCATTAAAGGAAAAAACAAGGTTTTTAAAAATATTAATAACCCTATACTTCAGGAAAATAGATGGGCGTGGTGATCACATGAGAAGCACACAATCACACGGTTATATCTGTTAGCAGGCACATCAAAAAAGAAAATGTGAATAATCAATCCAAAACTACCTTCAGCAAGCCTGGCCATCAACTGCAAGCGGCCAGTAGTGCCAAGGTCAATGCCAGTCCTCTCCAGCTCATCACTATCCAAGAAGGAGCTTGCTGTCGATGCATCAGTGCGTTCGGTGACATGACCCACTTTCATTGGTCTGCCGGCCAGCTCAAACCCGTTCAGCTGCTCTAGGGCCTTCTTAGCGCATTCAGCATCTGCAAACTGAAAGCAAGCACAAGCCCTGTACACCAAAGGACTGCAAGAAGCACCCACTGCCATAACTTATTACCATTATCACCATCATCTTGAAATTTTCAACTCACTGTTATAAAGCCGTATCCTTTTGATCTTCCAGTTTCAGTATCCATCATGAGTTGAATACTTTCAATCTAGTAAAAAGATTGACCAAAATGGCAAACATGTTGAGTTTAACCCAGGTAAACAGACTTCAAAGCTCTGACTTTATATAATAAATATTTCCTTTCTTCAAAAACAGCTGCCAAGTATGAAAATACTGTGCTTGATTGTTAATCTTACACAGTAATACAAAATGCTACGATTATAAATACCTACCCATTTATATTCATCCATCACTCTTGATGGACAAGACAATACCGTAGGAAGCACGGTTAACAGTTTAAAGGATCAATCAATTTAAATTGAGATAGAATATTAATGTAGAAAAATATATTGAAGTAAAACCAGTTTCGAGATGGGGGGCCTCCTTACCCTTCCAAAAGGCTCAAAGATTCCTCGTAGCATGTCCTCTGTGATATTGAAGTGCAAAGATCCCACATACAGCCTCATAGGTCCCGCACTGCCCTTCTGCAAGTTGTTAGCCATAGCAGCAGCCCTGTTCTTTTCGGCCTAGAAACAAACCCAAAACTTTAAAACAAAATCCTTTGCTACCACACACCTTACACAGAGTATACATAAGTGCAACAAGTAGAGACTTTTTAAGCTGCTATCAAAGCATATTGCCCAGATTCCCCACAACAGAAAGCAGCTACCACAGAACAAGGAAACTCTGGGAAATTGTTGCAAAATGTTATTGCACACTACATTCAGCAAACCAATTCAACCACTAATTAATTACCATCCAGCTTTTGTTCCATTTCTATTTATACAAGTAGAAGTCAAAATAATTAAAGGTCCGCAATGTCACCTTGCTAAAATACAATAACAGCAGGCAATAGAACCCCTTTACTGAAGTGACTACAAAACAGTATACAGTATACTACAAAAACATTGTATTACCTGTGAAGCCTGGACAATAATTGGCACCCCCAGAAGTCTTTGCCCAGTTAATCCAATTGCCAGTGGTACAGAATTCACTTGCACAAACTCAACATAAGCAATCCCCTTTGATCTTCTTGAGTTTCGATCAGAAATCATTCTCACATCTCGAACCTGTAGGGAAAATATTTAACTTGACTTCAAGTTGACTTTAATGGAAATAAGACACGGAAATCCAAATAAGCATTACAAATATATTAAAGCAGCAAATGACCTTTCCCACTGCTGAAAAGAACTCCTCCAGATCCCGAGGGCGTATTCGGGCTGCCAGTTGCATGCAGAACACAGTGCGTGCATCTCTCTCTTCAGGGGTCAGGTTGTCAATTGGCTCCCTTCAAAACACAAGCATACAAGAATATTATGACATAACCAACTTGTGCCAAATCTTAGGAACTCAGAAGATTTTTAGTACTTTGTACTAAGGATTTCTGCATTGACTTGGGAAAAAAATTAAAAATCAGTCAAAACCCTAGGAACCTTGGTCACACTCACCTCACTGGACTCTTATCCTTCTTGAAAGGGCTGCTTGCTTTAGATGCCTTTCGACTGAAATGAAATCAGTGTTAGTTCCATACATTCCTCAGAATTCTTTATCATATCAAACAAGAAACAAACAATCAACACAAACAGTAAGAAAATCAGATCATAAAATCATTTGCTTGATGGAAAAGGGTGACAATTCTCTGGAACTATTAAATTTCAGCCCAGAGCTGCGATTAAAAACAAGGTTAATTTCCGAGTCTATGACTAGCCACCTCTGAGGGTCCTCGAGAGAGTGTTTTTCGGGTTTGTCCAGAGGTGCCTTAATGACCTATTAGCAACTAACAAGGTCAAAGGACAACATTCAGAATCAATTCTTCAAAAGTAGGAGTTCATTCCTTAGAATGATGCTTCTTCTTTTGTGCAACTGCACTTACTACATGAAAGGTTCACAAGAGAAATATTTCCCCAATATAAAAAGGCTAGGAAAACAATAAACCTTGCCATTTCCCTCATATCATATATGATATATCCATGGCCTACTCCAGAGTAAACTGCAGAAGTAATGTAAGCATTTGCACAAGGATGCAATTAGCTTATCCAAGACTGTCTAGCAAGCTTTCCATCAATGACTATTTGCTGTTGAGAAAACAAGGGCACACTCATCTCAGCCTGAAAAGTCAGGATCTTGTTACAAGTACAGTGTAAAGTAGCACAGTGACTGCTTCGTGCATGAGGTGTTAACCCTCTGGGGTCGACGGCATTGTTGGCAATGTTGCATATCTTTCGCGTGTATTTCAGTTTATAACTCACTGAAATCTTATTGTAAAAAAATGGGGGGGGAATGCTGACTAAATCCGTTAATTGTCCTTTTCAATATATCTATTGTTGGAAGTATTAAAGTTTTTAAAATTAGGTTAAATTCGGCAAAAAAGTAAACCATGTCATCTTACTTTGTTTTACCTGCATTGAGGTCATGTAGTACCGCTGTCACCCGAAGATCGCTATTCACATTCTAAATAGCTGCATTATTGAGTATTCAAATTTGCATGGTAATTTGATGAAACGCGATCCAGATACATCCTCATCAGCACCATAAAGGGGTGGGGGGAGGCTGTGGGCAAGTGTGAATAGTTATCCCCTGTTTTACACTGGATGTGTGTCCACTGCGGTGCGTTTCCGACACGGAAGCCACAAATAATCTCCTCCGATTAAGGTCAATGCATCAGTTTACACCAAAACCGTTGTGTTGAGTCTCCACTACATCTCTGTTCCGTCACTTCTGGCAGTCAAGATGCATATCAAGTCTATTTTTGACGGATATGGATGAAGAACGTAACAGAGTGCATGCGCCATCTCCCCTTCACATCATGGACGACAAAAAGTTAATTTTGGAGGTGTACGACATCAAACATCCTCTATACAAGGGCAACAGTAGAAAGGAGAAGATTTGGAGTAAAACTGCAGAAGTTTTGGGATTTGACGGCAAGTTAAATCTTCCAATTAACTATGTAAATACTTGATTTTTAATTAAAGTAAGCGGTACTGTAAAATACTGGGAAACAGGGATTATACATACACATGAAACTTGCTACATATTCAACAAAAGGAGGCCAGAAACGGTGACACAACCGGTT
>JAABNY020000108.1:10419746-10479196 GCA_015164015.2 Brevimyrus niger
GGGGAAATACCTAGAACTTGATCTGAATCTCAGAAGTCGAACTGGGAACATCAAACCAAGAAGTTGTACGCACGGGGAAATCACATGGCATGCAGAAACAAAGGGCAACTCTTCAGTCTCAGCCTCACATTTGCAGTGATAGCATTGTTTGTTGGTGACAGTGCTTTTTGTATTAAAAATATCAGGTAATACACTACCCTTTATATCATTTTGGTAGTCATTGCTCAGCAAAAAGTTAAGCAATAGTTGTATAAATGTTACAACCTAAAAATTGGTTTGTAAATCAAATTAACAAATACAGAGTAATGATAAAAATAAACAATGGACCGCGTAGAAAACTCTAGTGTCCACGGGTCCTTAGAAGTTGTGGTCCTGAAAAGCAACGTCATGCAATTTTGTGCCTCTTCGTCTTTATTCACTGCTTCTGCAATGCCCGGCACTACAATTTCATTATCCACAAATGTGTATTTGTATTGGGGAAAAAAAATCATATCCACAAAAATTTTAAGCGATTTGTACCCCGTATCTGTGGATCACGAGACATGTCACTTTTTTTTTTAGATTGTCAAATTCGTACAGCAGCTGATCTCTAGGAAAAAGAAAATCCAAAACTATGGGGTACAGTTATGACAAACTGGATCAAGATATGAGATTTTGGTCATATTGCACAGCCCTAAGGGTGTTCAATACATGATGTTAAATGCAATGCACAAGTCTATCCTGAAATACCCTCCCCTGTTACATCAGCTAATAATGAATACTTTCCACTATTTTCATGTGCACCAAAATTGCACTTGATATAAAATGTACATGGAAATCTTAAAATTTCAAATGGGGGAGGGGGGGGACATAAACAAAAACACACACAACTAATGGATCCACCAGTAGCCAGACACTTAACCAAACATAGCAAACAGACCACATAAGTGAGATAAAAAAATAAGGGGAAAATGTACTTACGGAGGGCTCTTACGAGCAGTTTTGTAGCGACCAGATCGTTCTTTGCTGCGGGAGCTACTGCGGTGTCGGCGCTCTTTGCTATGGCTTTGCTTTCTTTCACAGCTCCTACTTCGCTTCCGGTCACGATTCTTTTTGTGCTCCTTGCTTCTACTTCGTCCCTTATCATGACTTCGGCTACGACTCCTGCTTTTGCTCCTTTTTTTCCTTCAAAAATAAATATATTTCTAAGCATAAAAATTACATACCAAGGTGTGCTGATCAAATAAAGCATATCGATACTAACAAAACACAGATTATCATGCCTTATGTGAGTACTTCAACCGAAAGGTCAACAAAAAGCTTTCAGACTAAATTCGCATACAGATCATTAGTATTCATTATAAGTCTCAATTCAGCAGTCTTCATGTCAGTGTTTACAGAGCTGTGGACATTCTCTTAGAGAAGGCAAGAACAGATCCAATACTGAAAATATTCCCCAGATCCTTAAGGACATAACAGCTAAGAATAGTAGGATGCTCCGATCAGGATTTCTGCCAGCGATACCAAGTACCGATTTTTTGTCATGGTGATCGGCCAATATCAATGCTGATTCTGATGCTTCAAGTTTATATAACTGATATGCAAGCTCTATGATCACCATTAACCTTTTTTCAGATAAATACTATAAATGTTGCCTTTGTTATATTTTTACAGTAATATATGTAATGTAACTTGTTTTAAGAGTACTAAAGTATCAAATCAAGTAAAGAATCAAAGTAGTATTTATTATATAGTGAACATTTTATTATGCCTTTACCATGGGGTTTATGCATAACACTATTATTAGTTACCGTTGCCTATTCTGCAGTTTTTTGTATTCATCGTATGACTTGCGGTGGCTCGTTCTTAAGTGCCGAATGAGGTTCGTTGTATTAAATGTTTTGAACAATGCGCCGCCATGTGAGATTTCTTTGGAACATAAATGGCAAATAGCTAATTTTTCATTGTTTCAAAACATCATAGTAATTCCACACCGGCCATGACATGACTGTGGCGCCAAAACATTTACGTCTCCACTCATCGTGTACGTCCTCATGCATTGCAGTCATCAATTGTGATCAGTTCCTAGGATCGGCCAAGTGTAACAAGTACCGATCGAGTCATAAAATTTGATTATCGGCCGATACCAATCTTCGGCCGATTGATCAGAGTATCCCTAAAAATCGCATTAAATAAAACGAATAAGAAAAACAAATACATAATTGCACAGTTGATCAGTTCTGACAGGAAACAAGGTTACTAAATGTATTTTCTCTCTATTACAGCTGATTACATTTTTGGCATGCAAAGAGAGGAACCCTTTAGCATTACAGGTTAGCCAAAATTTGGAGGCCCATCCATAAGCCAGATGTTAGTGACATTAACCCTTGGGAGTCGGCGTAACCGCCGGCAGGTACACTTGCATTTTTCCTGGTAACTGTGAAAAGAACTTAAAATGCTTCGTCATGTTTGATCATACATATAAGAGTAGTACATCAATTGAATCTGTAAAGGGTCTACTTTTATTTATGGATACTCACAATATCCACAAAACCTTGTGCTTTTGTAAAAGAAATATATCTATAGAAAGCGTAAAGTGCCTACTTTTAAATACATCAATTTAAAATGAAAAAGAAATATTTTCAGTTTATGTAATCCATGTGAAACCAAGGAGAGGCACAGAATTTCTATCGCACTTCATTATCTACTAATGACCCAAGACAGGACATGCCTACATGCCATGCACAGACTCTACATACATGGCCACGCCCCCCGGACACCAGCTTAAACACACACACAGACCGGCATGACCACACACAGATTCAGTAAGTTTTCTGCACTTTTGGAAGATGGCACGCTACATAGCCGAGGAAGTACTTCAGATCGTTTTGGGCAGTCCTCAGAAGACTGCGACTCCAATGACGAATGGGAGTATTTTGGAGAGAAAAGGTCCAGTAGAGGACGTTCAAGCAAGCTGCTACTTTTTATATTGCACTGTTTTACACTGAAAGTCCATCTTTTTTCAGTTTTTATTTTGCACTGTTCCCGTTGCAGTTTTACCCTGCATGTGTGTTTTTCCACAGCTTATATCCTGCACTATTTTTGGTTTGCACCATTTTACCCTGAATGTTGTTTGTACTTTTTATTCATTTTGAACTGTTCCTGGAAGTTATGCAAGTGAATCCTAAATTATTCTAAATAAACCCCAATTATGTTTCTGTCCTCAAATAATTTTCTTAGCACTTTCCTCTGTCCCATACCTGACTGAAAGGGGTAATTATACAGCTCATTATGTGGGTCTTTGTCTTCTCTGGTGTGACTTACAGAATTATTCGTGATCATTCACACCTCCTCGCATATGGCCTTTCTAAACAAAAATTCACGCAATCACGCACACGTGTTTTTCTCCAATATGCAAACTTGTTACATATATGCGGCTCATATTATTGTAGCCGAGTTTGAGCTGAATACAATGTAATCTGACTTTAGACATACGTTTATAAGTAACTGAAAAATATGCAAATATCAGAATCTCTTCAGGGCTCCAAAACACCTTCAGACTCCCAAGGTTTAATGCAGCTCTTTTCTAGCACGCATTCAGTTGACACAATAGATGCAGTGTTAATTCTGGCAGCAAATTTTCATTGTTTTAGTCAGTCTTCACTAAATTGTAATATAGTTTCAGATACAAGTCATCTAAATTAATTTGGTTTTATTTGACTAAGATTACAGTCGACTAAAACTACAGTTGAGTTAGTCGACTAAAAGTAAAAGTGCAGAGTTGTAATGTTTAAAGTTTCCCTTTGATTTCTGAAAGTCATTATGTTCAACAAGATTAAATGAAACCAATGTTAAGGAATGGTAAGGTCTGACATCACGTTTTGTACCTTTTTGAAAGAAGACCGCCCATATCCTATACCAGGGTTATTCAAATCACAGTCCTCAAGGTCAGAGCACTGCCAGTTTTTCAGTCTTCTTTTAACTGTCAGTCAGGCGTGAAGCCTCTGACCAATCAGAATAGGCAATTAGTAAACTACCTGGGAGAACTGAAAACAAGGCCTGGATTTGGAATCGAGGTCCAGATTTTAAGAACTCCACCCTATACTCTAATAGCAATTAAAGGGATAGGTTTGTATGCATTCATATTAAAACGAGAATTTAATTTTATTACTGATGTGGGATTATGGAAACCAATACTTAAAATGAAGACTAAATTGACAAACATGACTATTAGGGTTTTATGGCTTTAGTCAAGCACTTTAAACATGCACAATTTTCACATTCTGAAATGTAGCCCTTGTATTTAATGAGAAAACAGACATATGGGCAGTCATACATATATGTTCAGTTCTATGTCACCAGAATAGTTAAAAATTTTAACTGTACTGAATTTGATTTGACAGTCAGGTATTGATTACATGCAATGTTGATACAACTAAAGGGCTTTTTAAATATATATCACACTAAATATAAGACCTCGTCTCAGGCAAAAACTTCTCATTTTTATTTGTTGACGAAAGTGTCAGTACACTGTCATAATCTTAGGTCTCCCTAATTCATTTTTATTTAGTTTGAATACAAGGCAATACAATAACGATACAATAACAAGCCCCTTAATATTTATACTTTGTATATTTTTTTTAAATTAGTAAATACAAATGAAAAAGATATGCCAAAAATTGAATACTAGAAACATACATAACGTACTGTTTCACCTCATTTGTAAATAATCTTAAGTATTATTTTCTTCCAAATGTATATATGCAACTAGCAAATTCTTAAATTCTATAATTTGCATATCAAGCTGTAGCACATGCACAAAACACGGTAGCGACTCCCAAATCATCTATTGCTTTTCTCATATTACATTGTCTTGCACCATTGTGTGTGCTTTTAGTGGTATTTTTCACCAAACTACTTTCACCCGTGATGCTCATAACTTTGTTTTTACAAACAAAGTATCAGATGTGGTCATATACGGCCAATAACCAATACATCTAATAGGTATGGATTAGTGCTGATACAAATCCAAACGCTGGATTGGTACACCTCTCGGTATTGCAATGATATTTAACTTCATGGCAGCAAATTTTGCAGACATCCATATTTATGTTCAGGTGTCTATTTTATAGAATAAAAAGTTTGCCCAAATTCTGGATTTAATTTGAAACAGTGCATCTCTAGACACAACTGCTCATTTATGACGAAATGGTGCCAGACTTGTACATGTTGGTCTCAAAATCGAGCCATGAGCAATTGGTTAAATATTACCAATAACAAAAATGATTGACAATTATAGTAACTTACATTTTAACTTGCATTCAAAGATCAATATTAAAAAGTCACTTTAAGTCTACAAATCATCACCTTAATCGGTGATTTAACAGAACCAACACCCCACCCCTAGCTGGTACATTTTTTAAGAGCTGAAATGACAAAGGCAAGTGAAAACCTCACAACAAAATGACATTACATTACTACTGACATTAGTAAGACTCAAGACAAACTACATAATACATCAAGGTAAATGATTTAAGTTGTACTCACTTTTTACTGCGTTCCTCATGGCCATTGGCATTAGCAGGCTTGACCTCATCCTAAGCAGGGTTGACAGGAGAACACCATGAAGACGAAGATTTTATAGACAAGCCATCAGGGTAAAAAGGGGTGGGAACAAAAGAAAATAAACAACATTTACTAAATATTCATGCAATGAATGTTTAAGACTTGAAATCGGGTCTTTTACAGAGATCCAGGTGCAATTTTCCACTTTCCTTTCAATACATTTGTGATAAACCCATTTGGACTTCCAAGTGTCTGTCGGGAAAATTAGCGATTTAAGCTACACGAGGTTGTGTTTAGTGGATATTTGGTTAGCAACACAACCTCTCCTAGTCAGTACCAAGGCTATCTTTGCCTAAAACCAAGGTGGCCAAGCTAGCAGCCAGCCAATAATCAAGTTCCTGTGGTGGATGCCATTCCAGTGATCTTCACCCATTTTCGTTCGTAGACTGTAAGAGCTCGATGTCACCTCTGTCACACATCTCGCCCTGAAGCAAACAGGGATTCACACTGCTTAGTAACTTTCACCCAAGAAATGAATACCCAAGAAACAAAATCCAACCCCATGATATTTCTGCATGGAGATGGTCCCTGTTAGGAAGTGATTTAAGTTTTTTTTTTTTTTATAAAGATGAAACAAAAAACTAGGATGAGCATGAAAAAAAAAACTAGTTCAAGGTTCAAAACTATTTTTATTTTATTTTTTTTATAGTTATGGCATGCAAAGGTACTTAATGGCTACTTAACTAAACTCTCGTATAAAACTTGTAAATGAATTAGGGCAGTATTAACATTTAAACGTTATGTGTGTGATGCTGAGAGGAAAAAAAATGTAAAGCACCAAAGCAACATCATACTTCTTTGTGAAATAGGAACAGTTACCCATTACAAAAGTGATGCTTTGAAACATAACCGGTTACTGGTCACAAGCTGAGAAGGGAAAGAAAAAACTCATATCGCAGAGTGATTTTATTAGTCATGCAACGTATAGTTATACTACATTACAGATTTCTTTATTTTTACACACAATAAACATAACAGGAAATTCTGGTGCAACTAAAGGTATGGCGAGTCAAGATTTGAATACTGTCTCAGTGTTAAGCCTGTTAGAATAAATATCCCTGTCCTCCATTTCATTCACCTTGTGGCAACTGGCTTTTGGTGTTCAAAGTTAAGGTTCTTCTTACCTAAAGGACCACAATACATCAATACAATGAATAATTACAACTGTACTTTTCAACAGTTCACAAAAACAATGCTTTACTATAGGACAAAAGGTTAAAGTTCTCCAGGCATCTCTACAAAATATACATTTCCTCAATCTTTAATCGGAATTGTAGAACGCCTCCACGGATAGAAAGCTTCTTATATATATATATTACATACATACACACACACGAAAGACTCTGGGGTAGAGAGAAACTGAAATCTAAGTGCAACGCGAAGTGAGCCATCCACGTACCACCAATTAATTCACTCACCTTTTTATAGGGGGCCTCAAGCATAGCTTCAATATCAAAATCGTCCGCCATGTCTTTCTCCCGGACTGCAAAGGAAATAAGATATGAAGACGATTACACATGCTACAGTTATAACAACCGACACCTCAGCTGATTACATCAATGGTTAAACTTCACCATAATGTTATTCGAGAAACTCGCTTGACATGTAAAATAAAAAAAAATGACAATGCTACTTTTATCAATCTCGCAAAGTTCCACTTGCTGAATAAACGATCACGGCCTAGTGTTAAGTCCAAGACCAAATTAGTCCATCCAATGCACAACGAAAATTATACCACAGTAGCTATGTACCCGAAGTTTAGCTTTACGACCTATTCACGTTTATCCAACCAGCTAGTTCAAACGTTCAATTTTTTGTTTATATAAACAAGTAATACGCAGCACCCATGTATGCCATCACCTAGATAATCAGCTGCAGAACTGGCACATTACTTACCGAGCAGTTAACAAAGTAGCTCGTATACTACAGTATTATAGTACCGTCTAAGTTCATAAATGCGATACCCCGGGGTAATTTTAAGCTGCATTTAGACACATAATACGCGTTACAGCTAGCGGTTTTTAAGTCAAACTTCAGCTAGCAAACCGCTTTAGATGACTATACAGCTACTCGCGTAGCTACTTTCAAGATACTAGTTAGCTTCCTAATATCAAATAAATACTTTTGATAAGATACACATGGGTTTATTAAGTGAAACCATATTTAAAACAAAACATTACCTTGGACAAGCTTTTAATCGTCCCCCCAACAAGTAGTTATGTTCTCTACAGATGCTTATCGGCAAGCTAGGCCCGTCTCAGTCGTCAACCGTTCCTTTCTTCCGCTTTCCAAAACAAAATATAAAAAGCTAGCTTCAGTTTGGTTACTTCTGTCTTAAAGTAAATCACATAAATACACTCTGAGAGGCTGATACTGACTATCAGGCTGATATAATATTGCTTCGAACGTCCACTCGTATTGTTTAAAAGTTTCCCCTGCAGAACTACCCGCGCTTCTTCTAAAATGGCGTCTGCAGACTGACCTAAAAGGGGTTTCCCGAGATGCCGCATAGGGGCGAACCCTAGCGTTGTACTTCTCTTATTACTGATCCCGGATCAGTATAACACCCAGGGAGTTTACTAAGTCAGCCATCTGCTGCCTGACTGTTTACACACGGGGATCATTCCATTTTAAACAAATCTCCCAAAAAAAGTTTTTCATCATTTTTGGTTTTAATTCAATTCTGGCATGTGAATTACACCTACCTTCATTAGCTCTGAAATGTTTTTTTTTTTGTTTACTTGTTTGTTTAGTTCCTTTGAGATATAGAGCCTTTCCTACAGCCCAGGTAGCAAATGATTAAATAAGATTATTATTATTATTATTGTTGTTATAATAATAATAATAATAATAATAATAATAATTATTATTATTATTATAATTAAAATTTCAGCTACATAACTAAGCCACAACTTGTTGTAAAGCACATAGAATACATTCACATGGTGTTGTCAAACTTTTGTGTCGATGTTCATCTCACAATCCCTATTTTTTTTTTTTTTACTAAAATATTGAAGGGCTTGAAGTAACTAATATATCAATATATACATATTTTCCTAAATAAAAAATATCCTTACGAGATGGCTCATGGGAGTTTCTTAAGTTCGACCTTGAAAGGCGCCAGAACACCTGATTAGTTGACATCGATGGGTCGAGAATTAATTGATTATTCCCTTCATGCAGCAACTTACTGCCACATGAGAGAAAGTGTTCTTTATAACTATAATACTGCAGGAATGCTTCAAAATATATTAGTCAGAACTGTTGAGAACCTAAAAATGTCACTGATTTCGGGAGGAGTTATGGCACAATAGAGTTACTGTCTACATAAGAGAATATATGTCCTAGTAGTCAGTATTCGAGTATTAAGGACTATTCCAGAGTGCTTTTTGTGGAAAATATATCAGACTTGCATGTAGCCTAATTAAACCTGCAGTGTCGATTCTTATTGACTCCGTGAACCAAAGTTTTGATATATTGGACTATGGCACATTTGGAAAGGTGGGGTCGGAAATCGAGGGGGGGCGTCCATCCCAACATCGACAGGACCCCCCGTCCCTTCCTAATTAATAAATAAATGCATAATCAACGGTGGGTTCCTTATGTTCCATTTATTGGTGGGAAGTTCGATTCAATTTACAGAATCTGATTTTATCGAACTGTTTGTTTAAATGGATCGAAAGAGTCGGTGGGTGGGGGTACACGCTGCTGCACTTTATTCAATGACTGTATTGACCAGGGGCGGAGCCAAAGGCTCCCCTATAAAAGTCGTCTTTTCAACATCTTTTTGCTGGGTGGGTAAACAGAACCCTTGCCATCCCGCTGAAAATGGTAAACATTAAAATATACAAATGAGGAGATCGGGCAAAGATTTGGACATGATCCAAGACACACCCGCGGTATTGATAACAGCAGGAGTTAAGCAGATATTTGTAACATATTACACCGTATAACCTTCCTAATGAGAGGTGGTCACACACTTGCAGTACATAAAAAATAGCAGCATGAAAGCGTTGCGCACTGTCTGCGGATCCATGTCTAGTTAAAATCACCCACGAGCCCTGCTCGTGCTGATATAGATCGTCTTTTAGACAGCGTCTTTGTGCGCATGTATGTTATAGCGCACATGCTGAAATATAGTGTTGTTTTATTATTTTAGCAAAGCTAGCACTTGCTTGCTTGTGTGGTAAGTGTGTATGTAGAGAATCATGCAGTCAAACGTTTTCTACTGCAAGTAAGCAGGCTATGCATGTCATATTAAAGCTTTGAATCAAGTTCACTATACTGTAATTATGTGAGGGTTCAATTAGCCGCCTAGACTCCTTAATTTAGTTAATTATATTAGGCTTGGTCTTTATGGCGTTTATGATTTTGTAAAGCTCTGTTGTGTTTATTCAACTAACATTTACAAACTCGTTTATTATGAGTGTGTACGAGTAAAATATGTTTTCTTTAATTTATCATATTTTTAAGGATCCCTCTGAGAAACGTACGTTTGCTCATGCACCCTTTGGCCACCCCTTAAATAAAAGTTTAGCTCCGCCACTGATATTGACCCGAATATAAGACGACCCCCCACTCCCGCTTTGGCAACTATTTCTAGAAGAATCTGGAATGCCAAATGTTACCTTTAAAAATAAAAATTATTTGTCAAGAATACGTTAATCATCAACCACAGCTTTAAAAGCGACCACAGGCAATCGGATTACAATAAGTGTATTAAACGGCAAACATAAAAAATATATAGGCCTACATAATAGGCCTGTTTGCGGGGCAAATAATTTGTATTACAAACGCCGCAAGCCTTGAGAGCATAAAAATGTTTTCGACGCAGCAGACCCAGATGAAGTAAGTAAAAACGTTTTGCGGAATAATTATAATTATGAATACATAATATTACAGCTCTTTTAAAATGACTGTTACTATCGGTTTAATACTAAAGCAGCGGCACAGCCAGGTAACCCAGCAATTTACACGACGGGATACAAGAAAACACATGAATTGCACGCGGTTCGCCAACTCTCACGCAACTGGCGTCACACTCATGACTTTTGACTTGTGCAAGAAATCTTCAGGCAAATCTATATTGTCAAAACTCTCGTTTTTGGCGCTATCTACTCCCTTTTTGCTCTAGTTTCCGAATATAGGATAATATAATAATATTATTAATATTAATATAACTAATTATTATCATATTATAATTATTACAATGTAATTATTACAATATTAATAATATTAATATGATTAATTAATAATATTAATAATATTGTTACCCCTCAGTATTTAAATCTCTGCCTCTGTTTAGTTTGCTAGTGGTTTGTTGGATGTTAGAGTCTGTATGTTACTAGAAGATATATGTAGTTTGTGTTTAGTTCTTAACCTGCTCCTGGTAACCCTAATCCTTTTAATTAGTCTTTGTTTATCCACATTTACTTTTGACCCCTCATGGTCTTTTGTTTTTGTAAATGTTTCTTGTGTTTTCTTTAGTTCAGTAAATAAACCCTGTTTGTCCTTTGAGCCGCCAGTGGATCATCCACCTCCTTCCTTCCTGTCTCCATCATGCCACACCCTCGTGCTAAACCTACCCGGATCCTTGGCACACACCTGGTTCAACTCCTTGAACCTCTTTGTGCTAATTACCACGCAGCTTTTGAACTGAATTACTTGTGGTGGAACCGGGATAGAAATAAGACACAGGGCTGCGCCCTCCCCCAGGACTGCAGTTTGACACCCTGGTTCTATGGTCCAGGTTGCGTAGTTAACCATTATGGTGGTCTCCACTGCCAGTCGGCCCAGGAGCATAATTCAGGTGGCCTTGGGCAGCACAGTGTACATTTTTTTTACTTTAGCCTTAATTTTTTGGCACATGTACATTTTAAAAACAGGAACACAAACAAAACACTACCTGCCTACATCTCTGAGCACATTTCAAATGGATAATGTTGCCAAATCCAGTTTCACTATGTGCTAGCTAGTCATGGCGCTAGGAATAGCCACTGACATGAACAGATTTAGCTTACTTTGCAACTGCTTAACTTGACTAAACTTCAGCTAAACACACGTTTCTGTGTTATAAGTGATGATTTATAACTATACATAATAATTACTTACCCCATTCAATTGGTTGCTCTCAGAATATCCGTCCTTCCACTACTTGCAGCCATTGGAAACGTTTTCACTTTGAATTTTTGAGTGACCAATCACAGTCACTCTCATGTGTGAGTACGTGAACATGATGGAGTACCGTGAAGCTGCAGAAATACATTCTTATAAACTTGGTTTATACTTGATTCGTCCAGCACAGAAAGATGTCAGATGTGGAGTTCATCAGCAGAAGTGAGTTATTACAAACACATGTACAATTCCCCAAGTTAACATCATAAAACACACAGATGGCCACTAGTTTCTGGAGTGAAAAAAGGTGCCTTGTGACATAACTGCTCTTTAATATAAAATTGATTGTATTCAATAACATGCAGGATTTGGGTGAAGTGTACACAACACAATACTCATTGTGATAATTCCCCACTTACTGCAATGTGTTACGTCCTGCCTCCAACGCTCCTAATTGTGTGCCACGCCCCCACCTCATTGCCTCCTGTTTTGCCCTGATTGTAGTCACCTGTGGCTTAAGTCTAGCTTGTCGTTTGTATTTAGTCCGTGTCTCAGTCAATCTTCCCCAGATCCGTCATTGTTGTTGCTGTATGTGAGTACCCTGCTTTGTGTTTCACTGATTAAACTCCTTGGTTCTTTGCAACTTGACTTCGCCTGTCGTCCTGGTTCGTCCTTCGCTCACCGATCATAACAGCAATGTATTTTCATGGCTATGTTAGGGCTATATGTGGTCCGAAAAAGACGTCTGTCATGGGCTAAATGTGAACCAAAACGGACGGACTAAACCCAGCCCAATTTTCAATGATGATTTTTGGTCTAAACTAAGGCCGTAAAAGGCCAACCAGGTTTAGCCCATAAAACAATGTCCCATGGATGTCTGCTGCTCAGTGGGTTCATTCTAAATCTTTGTCTCTTTTTGAAATAACCATTTCCATTTTTTTTTTTTTTACTATTTGACTAGCTAGCATCCATCCAACACGTGACTCAGTAGCCTCAGACAGTGCAAGAGAAGCAATGGGCATAATATTGAATATTTACCTGAATCTTTTTTTGTAATGTGTTCAGTTATATTATTCGGTAAAACTGAATGTCTCCAGGTGGATGCTAATTTGTGTTCCTCATGGACCAGAAAAAGCAATAAGTCAAAAAAATCTTCTGCTTTACTTGCGGGCCGAGCAGGACACAAATAAGCAACATAAAAGTATTTGTGGAATAAAGTAACCCATTTTCTGTTGAAGTACATTGTATAACATGCACTCAGGTCACTTGCATCTCCTTCAGTGCCTTTGTTCTCAAGGTCAACACATCCCCAAGTCCAAGAAGAGTTACAGTATGTCAATTATTTATTTATAATAACAGACATGACAAGACATTTAACAAAATTGCTTTTTTATTTTATTGCATTTGGTGAAGACAAACCAATAAAACAATAAGGATTAGCTATAAGATATTGATGTACTGCATAAGCATCTCATATAAAGACAAACCATTTGACTTTTTCTGTTGATAGTATATTATCATCAAACATAAAAGACTACACAATTATATTTTTAACATACTGGACATCACTGACACAAAACAATTCAGTTTGAAATGTATTAATATATTAATCATTACATTCCCCCCCCTGCACCTGTCTTATTCCCCTTGTGTATGGATACTCACACACACACACACATGCACACACACACCATTGCATGTGTACCTAATCTGAAACACCAGAACATACTCTGTCTACCTGAAAACAAGACTGAAAATAGAACATAATACTATCAACATAAATCACTCACATGTATGATTATAATATTTCTACATCTATTCTACAAAATATCCTATGAAACTATATTTTTTAGAGTACATTAAAAGGAAATATTATATTATAATTTTGTATTTGAGTATTTATAATTATTTACATATATGTCTGTTTGTTTAAGCACTTTTGTTTTGAATTAAAAAGAACCAAAAGTCTACTAACGTGTGTAAATTAGCAATTAGCATTAGTAATCTAATAGCTGATACTCACAAATGAAAAACATTGTGCAATAAAATTAATTGGCATGAAGCTTCCTTGTATGATAATAGACACATGACTACATGCAAATATTAAGTAATCTTAATGATTAGTAATGGCATGCAGAAGCAAGATCCACCCATGTAAATGAAAGAGAAACTATTTGCATGTACATATATACATATAAATGTAGATATTCAGAAAGGCTGAAAACTAACTAGATAATTATACTTGAGCATATATATATATATATATATATATATATTGGTGGGCCATTTTAGTTCACTCACTTGTATGACAGCTGGGCCTTCATGTTCCGATGTACATGAAAAGTTCCTTTTAGCTGCATACACATGTACTGTACATGAATATTTTTATAATGACTAGCGACATTAAGAGGTAATTGGAATGCACAAAAGAAAAACACAAAATATAAATGCACTGTGTCATGGAATGGGAGGCTAAAGAAGCAATACATTTGTATTATTGTGTCTGTAGCTTGTACAGCTATTCTTTTAAATAATTTATTTTTAATACATATGAATATGAGAAATTTATGTTCAAAGTGAAATACCTAAAGCCAAGTAATTTTAAAACCATTTGAGTCTCTCAAACAATGTCACAAACATGTAAAACATTTTTCCTTAACATTCAACAAATTATATTTATCATTAGCTTTCATGAAGTAACAAAAAATGACAAGAATTCTCTAGAAAAGTTTGCTACCAAACTTGATACCAAGCTGTAACTACTATGTTGGTAATGGGCCCTTGGTTGGCATGTCAGTATAATTCAGATTGTCCCTAAATGATACAATGTCTTACATACTGGAATCCAAGCCAAAAAGTTTCTTTTTATTAAAAAACAAAACTCCCTTATTCATTTGACCCATTGAGGAGTTTGCTGTTGTTTGCTGATGTACGCAAGTCTGTTTGGTTTGGTATTCTCATGTGTTCACCTCAGTCAACAGGGAAACTGATTAGTTTCTATTTCTTCTATCGCAACTAAAAGGATTGATTCAAATTCTTCTTTAAAACAAGGTAAAACACAAAACATTACACAATTTACAATATTGACATTTTAATTTGCTTCCATTCTCTTATTGATGTGTGGTTTAGAAAATTGATGATTTATAAGATAAATATATATCAATACATCGCTTTTACCCCTTTAAGTGTTACCATTTCTAACCCTCCCCCTGAGACTTGTGCTACATATTCTTTGCCAAAATAAAATATATCCACCTTTTTTTTTTTTTTACCACGGTTTCTCTTTGGTAAAAACACAGTTTTATTTGCAGGTAGCTGGATTAAATCTGTAGTTCATTCTCAGCAAAAAATTCACATATTCCTGAAAACTTCTTTCTCTGCATAATTTTTGGCCCATGAATCACCCGTTAACCTGTGGCTACAGTAATCGAAGTATTATGTATCATTGAAACATACAAGGACAAACAAATCAAATGAAATTCATTATATTAAGCTATTAGTTTGATATAACTGCTACTCACAAGGGTGCAAGACAACAAAGAATAACTGGGCCATGCAAGGACAGCAGTAATGGCAAACAAATCACACCAGTGCCAAACTGCAAATGCAACCATAGCGGCCAACAAACCACACCAGGCCAACACTATAAATGCCACCATATTAGCGTAGAAATCACACCAATGCCATGTTTGCAAACTTAATCACAGGAGCTAACATATCACAGCAGGTTCATGCTATAAATACTAGCATAGTACATAAGAAAACACACTAAGGTCATGCTAAAACTGCAACCCAGTAGTCAACCAGATCACAACAGGGCCTTGCTAGAGCTAAAAGAGCAACCAAATTGAGACACATGCTGGCAGCATACAAATAACACACTGTTGTCTTTGTTGTCTGTGATGGATTGGCTATACAACCAGGGCAATGTAGGTAAGACATGCTTTGCATGAGACATGTTGACTGTTGTTCCAATTCATGACCATGATGTATTGTGTGCTGAAAAGTATGCCAAATCACACAAATAACTGTAGTGGTTTCCTGTAGCAGTTGGAGATCCAATATATACAGATTATCAAACAATTCTGTACTGTTCTGCCAATATACTAAAACACTGAATATGTAGATGCATAAGGACATAATTACACTGCTATTTAAAAACGTTGAATCTTTTTCGATGCTTTTTGCCTGTAGCTTCCAGAATACATTAGGTACAAGACCTTTGACCCTGCATAGAACAAACAGCTATACAAAAAGGAAGGATGGATGGACCCTATTTCAACTTTTGTATATAAAACATACTCATTTTTGAGTTGCCAAGTCAAACAAGTTCTATAAAATGACCCAGTAATCCCCTGGGCACCTCAACACAACAGAATACTGCACCAGTAAAGAAAATGGTTCTGCCTGACAAACTGGTTCACAGTGATTCACAAGCATGCCTCACCTTTCATCACTCTGTTTACCTGCTTCTGACTTTCATACAAAAAGTACAGTGACTAGTAATACTGTATGTTTACATTAATCTGCATTTCTCCATAGTCAGGGTCTGATGGGTGGCTGCTCATTTAAAAAAAACCTTCCATATTGTCCATAATAATTCCATAATAAGTTTAAGTATGCTTTAAACAGACTCCATGGTCAAATTCAGCCATTTGTTGTTAAAATTATAATTGGCAGAGCAGTATTTACCATTGGCCAAAGTGCTTTACTAAGCACTTCATTGTGAGGTAGCATTTTGTTTAAAATGCAATGGTAGATACAATCTGCTGAGAGCCCAGTGTATTAAAACAATATGAGCAGTGTGTTGAAGATATATGTTTCTGACTTTTTCATAGCAGTTCATTAACAAACCACACATGCCACAGCTGATATGACACATGGAACAGTTGCTGTTAATGATTTGATAATATGCCCTGTTTTGTCTATGTTTGGCCTACAGGTTTGGATCAGATTTCTGACTTGCGTAACCTATTTTGCTGTGTGTGGGCTACAATTTCTCATATAAAATTGTTGCTTATCTTTCCATGGCATCCAGTTGTTAAATCATCAAAGGTACTTAACTATCAAGGATGTAGAGGATGCTCTGTTCAAATGATTGTCACAGCAAAATGAATTCCGAACAACCATAAAAAAAACGGTGAATTAAACCCGTCCTAAGATTTCAATCTCAATCTCAGTACCTCCTTATTATAAAGAAATATGTTTCAAGGTTGTCTGAAGCTTGTGAAAAGTGAACAGCACCCAGCAAAGTTCCATTTACAAGCTGTGCAGATGTGATTAATTTCTGCAAGGTTTACACTGTTATAAGGGCCAGCTCTATCCATAGGCATATCAGGCAGGTGCCTTGGCCCTTGATTTACCTGCTCTTTGAAGGACCAGAAATCATGAGAATTTTTTTTGGGGGGAGGCTCCCATGTAAATCTTTGACCAGGGCCCCAGAAAAGGTTGAGTCGGCCCAGATTGTATCCCAAAATCACGATAAACTAAAATGTGGTTAGCTCATATAATCACACATAATGCCGTCAAAAACTCCCCCAGCATGCATCAGGTTCTCAAGGAACACAATAAAAACTTTTTTTGTTGAAAGGTGACCAATATGAACTAAGTGTGCTCCGGCCAATCCACTAATTATATTAATGTTAATTTGCCCTGTTGACTGCCAAAGCAGAGATTGCATATACTTAAGTGCTTGAGTGCAATACAAGACATGAAGGCATCTTGCTGCACGTGTAGCAAATGTGAACATATGTAGAAACGTGCTCATGAAAATGTGTGAGTGCCAGTGGATATATTTACCATAAAAGTACATGTACAAATGCATGCAACACATCAGCACATGTAGACACACGGAGAACACACGACAGCATGCAGGTATAATAGCATAATAGAATGCAGCATATCCAATACATATTAGAAAGCAATTTAAAGATTTAAAAAGGCTATTTTAAAATTAGTATCTGTGATTACAGTATTTGACCTTGAATGTTGTTTATCTTCAAGTTCCCAAAAATATTTGAAATGCAGATAAGTCTCATAAAATCTGTTGAACTTGGCAAAACTTCAGTTATTCTGTTGTTACAACCAGGCAGGAAACTTCACTGCTCAAAAACAATTAATATAAATGCTAAACCTCTTTATAAAGGCAAGATCTGTTTCAATAACAAAAGCCAACCTACAGCAAAACATAGACTAGCATTAGCCTGGCCTGTAAGACCCCTGACAATCCCCTATGATCATAGACATTAATATGCATTGTTTTAGCAGTATATTCTCCTGCTTAGTTTGTGTATTTACTGATGTTTGTGTACAGTTTATATTTTATAAAGTTACTATTAATAAATAGCAGCATTTCAAATTTGTCTTATTCACAAAATTTGTATAGATACGCAGAAATATGTATTGAAATATGTATTTTTTTAAAATAATTTGTGTTCTTAATTCATACAGTACTTATAGGTCATTCCTACTGCTACTTCTACTACAAGCAACTAAAATGACAGAATGTTTTGCAAGAGAAAACTTTCAGTAACACACCTTTATAATACTCTTTATAGATATGAAATCTATGTACTGTATATAAAATAGTTGTATATAAAAATAAATAACACAAGTCCATAGCACACCTATTGCACATTTCTTTCACAAATACAGCATGAATATGAATATGAAAATATTTTAGGTTAATTCCATACATCCTGCTATAAACAGGTTATGTGTGGAATTGACTGTAGGGCACTTCTTATTGAATTGGCTACTGTTCTGTTAAAAAAAAACATATAATCTTTAAATGATACTATTGATCATTCTGTAAATATATTGCAGGGAAATTGGGTTTAGTTTGAAACAACAACAATGCTTAATGTTTCAGCTCTAAGCCTTTTGAGCTGCATGCCCATTTTAAATTATCTGTCCCTTATCTAAAAAATGCAGCTATATAAAAGATATATTTTGTTTCCATATGGCACGGGGGACATCTGTATTTGGCAGATGGTGAATATTTGTTCTGTAGCAGAGGAAGTAGGAAAACTCGAAGAAAAGAAAAATAGGGTAAATGTAAAATACATTCATATATATAATAATATATTATATATTATATATATATATAATAAGTGTATCTAACAATTATAGAAAGCAGTATTATTGTACATCGTCGTCTATATTGTAAAAGAGCATGTGATTACAGTGTCGAGTGTCTAAAATGAAGCATCGCAAACACATTGTATAATTCACGGTGAGAAAAGAATTGCAGCATAAAGGTGGCCAAGTGCAAAGTGCACTGTGGCCTCAATTTCAAACTTTGCTCAGGTATTCAGCGTGAAGTGTTTCAACTGACTCTCTAGGATGGGTATGTTCATTATCTAAAATAACATACTGAAAGCAAAGAGTACTCTATGCTAATGTTTAGCGGAGACACCACGATGTATCACATACCATATAAATGCAAACTCAACTTCCTTCCGATGTTTTGGTGCTTTCTCTCCATCCCAGGTTTCTATAAATACCTACTAGTCTCCAACCTGCAGTGACACTTGAATTCGGAAAAATGAACCATGCAGGAAATTATTTGAAATCCTCTTATTTATCCAACACCCTGCATAATCAGCAGAGCAAAGGGTGTGGATGCAACCCACAAAAATGCCACGACAAACTGCCTTTTCATTCCTGAAGGGGCACAGTAAGAATTCAGACCAACGGCACCTTTTGTTGGGCACCATCTATGCGCTGGTCTGTTTGGCACTTGGAGGAACAAACCGCCACAAGATGCGGAGAGATGCTGCACATGGAACTCACAGGCTGGATTATTGTGTACAGTCAAAAGGTCTTTCTTCAGACAGAGATTTTCAAAACCTTTCAAATATCTCTAGTTGTGAAACCATCCACTCCAGCTGCATCTCCATTGCAGCTGTTACCCACAATTAACTGGTGGCCATTGTATTCACGGATCGGCCAACAAAACCGAACCTAATCTTACCCCAGAAATCAATTCAGTTTAGCCAAGGACACATTGCCTTTTCACAACCCTATAGCTCTGCCTGGTGCTATCCTTCTGTATTCTCACCTTTAGCAATAGTAATAGTAAAAACCCAAGAATAGCTAGATAGTTTCTTAAAGAAGGAAATATTACTTGTGTTAGACAAGATTGTGGTGGTATTTGTGTAAGACAGACAGATGCTGGGTAATCATAAGCACGTAAGTAAATGTAAGTGAGCAACACTAAACAGCAGTTTAACAGCCAGATCTTCACTTACGCTGAAAACAAAAATTAATTCAGACAAAGTGTTTTTTCTTAACATAATGGTGCATATAAGGGGTAGATATTTAGTGCAAAGTCATTTGGCGTATGAGGGTAGGGGTAAGAGGACTATTGCTATGGTATGGATAGTGTCCATTAGAACTCAGGCCCCATCTGTGCGAAAGCTAGGGGCAGTGGTAAGTCACATGACTCAGGAGTAAATGGTGATGACCTCGCGTCCACCACCACGTACAAGGAGGACTCGATTTAAGCCTTCAGTCAGGACCTCGAGGAACTCCATGTCTGACAGGGACATGCTGTTAAGGTGCACAAACATTGTCTCCAGAAGCTGATCTAAATTGCCCACACAAAAAAGAACATGAAACCTAAAATTCACACCCAACGAAGCACTATGAAATGAAACATATTACCATAAGTAGTGATTTCTTTTCCTGTCAACTACTGATATGATCAAATGTGCACCTTTAAACATTACCCTAAGGAAAAAGGCTTGGTTGGTCTAAGACGGTCTTAGATGGTCATGTCCCAGCTCTGTGATGGATTAACTGGGCGAGGCACAGGTTGGTCTTGCTGCTCATGCTGGTATATCCATGCTGGTATAGCTAAACCATCAAAGCATGCGAAAACACCTAATGCTGGTCAATTATAATAAATTGGTCAACCAATTCAACCAGTTTAACCTGGTTAAATAGTCTTTTTTAATAGGGTAGGCAGTGATAAAAAAACATTGAATCTTATTTCTGACTGACTGAGTTCCACCACTGCAGAACTCCTACAATGCACTTGACATAGTTTCGACTTTGCAGTCTGACCTGTAGAAGGCAGCTAACTAATCACCTTGGAATACACAACCATATTTCATGTTGTCCACCAAGCAATAGGAGCATTCTCAGCGACTGCACTCCTGCCATGTCATTGAATGAGAAAAGGATACAGTTCTCCTCACCTGTACGGTTCTTGGGTGGACCAGGCATATTAAGCAGAACAAGCTTTGCTGCTTTGGACTTATTCACAATGACTTCGTTCAGTTTGAGTGCAGTGTGCATACGTCTCACGTTGGACTGGTTCCTGATATGGTAATAAAAAAGACAGTAAGTGAAAATGTTAATTATCAGCTATTATAATACACTGCAGTAATTACAGTATTGTATAAGCAGCAACATTTACTTACAGATTCTCCCATTCTCTGAAGCATGGTAAGGGGAAGATCAGAAATAAAGAAATTAACATGACTGAAATTAACATGCCTGAAAAATAAGACTGGAATTAAATATTAAATATGTTCTCTTTCAAAATCGTAGGCAGAGGTGTGGCTCTGAGGCTAGGGCTCTATACCATCAATCGGAAGATTGCTGGTTTGAATCTCGTGACTATCAGGAGCAATAATACTCCACCGGGCCCTTGAAAACTCATACTGTTCCATCAGTGCTGGTGTGTGGTGCTGAGGAATCACCCACTGCATGGCTGCACTCAGGTTCTCATCCCTGAGGTGGTTTGTTGTGCATCACTGCATGCTCTCTTACCTCTCTCTCTCTCTCTCTCTCTCTCTCTCTTTTAAAAGATATATATTTTAACTTCAGTGGAAACCCTGATGTTCCTTCAAAAATAGTTTAACAGAATACTTTGATAGAATTTTGATGTGCTAAGCAACATATTTGAGGGTAAGAGCTGATGTGAGACAAGCAGGAGACTCACGGCTTCATGTTGAAGATGTCCTTGATTCCCTCCGAGACGTTTGCTGGCGGCTGGTCCTTGAGTCCATCACATTTCTCTGTCCATGTCATGTGCCCCTTGTCCCCTGAGGCTTGGGGACCCTCAGCAGGGGACACCGGGCTGGTTGGGGTCAGTGTGGAATTCTTGTTGTCAATAAGATGCATCTATTTTGGCAGAAAAAGGGTGAAAAGGGAAGAGGGGAACACACAAGATCTGCACAGCAGGCTTATGACGCTTTTAAAATATCACCCTCATCCGAGCGTGAGAAAGCTAATGGGGGCTTAAAATGCTGCATGCACAAAGAGACTCCATTATTAGATCTCCATTATTATCGGCGTGCTCAGGTTCAGGGAGGGGTGGAGAGGTCCTGGAAGGGAAAAACAGTTACCTCCTCCTCTGGTTTGTCATTGCTGGCCATGGGCTTCTCCTCCTTCCCAGCTGGCTGGGCGCCCACACCGACTGGGTTCTTGCGACGAATGGACCCCCGAGAAACATCCGTGATGCTCTGGATCTGAGAACAGAAGAATTTGTGCAATTCACAGAATGCTGCATTTAATATGAATAACAAAACAGTGACAATCTGATAATTTGAATATGTGCATTTGCCCAATTAATACAGAAAACAATATACATAGTATTTTTTTTGTTAGTTTAATCTGAAGTTGTAATTATAGTTCTGAACCTTAATTACTTTTATATGGTTTTCATTTATTATGTAAATGTTTTTCGTAGATTCATAAACTATTCTCAGAATGATTTCAGAAGCTATTGAAATAAAAACAAATCTGACATAAAGACTAAAGCTTCAGATATTCTCAGCCTCACAAAATGTGACAAAACATTTTTCTTCTCCTCTTCATCACTGAAAAGTGCCTTGTTATCACACAAACACAACCTTGCTGCTTCTAATGCAGATCAAGCTCCTTTTCATCAAGTACCTCTTGACTATGACATGCCTGATTTTTGTATTTTCACCCCTTTAAACATATTCACATCATTCCCCTTCACTTTGCCTGTGTTTTGTCACACCAGCCAATAAAGTAGCTCCCAATATAGTCACAGCCAAACCTCATAGCCAATTACAGCTCTTCTTGCTCTCATTAATCACCCTTGTTAGTGTGCTTTGTGGTGTATTCTACAGGTCCATTGCAAGGGCTGGTTCTCAGCCCTTTCTGTCTCTTTAGAACTGATGACTACTTCATTATGCTACACCGGATAAGCATTTGGAAGCATTTGGGTTTACTCGTTATTTTGTAAGCAGTCCCACTGGGATTTCACTGATTTTGTTGGCCAAAAAATGCTTGACTTTACAGCTGCTTTTCTCAGAATTTGTGACGTAACTTGTGGAGTGCACCATGTTTTTTTTTTTGCAAAGAATTTGCATAAATTGGCAAAACCGCACATTCAGATTTTTTTTAACAATTAACAAGTGAAGATCTCTCTCTCTCTCTCTCTCTCTCTAATTAATTGGTTTTCCATTATTTCATTTGGGGAAAATTCGATCAGAACTCGAACTTTTTAGGATTTGATCCGGAGTTCTGAATGGATTAAGTTTGATTTCTGAATTCCAACCACTGTACAAGAAACCATAGGATCAGACAAATGGGGAGCAAAGCAAAAGAAATTAATAATTATATTCACAAACTGTACCTGGTAATGAAAAACAGGTGGATCTAATAAACATAATCAAGGAACTAAAAGACTAACAGGGAAACTAGAAAACAGAATCTAACACTTGGAATATAACAGGACACGTATTACATAATCACAAACACTGAGCAAAAACCAAAACAGAACAGAAGCCACAAACTAGGGACAAGAAAACTAATAGAGAATAAACACAAGGGACAAAATATCAACTAATACGAATAAGGCTGACCTCAAACTCATAACCAAAGGGTTTATAGCCACATGCTCAGCTCACGCAGGGAACAGGGAAAACATACTAGGGACGTCAAGGACAAGAGACAGGGTGGAGAACAGGATGGCCAGCAACACCTGCTGGCTAAACAGGGAGGGTACACGAAGGGCAGAGATGGATGGTACAGACCCTGACATTCAATTATTACAACCTCTCGCATTCACGAGGTCTGTTAGCAACTGAAAAAAGTGGTTAACCTTATGAAATTCACTGGCAACCCCCCAGCCATTTTATTGATCTGTGAAATTTTCATGACACAAAATGATGGTGTGTGGGCATCAAAATGGAGGGAACTGTTTTCATCTGTGCTCTGTTCATCTCATGCTTCAGCTTTACAGAATATGAAATTTGCCTCCACATTACGGAATTGTTTTGCATGGTTTTTTGCAGTATTTTTTTTCGGTAATGAAATGTGTTTGCTGTGCTGATCCTCCCCGCAGCTGAGCCTAGCCAGACCCACATGAATGCACACTGTGCTGGCGTCCCAGGATGTGTCACAGTCAAATGCAAGCAATCTGTTGATTTAGCCACTTGTGGAAAAGCTATAGTAAATTTGAAAAATTGCAAATTCATGAAAATATTGTGGAGTTTGCTTGATTTGGTGTTAATTTCTGGCATTACAGAATTGCAAAATCCTGAAGGGACTGTGTAAGGACCCATCTTATAATTCTGCAAATCAATGAATCTACAATTCCTCCAGTAAAAGTTTATATTGGATCTATTATATTGCAAGTGCCCAATTACAAATGAATTAACTGAACTATTCCATAACTTCTTTTTGTGGCATTTTTTAAAATGCTATTCACCATTGGGTCCTATAGGCCCTTAACCTGTCTGACCCTACTTTCTCAAAAAAATGGAAGTAAAAGAGAGATGTGTGTTATCTTGAATAATAGCATCTTCAGAACAAATGTGAATGCAAAATGTAAAAACATAATGTTTTGCCTTTACATGATTCCATTTAAATGAACACACAATACAGAATGAAGGAATTAAATGACTTCCTACTTCTCTTTCACGCTCAGTTTTCGTCAGGTGCATCTCTTTGAGGATCTGTGACCGCTGCTCCATCACAAGAGTCTTCTCATATGTGTAGGCTGATATATCACTGTCTTGCTGATGAAAGAGAGGCCATGGTCAATACATCCATTCATCCATCCATCCATTTTCTGTAACTGCTTGTCCTAATTAGAGTCACAGGAGGTCCAGAGCCTACCCCGGAGGCTATGGGCACAAGGCAGCAAACTCCCAGGACGGGGCGCCAACCCACTGCAGATGGTAGGGTGATGATTTCCTGTGTTATTCTATCAATTTTCATTGAAAAACCATATATTTGCTGAGATAAGCAGCACTGTGCAATGACCTTTTTGGCACACTTCCTAATACAGAAGAACCTTGGAACTCAGATGCCTCTTAGCTCGACCAACTTGGACGTGAAACGGGTGTGTTGAATTTTTTTCGACTTGTACCTCGACCAAAGTCTTGGAACTCGAACGTTCCTGCTATAACTTGCATGAGTGGAGGCACGTTCAACTCTACCACTTTGGACCTGGAATGGATCAGTTGAAAAAAATCTAGCCACAACTCGACCGAAAAGTCAGAACATGACAAAACAAAACTGACCTGTTAAAATTTGTACCTATGGAGATGCATCTCTGATGGGCTGAAACAAAGGCAGATGGACTTACTGGCATGTTGATGCCTATGAATTGCTCTCTCGCGGTACCTCTCGACCGAGTTTGATGCGTGAAAGCTGTGTTCCTGTGTTCAGTGTGAATTTGAAATTTCAGTATGATTGTGCTTTATCTACAGTACATTTAGTAATACAGTAATCACGGCCCTTAAGAAAGTGAGCAGAGATAGCAGCACATCACAGAGGAAGATTAGAGTAAGAGTAACTCTAGAACTTAAATAGGAAATTATAGCGAGACTTGAAGGTGGTGCATGTGTGTTTGCTCTCGCTTCGGAGTGTGGGATTGTCATTTATTTAATGTTTTTTTGCTTTTATATGTGTGCTTTTCCATGTGTGTATTAGTTTAATATTAATTGTTAATCCTTTTAATCATTAGCTAGGTAGGCAGATCAGTTTAAATAGACAGTCATTTGGGGGTCTGGAATGGATTAAATTCATTTACTTTATTTCTTATGGGGAAATTCAACTTGGACCTTGACCAAAACACAACTCAAGCAGCATTCTGGAACAAATTAAAGCACCACTGTAATAATAGTTTAACAACAAAACATAAATTTACTCTAATATTTAGGTCATATAGGAAAATTTGTACTTTATTTTAAAAATGCTGTTTGCATTTTTAATGGAGGACATACATTTCTGGGGTTGTTTTATAGGCAGGTAACACCCATACCACAAACTTCACTTAGAGTAGAACTTTTGAATGTTTAAATAAGATTGGTGTGCATATATAAGGATATTCTCAACTGAGCCACTTTGATCATTATCTGAAAAATAATATGTACACCTACCATTTCCACCACTTCCACTGCAGCATCAATACGGAGATGATATAGGAAGGTAATAAGATCATTCCTCATCTGAATGCTGTTGTCATCCATTTGGGCCACAGTAAAAATGCGCATCTTGCACTTTTTCCAGACCTGTTTACAGGGTGAGGCCAATCATAGTTCACCCTTAACAGGCATAACATGCTCATCATTACAAATTACAAGTCTGCGGGCGTGCATGTTTAAGGAGAGAAAGCACCGAGTGTTCTATCCAGCAAGACAATAACAATTGTCTCCACACCGACGAGACTGGAGTTCAGTACCTTGTGCTGGCGTAGGAGGAAGGGCAACAACATGAGCATGCCACCATCATGGACGATCCACCAGACGTCAATGAATCCCTCAGTGAAGCGTTCCCCATTAGACGGGAAAGCACAGACGTTTTTCGGCACCAGGAGAGCAAGATGGGCTGCAGTGGTCTCCCTCACCAGCTCTGCACACATGAGTGACTCCCAGTTACTGACTTCTGCCTCCCTGTAGCACGGTTCACTGTATCAGTCAGATTAAACTCAACATCTTCTTCTTACTTATTTGACTTACCAATAAAGTTTCTCCAGGGTTGGTGGTTTTCAGACTGCTTCCAGTTCTGAGGCCAGTTCACCAGCACAGTATTGTGTCGAAGGCCTCCCAGCCCTACTGCTTGGATAATCTGGGACGTGGCGTCACGGATGTTGGAGGAGATGACTGCCTTGCAGAAGCCCTTAACCCTCTCCATCTCCATCATCTTGCGCAAAGACTAAGAGGACCCAAGTTACGGATATGATCAAGGTATATTGTTTGAGTGCTTTTCCTTTAAATCTAAGTAGTGCAGTATTTACGGTGCTGACCTGCTCTGCTCGCTGTGCCTGGGGGTAGTTGTTGAGGAACGTTCCCTCAAGTGCAGTGCCTACAATGGTAAGGCCCTTGCCTGCCTTAAGCTGGCTGGTTAGGGAAAGTATCCGCGGTTGCTCCATGTTCTGCTCCTCGTCCACATTGACCAGAACCAGCAGCTGAGGCCTAGTGTGAGGATACACAGATTGCTAAAATGGACATCACATTAATAGGCTAAATCATTGTTTGATTCCCTCTGAAAAACCAGCTCTAATGTTCAAAGTGATCACATGCTCAGTATACTATATTCTGCTTTAAACCTTGGCTTTTGTTAAATACTATTTCGTTATTGGTCCAGAGATGTCAGGTGTGTGTTGGTCACCGCACAGGTAGTTCTGGCAGCCTAATAACAGTTCTATATTAATGCATTTCAATGTTTTAATAAACATGTTAATATAAAAACCCATGTCACTTTTAATCATAGATAAACAGTCATTCTTATCATTTTACTTGATTTTCATAAGGCAAGTGTCGGTCTGTTGACGATATCTATGGTAATTTAATATGACTTCCTGTTTCCAGTGAGTATCCTGGCCAGACATTATGTCCTTATAAGGACTAAATTTGGTAATACTGTACATTAACTGCACCTTCATAATGCCTTTATAATGCATTCGTAGAACATTCAGTGCAACTTTGCAATGGATTCACGGAACAGCATGTAAGTATACATAAACTTCCTAACATACCTTACCAGCTATAAAAAGCATTATAATCATATAATCAGATAACGTTTGTTTTTTAATGTATATTAAAGCTGTTATGGTATGTTTGGATGTTAAGGTGTACTGACATGCTGCTTTTCAAGGTTCTATGCGTTATAAGGGCACTATGAAGGTAAACTGAATGTTCTATGAAAGCATTATGAAGGTGCACTGAATGTTCTATGAATACATAATGAATGCATTATAAAGGTGCAGTCAATGTAAAGCTCATTAGGACATTATTACATACTAACTGAAATAACTTCCTTCTGAAAAATGAACCATGACTAGTTTATTGCATTAGACATGGTATAAATGGGGTAAACCACTTTGGTGTGCAGTTATCCAAAAAGAATCTACTCCAACCCCAAAAATGATTTTTGCATAACTACACATCTCAAAGTGGTTTATCTATTACAAAATATATGAACTTTACATTACTTATGGATTTAATCTGTAATAAAATAAAACTGTAGAATATTATATTATTTGTTATTACAGATGCACACAGTAGTTCATACAATAAGCCTTTACCCATTTCACACAGTTGGTCAACGTGCAATATTTACATTATTCATGTCAATGTTTTGAAGATGTTTGTCAATGTTAAGTCGTCTTCTTAGCAATATCGCTGACAGAATGTGTATTACAGATTTTTATTGAAAACGTAGGAAAAAAGCAAAAGAACATTATTTTCAACAGCACTGAATACTATGACAGCTCTTTTGGGAATTTGAATGTTTTAGTCTGAACAGCAATAGTGTTGCTGCTGGTTCCGATTTAAGTAGCTCGTAACTCAATAAATATCATTCTGTGGAAAGGATTTGCTAAGTAAAGTAAATATGTAAATAAAGGCTACTGTGACGACAGCGATGGGAGACACGCTAATTGCAGGGCATATGACAACATGTTATGCCTCACCGCCAGTTCTTGGTATGGGGGGGGCCCTCCTCCAGCCTCATGAGCGCGAAGCGAGCCGCGCTGAGGGACAGCCCCCGGATTCCATCTCCCCACTCCTTCTCTGCTCTGCAATCATCCAAGTCAACAGAAGACAGCTAACTGCAGGCTTAGTGAGTAACAGAATAAATGTAGCATTACATAAGCAAGTAACGGAATACATATAGCATTACGTAAGCAAGTAACAGGATATATTTAACGTTAGGTAAGCAAGTAACGGAATACATGTAATGCTACGTAAGCAAGTAACGGAATACATGTAGCAGTGTTACATATTTAGATTACAAAATAAGAGTAATTGTCTCCCACTAGAGTCACCTTTTAAATTTACATAGGCAAAATACAACTACTTTTCAACACCAGCTATATTACTCCAGAGATTACTTTCAGTTTTATTCTGTATTCTCTGAACTTTCCAAATCATGATATTCAAAATGGATCCAATGATTGTCTATTTGGAGGTGGCATCCATGCCCCAGTGTTAATAAATACAAAAAAACTCATACTAACAAAAGGGATATAGGGTTCTGTTTGCCGGAAGTCAAATTGTTGTCAGCATCAGTGGAATAGTGTAACCAAAAAAATTGAATTAATTTATTTATCTTGCATATCCATTATGTTTATGTTGAATGCAAAATATTTAGATTATGGTACTAATTTGGAGTAATCTAACGGGATATGTCACAATTTACATTATGGAGCATGTATTCCGTAATCCATAATGGAATACATTTTTAAAGTAACCTTCCCAGCACTGGTTAGCCGTGCTTTTCTAAAGCATCACAAATGTAGTGCAAATGAAGCTAATACTGAAATATACATAGTGATCCTCGAACAAAACCTTCTCAGCTCGGCTCGATTCTATGACTCATGCCTTAACTGTTGGAGAAGAATGCCCTTTCCCTACTCATCCTCTTCTCCTGCTGGCCTCGGGTTTCCCTTTTTAAAAACTTAACTATTATATCTTGTATTTTACTCACCCACGGAACTCGATGTATTTGTAAATGCAGCCAGCAATCACCATGGCAACAATGGCGTAGTACCAAGAGCAAATGAACATGAGTGACAGACATAAGCTCATACCCAGGAAGGAGAGCGCCCTGCAGGTCAAAGTGAAACGCAGGGTCACATGCCTGGATACAATTATCATTATACAGCCCAATACCTGTCAGTCTGTTCCATCACATTTGCTGTGAATAAATTATTTATGGTTGTCATTTGTTCTTGATCTTCCAGACAGTCTGTTCAACATCTCATATATTTACTGCTATAAAATGGTATGAAATATTCATGTTTTCTTATCAGATAGTATACACAGACAGAAGACGTTTTGGTGCACAGCTAAGGTTCCAGTCCCTTTAGTTTGGCAAACAGAAGGCACAGTGCCTGCCATCTCAGGCCACTGAAGGTCCGTCAGACTCACCAGTGGTAGTACTTGAAGCGTGGCCTCCAGTTTGGGGTACGAAGCAGAGTTTGCAGGGCACAGGCCAGGTTAACAAACATGTAGCACATCAGGAAGAACCTGCAGGGGAACAGGCATCGCTACATAACGTACCGAGTTACTCCTTCCTTCAGCTTTGTGGTTTTCCGTCCAGAACTTTTGTCCTCGGAGAGTAACTGTGTCGCAGGAGTGCGTGGCAATCAAGCTTACAATGTTCTGGGTCAACAAAGAGCTTTTCTTGATGTTTTTAGGAAAGCACTTACATTGACAGGATAGGTGCGACAGCGTCTAGGGAGGCGATGATGATCCCAATTTCACAGATGCAGGCAGTGAGGAGCAAGGCCCAGGTGGGCTCTCCGTTCGCTTTGCCATGACCGAAGACCTACGAGCAACAAACGAATGAAGCAAACAAAGGCAGGGAAAAAAGACACCGACTATACAGAAACCCGTAAGGAACACAATGGTAAGCATGGGTGTGATTACAAATCCACATTCTGCTAAGGCATCATCTCACAAACATGCATTCTTACACACTGAAACAAATCCTTTCACTGAAATGCATAAAGAATAAAGGCATACAAACACTGTACGTAGGTCAATATGGTCATTTCTGCATTCAGACAAATATACATGCAGGCACACACCTGCACAAACATAAGGACTTGTGGCTTTTCTAGATACATATTTAGTGACCTAAGTCAATAATAGATGAAAGTCATATTCACCTGGAGGAAAGGAACAATGCCATCACGAGCAATGGCCTGCATGAGGCGAGGAGCCCCAGTCAAACTCTGTAAACCTGCCCCACAGGTTGAGAAGAAGGAGCCAATCACAATCACCCATGGTGAGGGCCAAGCCAGTGTTCCAATCACCAGATTGCCCCTAACTGCTTCACCAAATCTGCATACAGGGACATGAAAACGGTGAGGGTCACCTCCTCTTAATATCTAATTTACACTACACTTAATATTCCCCTTCCCAATTTGTGTGGATAAAATCAGACTTACTTGTCCCTCAGTACCACTCCTTCGATGCAGGCACCAAACAGTATCACACAGGACATGTCTGGAATATGGTGTAAAGGTACACAGGCAGAGAGCTACGATAATGTAATTCTGCACAGTTGCTTTAACCTGGACAGGACCGTGTAACAGTTTGCGAGCAGGCGCAGGGTGACACTGTCACTGCCCTGTCAACATTGCTCCCATCTGTGCCCCACTTTTCACCTGACTGTCCTGGCTGCTCACCAGCCAGCAACATGGAGGGCGGCTGAAAAGAGACGGGGATCTATAGGGCTGCCATGTGGCCAGCCCACCAAGGCCAAGGGAAAAGCCAGCCTCTCCCAGGATGCTCTGGCCAGAGCTTTTGGTGCCGTTTGTGCCGCGTCTCTCTCCTGGAGAATGCCAACAAGCAGGATGACTTCATACTTCCTTAATCCCCTTGGCCTACTCCGGCGCTGCTTGGAAAGCCCACTCACAGCTATCTCACACCACACGTTGGACTTAGGCCCCTCCCCCAATCTGCCCTCCCCTGGCCAGGCTACCCCTCTATCCAGCCCCTACATACAGCCTGCTCTGTCCTTCCCAGTTAAGAACATGGGCATCAGCTAAATATCTGCTGCTCCTCCCCAGGGATTTTTAGAGATGCAGCACGCTTGGGCATCTTCTGCTTCTTAGTAAATAAACAAATAAATAGTAAGAACAATAAATGATAACCAGAAGACACCATATACAGAGCTAAAAGGGAACGATGTACTTTATAAACATAACTGACTAGTGTAAATGAGTGATATGCGAGCCTGCTTTGTGCCCGTTGTAATATATTGAGGAGAATGCCGTGCGCTGCAAAGGTAGGTCAGAAGCTTCTGTTCTGTAGGAAACAGCTAAGCCACAGTCCACAGAGAAGGATACAGACAGTGGACGTGGTGGCGATGGCCATGATAGTGCCTATCGGGATGGACTTCTGAGCATCCCGCAAATCTCCTGAGCGGTTGGAGCCGGCCATGATCCCTGAAAGAATGACGATGAGGAGTTTTAATAACTGTTTAGAGTTGCACCACATTTGTGTGTCTGACAACGAATCAACAAATACCCATATCTGTAAAATGCACATGTGTGTGTGATACAATGATTTGATTTCTTGTGCTGTTGCCTTCAACACCTGGAAGAAACAAATTAAGGTTTTTTGATGATTTGTAAGGAAAACAAAGTCACAATTAAATGACATATAGATAAAAGTACAGTGGTACCTCGGTTACTGAACTTAGGCCCAATCCCAATACCCCCACTTAGCCCGACCCCTTAGCCCTACCCCTCCGTTTTGCGCATGCCCGCATAGGGTTGTGATGTCCCATTTCTTTTTAGCAGCGAGGGGTAGTGGTGTTCAGCCCTCAAGATAGCCCTCGAAACTGAGATTTTTCAGATGCTCACTCAAAACCGAGTGAAAGAAGAAAATTCCCACAATACATTGCAATACACAACAAGAAAAGAAAAGCTGATTAGTGGTGTGGGGAAAAAAGCTCATCTTTATAAATATGCTTGCAAAAAAAAAAAAACAATTTTTGTGGAACATCTTAGTTTAATGTAAGTGAAACGGAGTATGAGGTTGAATTTAAAAAAAAACATTCAAAAAAATTCTGAAAATCCCTAATTCTGTCCGTAGAGTAAGATTGAACGCAGAATCTCTGTAGTATTTATAGAAAAAGAACCGAGCTGGGGTGAGTTTCATAAAACCGTCAAAGAATAAAGAACATATTTATTCAGAGAGAGAGAGCATTCGAAGTTCTTTTCATGTAGTTTACTACCTACAACACTTTTGGGAAACTCACCCCCGATCGTTTTCTGTGTTTCGTGCAATAGTCTTCTAAGTGCATTATTCAACATCGTGGAATATGTAAAAGACATTGTTCCTGACATATTGTTTATGCAAAACGTGTGCATGTTTCATAGAAATATTGCATGCAATATGCTTAATTTTAAAACTGCGTGCTATTGCTAAAGGAATGCTAATCCACAAATCGACAGTGTCATAATCATTTTGTAATATTCTAGGGACACGTCAGTGGTATAATCATGTTGTAATGTTAAAGTGACTTGTCCGTGTTATAAGCATGTTGTACTATTTCAGGGACTCCCGAGCAAACCAGCTCGAGTGGTGTCCCGATTCCTAGGTAAAGATTTCAAGCCCTACCCCTTGTGGCTACGATCTGTGAAGTCAACTTCGGAAGGGAGGGCCCTCGAAATCTAGTGGTAAGGTTAAGGGAGGAGAAATGGGATTGGGCCTTTGTCCACATTTTAGTTTGTTTCCCCAGTCCAATCATTGGGTGCCTTCGACTTGCTTGCAGCGCTGGCTTAAAGCAACGCATTCTGATCCTGACACAATGCATTATGGTTAGATGCATTGCAACCTCTCACCTGGCTACACAAACTGGAAAGGCCTCCGTGACGACACACCTTTGCTCTTATTGGCTGAAGAGTTTAGTTACACGCATGACGTTTGCATCCCAGGGAGTTCCAATGCGTAATCTGCTATTTCTCCCGAATATCAAGTAAAGCAGCGAGAACTTGTTTTCAGTTTCTTTATCTGGTAAAATAAAGTTTAAATAAATGATATAAATGCTCTAGTACTACACGCAAGTTAGTGGTTTGTTTATTGTTTATAATGTAATGTAATGTTGCGCTGCTTTATTTGGTTTGTCCAGTCTGTGAAGAAGGTATTCAGGAAGAATTGCATTGTAGTATGACTCATTTCCTGCCCCGTACAATTTATTCAGCTTTCAGTTTAGGTCAGCGAATTTCAGTTCTGATATTCAGATTGAGTTCTAGGTCAAACTGGTTTGTTCGCCTTTCAAGAAATTTGAGTTCTAGTGAGTTAGAGAACCGAGGTACCACTACACACGTTGCATCCAGCTTCTGGCAGAGAAATACGGTGTGCATGGGTATGGCTGACAGAGTGTGCTTCTGTAGATATAGGCATAAAATTATATTTTTGTCTTTATATGGAGTACACAGAGACTTTCACCAGAACACTGGACACTTAATAGTTCTTTACCTGGGGGAGAAAAAAATTACCATAACATGAAACTGACCTGTGACTGATGGAAAATAGATCCCAACTAACAGAGTGAAGAAGCTGGTAATATCAGACAAGACATAGCGGTTGGTGTTGGTCACAGGAGCGTCTGGGATTGTCAGAGATGGAATGCCTTTCTTCACTAGGATCATACCTTTGTCCATGTAGTTACCAAATAGGTTCTCTGTAATTAACAGATAATGAAAAAGAGAATTAGCTGACAAAAAGATGACTCCATTCAAAACATACATTTCTATGTATAACTTTCATGGAAGCTTAGTCATATAAGAATCAATAGAATGGTTTTACATTTTGTGTGTACTTTGTATATGTGGGAATGTGTGGGCTTTTACCTGCCAGGATACCGCTGGTGATTCCTGGAATGCCCTGAATCTCTGTCACATTGTTGTTAGTGAAATAATCATCACAGGTAGCATTGAGGAACTCAGAGTCGCAGAAGATCCTCCAAAGCCTGGTTGTGACTGTGCCATTCTCTTTCTCAATAAATTTAGCACACACATCGAAGCCCTTTGTAATCAGAGCACGGTCCCCCAAAAGGCAGATTCTACAGGAGGCACAGAGGCAAGAAAACTTTAGTGATGGCTATGTGTATTGGTGACTCACGGGCCTTTGTGTCAAAGATCATGAGAGGAACTGTACTCACGGGAAATCTGGCGGATCGATAGCTGTCTTGATGACTCCAGAATAGACAGCAAGGATTGAGAGAATGACACAGGCCAAGAAAACGAGGGCCAGCTTGTTAACGTATTTGACACCGACGAAAACCACCAGGGCCATGAAGCTCAGGACACAGGTGCCATAAACGCGCATGTTGTTAAGCAGAGCCGCCTCTGCCTCAGCTCCCTCAAGGCCCTCGATTTTAAAAATAGCTGCCTGAGGCACAATGTAAATCTGTGGAAGAAATAGAGAATGAAAAAAGTTAAAAAAACACCAGCCACAAACTTTCTTTTAATGCCAAGCAAATATTCACACAAAGTACTGCAAATGATAACAGTACTGGCTGTTACTTGGTTTACAGATATTTATTGACCATGACAAATATCCTGAAGCTTATGGGTCCCTATTAGGACTGAGTAATTTACTAAATACATGTGTATTAAGGTTTTTAAAAAAGCTGTTTCATTAAAGCATCATTGAAACAACGTGATATAATCTGAACATTTTAGTATAATTTGAGTAAGTAGTCCAATTTCTTGTAATATGCTCATGTGCTCTCCAAGCAAATTATGGAATTAGAACAAAAATACTCATTAGTTTTTATCATACTTTTTCAAACAGAAACATTAGCTCTGCATAGACTGGAGATTCACTTGCCTCAAGTGTTTTTTTATGGTAAAAATAAAAAGGAACAAGAAAAAGACAATAGTAGCACAAAAGCAATGGCTGTTATTTTTCAAGGACATTGTGCTCTGATATTGTCCCTCGAGTGAGTGTCACCTCTTTAATGGGAATATCTGGAAATTAGGACAGCAATGGAGCGTCATTATGGGATAGACATAATCCACCACTGTGGTAATCCAGTAAAAGGTAAACAGCCTAGAATAAGTGAGACAAACCACTAGGGAATACCTGCTCCTCTTGAAAGAGATTAATATAAAACATCTGTTATTACCCTTTAATGTCTAGTTAGAGTAGTTCTCATGACAACAGCACAGTACCAGTGCTATAGCTCTACAGGACAAATGCAGAGCCGCTATAGAGAAATGAGCCTCAATTTAGCCCAAACAGTGAACTCAAAGTGTCTTATAATACAGAATGCATTGGATATTTCAAATAACAAGCCAGACCTTAGGCTAGCTGCTTATATGTGTGCTACTTGTATAAGCTTACATGTGCATTATTTGATTGTTTATACATCGACTTCAAGTGAAAAAAACGCTAAACTGTAGTTTTTCATGGCAAATTCTCTCTAAATAAAACTTTGTGTTATGCAAAATACTGGGGTCATGGAAAAAAATGTATTGCAAATTGTATTTATGTTTTCTTACCAACAAGATCTCAATGCAGCCCAGGATGTACATAGCCCCAGCAAATGTGGTACCCAGGTAAAAACAAATGCCGACAGCCCCTCCAAACTCAGGCCCCAGTGAACGAGAGATCATGTAGTAGGAACCACCAGCTGGAATTTACAAGAAACAAAATCAGTCAGGTATGGGGTCCAGTCAGAGTAGAGCTTTCAGGTAGAGCTAGTGAAAAATATTTACTCTGATATGTCTCTGTTTTTATGTTATATCCTTGATAAATTGTTTTGCTCTCCTGTAAAAAATATCAAATGATACTAATTATAAGTGGTTCATTTGATTACCAAGTACCAAGTAGTGAAATCATGCACACTTTTGAAAAACATTCTGTAACTAACTAAGGGTCCTGAAAGAGAACAGAAACCAAGAGATTCATGAGCTTTAATGTATTTAAATTTAAATTAATTTGATAAATACATTTAAAATGTAAAAACTAAACTGGTCCTTTCTTCAACATTAGAACATTAGAAGTTTATCCTTCATAAAGCTGTAGATTCAATATGGTGCATGACTGTGAACTTGACTACAACCGGTTAATAAATTCACATCTGTTAATAATTCATTTCAGCAAGCCTGCCTAAGACCTGTGTGTATGTAGATTGAGAAGATGACCTCATTAGCCACCAAAGACAATGAAGAGTGTCTTGACACATGCGGTTTTATTCACTCACCTGGCACGACTCCGTTGGTGGCGATAGCACTCATGGAAATGGCAGTCAGCATCGTCTGAGAATAGAAGAGAAACAAATAAGCCAGAAAGCCAGACCTTACATCTCCAGTGAGACTCAACAGATCCGCACCAAAATAGGAAGTGACATAACAGTTATAACAGACAGTGCAGCACTGTGCCAAAGATCAGAGGTTCGGGGATACATCACAAGCCACTAGGAAAAAAAAATACAGGGAAACAATATAAATGAAGAAGATAGAAAGACACAAATTATTATAAAGTACATACACAGACTTCAATATTATTTAAGAAAAGGATAAATGTGTTTGTCATCATACACCTAATCTGGTTATTTTGGACTTTAAGCATGGAACTGTGTGCCAAATATTCACGATGCCTGTTCTCAGTGACTTTGTGATCAAGTAACAAATGAAGGAGGGGGGGCAGTTCCCTGGAGGGAAGAGATTAGACTGCAATTGTTTTAAGTGTTATCTGATGTTGGAAGCTATGGATAAAATAGAGGGTGGTGATATGGTATTGACAAGTAGACTGCAGCATGTAGCCTAGCCAAGATTAAATGTGCAGTAGTGTAGTACTGGTGAGACTTTCAGCAGTTCTGTGTAAGTATATTGAAATGCCTTCCTCTTTATCAATAGATTAAATACTCAGATACAGAGTGGGAGGAATATTCAGAGCAGAAAAATAGCTGATGCATGTCTTTTAACATGATGTGACTGCGCAATTACAGTATGTAAATAACATCTTTTAGTATCACGTTTCGTTAGGAGGCGGTCATAGCTGGACGGACGGCTGTACTCACTGTAGAGCAGCACATAAAAACGATGATGAAGGAACCCATTACCCCTCCAATGCCCACTACCCAGGTCATCCTCAGGAACAGGATCACCCCAAAAATGTTCTGCAGGCAGGGGAGGTAGACGCCCATCAAGGTGCCCATCTGGGGAGCCTGTGACGTAAAAGCACCAGAAATGCTCTTTGCTCAAAAGCGTTGAGGATAATCAATATTCAGCACTGCTCAGTAAAAGTCTAGCAGGAAGGAGGCGAGTGGTGCTGTCCTGTGGAAGCATGGGACCCCTGAGCGCCATACAAAGACACAACATTTCTACCACAAATATACCTGCAGTTTGCAGCATATACTTTTGTGCTTAGTGTGGAATTTTCCCATTAAAATATTATGTTCTAAAAACTTTTGCTTTTGAAATGATATTTTTTTTACTGCATAATATATAATACAGTATATATCAGCTTTTTAGGAATGACGTACTAACCAGGCAATCGCCTGCTTGGTATCTTGTGCTTCTTGGGCTAGGATGACCCTATACTGGTTAAGTGGAATGGTTGTGGGACAAGTAGCCTGATTTTTATACATTTGAACTATACAGCACATACTATATGTACTCTTATATTACATGTCTACTGACCAATGTATGACCAATAACTCCATATCACATTCTGTATATGCGATAATTCTTCATACGATACTGATAATGACCAGAATAAAAGGAAAATGAGCTGTACTGCATATTAGATTCATTAATACATATCACAGTCTCACAGAGCATATCTCAGCAGTAGCCGACTGAGCGAGAAGATGGATGAGAGAGAGAAAAGTCCCCATCGCAGAGACCTGAAGTACAGTGCAATAAAGCTGACAGCCGAAAAGGAGCTTATTCCAGCATCATGCTTTGCTGCACTTACACAACCTGACAGTCCTAATGTGTTTCTGCTCTTGCCCAGTGAATTATCAAATAGTGCCATACTGGGGCAGTGAACATAATTGTCACCCATGACCTGGCTGAATAAGTCCTGCTATGGTCAGAGATAAATGAGTATGTGTATGACATGACCTACCATATCTCTTTAGTGTGAAGAACCTGCCAAAGTAATTATGAGAAATGTGCATGCATTGCATGAGAACAACACTGGAGTAGAGAAGTAGGAGAGGGTCAAATATTTTACACTACAGTGTAAATTGTATATGTATTGAACCTTGGTTTCAACACAATTTGTCTGTAAAATTGATTTGAGTAGGTGAGCTGGTTTGGCTTTGACCAATGCAGGCATGTGTGGTTGTCTTCAGAGGGCACTTATCTTCTAGTGGATTGAATAATATCATTACTTGTCAGAAATGTTTAAGAGTAACACCATCACATTATCGATTACCCATTACATGGAAGGATAAGTACCCAGGCCGAGTGTAAATTTATATAATTTCTATTTGGGTATTCATTTAAAATCCTGTGTACTTTTAATTTGCCCTGGATATGAACTTGGAAGCTTAGCCTGTGTTCACAGAAGAGGTCATACCCCATTCTGGATTCCAAAAAGCCCAAAGCCTCTTTTAAAGGACTGCCAAAACTTATTTTATGCTGTACATTTTTTTACATTACTATCTTTCCATGAATTGAACTCAGTCCTCTTTTGAAACAACTACAAAGTACAAGTCCCTTTAGAAATCTGGTATTGTTCTGCAAAAACTGGATGATAAGTCATACTGCAAAAATGTGAACTGAGAGATTACTCATATGGGATGTTGCTATATTTTACATTTTATATACAGTAATATATAATTTATACATATAGGCCTTGCAGTTCTGCTAAATTTTATGTATGAGTATTTTATGGCACCAAACCGCATTGGAATGATTTTATTGTCAAAATCATTACCGTAGCTTTAAATTCTAAATTTAATTAATACACTAAAATGTAAATTACTAACTGAAAAAACACAGGGTGTCGTGAGATACAGGGAATAGGGGTTTAATCCCCAGAATAAAGAGAAAATGTAGAAAAGCAACAGACAAAAAAGGCATTTTGGGAAGACAGGGAAAATGCAAAGACATTAAAAGGAGGGTAAGAATGGACACTGAGGACATTATCTGAATGAACTGGGTTTTCCAGGACTAGCAGAACACAAAGGTTTATAGTAATGAAAATGGATAACGGAGAGTGTAACTGGACCACCTGCTCCCAGTCTCGCTTTACACGTGAACCCCATCCCAGGTCTGGCTATCGGGTTCCCTTCATAAGACTAGCTTGCAGCTATTTTTCTTGCGCTTCCCAGTGTTGCGCTTCCTGCTGATGGTTGTGAAGGTACAGTACCTTGATGGGCTTCTTGACGGCTTCCTCATTGTTCTCGGCCTCCTCGTGCTCCTTACTGCCCTGAGGGAGGTTGGAGTAGTTGGCCAAGCTGCTGAGAAGAGAGGATACCATGGGGCTTGTGTCCATTTCCTCCTGGAAGAAAATTTGTATATGAAGAATTAAAACTGGTCAGTTCAAAAGCACATGTGATTTCAGGATCTCCCCTGAAGAAAGGAATTTTATTACATTACTTGTTCGCAAAATCCTTTTTGGCTATAGTTCCATTCAGGGTTAAAAATAAAAATAATGTTCATTTCAACCTTGTCCAATGGCTGGCATTCACCTTAGTCATGCTGTATAGTATTATGCAGCTGGACAGTCAACAGAGAACCTTATTTTTCAAAGATTAGGGAGTTAGGGAGTCATTCAGAAGCCTTCATTTTCTAAAAATTCTAGGATGGAATTCGGCCAGAATGTTGGACTTAACGGCTCCGTTCCTCTGGTGCCAGGAGACCTTTGATGATCATGGATGAAATTGGACTTTGGTAAGAGGCTCACCTGAAATTTGGCACCTGGTACTACTGCAGTAGCACCTTCACTGCACACACTTGGGATTAATTTTGCTTTGTCCAGAGGAAAAGTACCCTTTATTTACTCACCAACATCACCTCCAGCAGTAAATATATTTTGCCTAGAGGTCTTTTATCCAAGGTCTTACTGACTTCAACACTGCTCACTGTTGGGTTTTCACAAAGCAAGTATGACAGGGTAATAATTAAAGTTACACACTTACCCATAGACTTACCCCCATTGTGAAGTCGCCCGGAGCGATTTCTACTTGACCTTCAAGCGCTAACTACTGTAATTAATAATGGTTATTTTGTTTATTTGTGTAGGACCTGCCGCGGCGTGCTGTACCTCAAACAGGGCCATGTTCTTGCTGTCATACTGCTGGGCCTTCTCAGTGTCGCTAGTGCCAATGAATGGGCTGCTTTCCTTGGGGGTGACATCACCTGCCCAATGGGGATAAAGAGTTTCACCATTAGCTGCTTCTCTTTTTATATTACTATGCCTAAAGCTAATTCATTTTAGCACAGGTAATAGTATAACAGTAACGATGCCAGCTTCATTATACATTGTACTATATAGTTCAGTGGTATGATATATGTTTAACTGTAGCTTATTTTTTTTAAGGTTTTAATGATTACATATAATCCTTTGAATTGTACTTCCCTTCACTAGTATTAAATAATCTGAGAAATTCGCTTCACTTGGATGTAACTGCACGGTGGAGCCATTTTCAAATCCAATAGCTTTTCCTTGCAATTAAACGCTGTTTATTGCTTGTACAGCACTGTTCCTGCAAGTTGCCTGCAGGCCTGGCCCAAGGGTCCTATTCGCATAGGCTGCCTCTGTCTTTTCCAGAGATTATGTACAGTGTCTATTTTTGGTGGAGCTGAAGCATCACCGTGGCTGTTTTTCCCCAACAAGCTCACTGCCTCCCCCCTCCGAGAGCGCTCCCCACAGGCAGACGAAGAGTCTTTGCAATCTCTCTCCTGCACCATCTTGTTTACTGTCAATTCTTTGATTTTTTTCTGTCTGACCTAGATTATCTGTTTTACTTGGTTTCTCCAAAAAAGTTTGGACATACACTGGAAAAGAGATAGAATTAAATAATACCGACATAGAACAGACACTTATTAAAACTGCTTTGGAGATATTCTAACATTGGCTTTACTGTATTTCTTTTTAAATATTAATTAAGAACTAAACTCTTTGAAAACTTCAGAGGCAGTAATGTTGCCCTTCTTAAAGTACGCCATGGGTAATGCATATTCTAAAAGATTCCAGCTGTGACTCTCCCAATACAAACAAATTATTCTAGAACCTTGGGAACAATAAGTCATAGATATGACTCGCATCACTCTCCACAAATGCTTCTATACAAATTAATTTATATTAGAATAAAATTATAAAGCAAGATAGCTACAAAAATGTTATGTAAGATCTAATTAGATGATAAAAAGGAAGTTTGAGGAAGTGTATAAAAGTATGTATACCAGAAGCAGTACCACAGGCATTGTGAATATAACTGTAAATATATCCAATGTCAAATTTTCAGTCCACTTCTGTGAGGAATAAGCTAAAAGAGTTATTTTATCATTCTGCACACGTCCTTGTGTGTGTGAAGGTGCTTCTGAGTGAAGACGCTTTGTGGAATTTGGAAGTTTAATGGACATTAAAATACAGTATTGAATACACAGCAATTACAGTCGCGTGAATGATATGCATGAATCTTTTGTTAAAGGTGAATGCAAGAAGTCTGCATTATGCAAATAGGTAACAACAACCTGGGGTGTGATTAATTAAAAAATGTCAGGTGTTAGAAATTATTAAACAACTTTTAAATGCTCATGAGCAGTCCGTCCTCCTACATAGGCACACATGTTTTCTCCCATATGACATTAATGAAATGTAGACTGTTTTACCATCCGTCTAGCCCAAAGCTCTCTGTGCTGTAAGCTCCTTCATTTTATATAACGGCAGATGAACCGCAAAAAGCCAATAATCCTGTAACTAATTTAAAGGCCGCTGAACCCGCAATGTGACCAATGACAACATGGGACTCCGAGTGAGACTGAGTATAGAAGCGGAAAGCTTCAATTGATCAGATGGCAACACTGCAGGCACTGTTCAGAGCAACATAATGGCTGCAAATACCTGCATTCATAAATCCCCCCCATGCGTCCAACACAGTGTGAATGCAGACACAACACGCTGGGAAGATCTCTAGTCTGCAAAGCCTGGTTTTGGATCAAATCACTCTTAACTACTAATCAGTCCCACGGGCAAATGAAAGGCATTATGATATTCAGGGAGGCCAGCTTCAGCAGTTTTTTTTCCTGAAGCCAGCCAGCCAATAACCAATCTATTTTGAATAACAATGCAACAGTCTAGGAATGTCAAAATTTTCTATTGTCATGTAGCGCAGAAGATGCAATGTCCATCATAACAACATCAATCCAAATATTAACATTCTGTAGAATCAGTGGATATAATGTTATGAAAAGGCAACGTAAAATGCTTACTTAGATTTTCCAGAATGAAAAGAACAAAGAGAAAAATGAGCATCCTTCTGTCTGGGAAAAAAAACCCTTCACATTCAGCAAGCAGCTTCAAAAGTATTCAAAATTCTAATCAGAGCTTAGTGGCAGGTAGAGCAAATTATGAAATACCAAAAATACTTTGAGGTATAGTCTGAGTAGCTGAGGCATTAGCTGTGTTAGAACAGGGAAGTGGTTCAACATTCCTGACAGATGTGATTAGCTAACTGCCTCACTGCACTGGTGGGGATTATGGAAAAAAAATACTAAATAAAGGCCACAGGTTGCAAACTGTAGTAGTCAGTCAATATCTTGGCAGATGGCGAGTTTCTGATCCTTAACCGGTTTGTTAAACCAAGACTAGGGCCTTGAATATTAATGTGGCTGTAACTTGGAGCAAACAGAGAGCAATCAGAAGGGATACACATTGACCAATGGAGGATGAAGATCTGGCAAGTTGATGCATTTCTAATCAACAGAGGGCTTTCTGTGATCATAAGGACGGAGCAACACGGGGGAGCGTCACATTGGGAGAGGACTGGGGTGAGGACTGGCAAGCACATGGCGGGTCTTACACTTTACCCATTAAGCTGGCTACATAAAAACAGACCTCTGCTCAAATGTGGTATATGGGGAGTGGGATGTTAGATGAGGTGCAGGAATGAAATAACAGAAATGGTACAGAGTGAATCATTTGGAATGAATTTTCTTGTTGCCGTGTTATGAATTCTGACCATAATGAAGAGCCACCAAAAAAAAAAACGTATGTATTTGACCGATGATGAAGGCTTACACAAAGTAGGAGCATCACCCAGTTCTCCTGCTAAATCCCAAAGCAAAAGGAGCACACATTAGCATCAATTTATGTTTAATTCAAACTGGTCCTAAGCCTCTTAGCACCAGTGGAGACATCTGGCAGCAGATTATTTATTAAATACACAATAAATCAATGGGCCACTGAAGGAGCGCTTTCGACAGTGTGTCGCCACAAGGGCCGTTGGAGGCTAGATGTTTCTTAACTTTCTAATCAACATGAAAAAAGAACAGTGATATATTAGTCAAGCCTAGAAGTGATAAATGAATTATACACCAGTCAAAAGATTGTAATTTTGAGAATTTTGTCTGATAAAATCAACAATTGTTTGTAGTACATTAGCTACAGATAAGAGCAAGGGAATCTGGTGAGGGCTGGTCGCATAGATTGCTGCCAGTCAGATAACTGCTTTTGTACGAGTGATTATAGCGGCATAAATTCTCAAACCAAATTGCAACTGAATGCTCCAAGTCCAAATTAATATAAAAATATATCTATAATCCGTTAAACAGGTACATCAGGTAACATCTGATAATTTGATGTTTCTGTTTTATGTATTATGTTGTGTAAAATCTAAAAAACATGAATTCCGGTGACAAAAATAGCAATTTATTCTGACTTGTATTATAGCCAACAAGATGGTACACTCATTTCCTCACTGTTCCAAAGCTGAAACACACAGAACTCTATTCCAAATTAGGAACAGTGTAATGCTAAAAATGTCCCAGGATTTATCCTAACAAGATTAGAAACTTGCAGAGCTTAAACGAATGGGAATGTCTGATTCCCAGTCTCAGTAAGGAAAGGGTATCCTTTTCTCCGTTACTGTTATCTTGACTGTTTTCGAATGTCCACTGTGAACCAGGATTGTAAGGCAAAGTGAACTGTATAATGAAGACCATGTTCCTTCCATTTTCAGAATGACCTTCGCTTCTCTGTGCCGTAGAATAAATCTCCTTTGATCTCTCCTAGAGGCCAAAACGACCGTAATGGCTGAAATGGTCTATGCGGAGTACATCCTTAATCCCTGCAATCCTTTCTGCACTTTTTAGGTCAGAATTCACACAGAAGAATAGCATCTGACCTACATTTCAGCTGCCTTGGGAAATGAGATACCATACATACATCTTTACAAACATACACATGCACAACAGGACACAGTGTGTGACATATAAGGCATTTCTTACAAGTAAACCCACATAAATCATGGAGCTTGCCACAGATAATGCCCTGGTTATAAGGCTGTGCTGCTTTCAGGACCTGTGCTTAGTGCTTAGGATGTCTGACAATATTGTGGATGCCTTTTAATCTCCATCACAAAGTACTTCTATTATAATTTATTTTCATCATAAATGACTGCAGATGTTTAGTAGCACACAAACTCCACCTTCCACATTTTGTCTACAATTTTATCCAGGTTGCAAGTTGAGTCTGAATGGGAGAACTTCTGCTTTGGAACTAATATCAAATCATGCCACCTCACTTAGCATTTTGCTTTAATAGTGTAAAAGACCACACATCCCAAATTTGTGACCTTGTAACATCTCAAAATAGCCAAGCTCTAGGCAAAACCACGTCCAATGGGAGAACAAAGCTGAGGACAGTCTTCCTGGGTGCATGGTGAAGTTACACTTTATTCCAAGTATTCTGCCCTTTTGCTTGTGGTAAACGCAGACATAATGTACACAAGATCAGAACTAAAAGAATGGACACTTAAAATTTCATTTTAACCACCCTGACTGATGCCGAAAGTAGTCTAGCTAATTTTAAGGGTATATTCAACCACAATGTGCCAAATATTTGTAAAAATGAATTATAAAAGTAATGCTAACTTTTCCATTCATGGTCCACATTTGTGCAGGTCCTTTAGCTGCAGGGCTGGTATGTGGTCTGGTCATAATCAATCTCCAACTGAACCTCTGTACTGAGACTGAGTGCAGGCGGCTCTTGTCATCGTTAAGCTAAGTGTTCTCTTCCACGAATAAAAAGTGCCAAAATACAAGGCTATCGTGAGTCACGATGTGTCAGATAAATTAGCAGTGGGCCTAATACATACCTCACAAAGCGACAATTTTACAGGCTGTCATTGTAGTGATTAGCACTTTGTGACAGTTGTTGCTAAAGGTAGGTAGTGAATTAAAATGAATCACACATTTTTACTTCACATTAGTATATTACCTGTGATTACCTATAGCTTTACATTGGACAACTCTGCCTGTCCCCTGTGCTTTTTGGCTCCAAATTTATTAATGATGAGTGCATGGATTAGGTGTTTCAATATAGTTTAATACAGTTTTCAGTTTCATCAATGTGTTCTAGGATGGCTGTATTGATTGCCCTATAAGGCAGTGAGTGACACGACTATGTCTGAAACATCTTTGAAGGTATTTAGCTTTGTTTTAGGAATGAGGAAGGTGCTACTAGCTTGGACCTTGGCATCAAAGGGGCTCACTGCACCATTTATGACAGCTTCAGGATGCCAGCCACCTACACTCACAATCATACTCTATGGGCAATTTAGTGAAAGCAGTAAGCCTAACTGCATGTCCTTGGGCTGCAGGAGGAAACTCGCATAACACAAGGGGAACATACAAATAGAAACGTTTGTATTATGTATATAATTAGCTTAAAATACCTCTTCCATATTATTAATATCTATCCTTTCGCTACTGACCTACACTACATAAGGTTCATGGTAATAGAGCAAGCAAACCACTTTTAATAAAAAACCTTGGTTTGATGCAATGATTTCCAACCTATTTACCTTAGCAAATTATATACTTGTTACACTGATAGCTCTTTACAAGTTTCAGTAGTGTAAATAATAATTTAAATAACTCTTTAGATCTACAAAATAGTCAATAATTCAAATCCAACAAAAATTAAGTAAACAAATTATATATACTGGGATCTGTAAAACACTGTGAGATTCTTAAAAAGTCAATCTTACAATAGACTGACTGAGGCATCTGTCCACCAGTTGCATTAGACTAGATTGATTGCTGATTGATTGACTGGACCAAGTATAATATGGAAAAAGTGTCTACTATAAGCAGATACATGCACATACATGCATGGTATGCTGGAAATAAAATAATATGATCATATGCTAATATATGCTAATATGTTATTATTCTCATGTGCTAATATGTTAGCTGTGTGTTGACTGGTCACTCCAGTCCATCCATTGAACCATCTTTTTGTGAGGCTCTATCCTATTCAAAAGCAAACAAATGTTTTAAGCTAATGTTCTTGCTGATGCTGGTGTTTGGATGCCCTTGGGCCTCAGAAGATTAGCTTTATTTGAAACTGTTCATAAGCTATATTAAATTTGCTCACCCACTGTACTGTTGCAGCAAGGAATCTCTTTTCTATTTTATGCATCAAGGCAGAACAGTTTTTGCCCACTGCATCAATTTTCACCACAGCAGACACTACATGAGGAAGCAGCCACTGATGTTAAACCAATAAAACAAAGACAGAAGTAGGCCATGCTTTTCCACTGAAGCTTATTGTCTTCTTGCTCTATTGAAGGAAGTTTATAATTAATTGTTCCAAGTTTACTATGATCAGATGACATGAATCATGTGTCCACTAGAGTTCCCAACCTTTTTTGAACCAACACCAGCATTTCACTTGGCCACAGAATGCTGTAGGTGTGGGGGAGAGCTTGGTTAATTCACAAAAATTTTGTTTATGATTGTGTCTGATTGCTTGGGTGCTACAGTAGCTTTAGTAAGCCAAATGAAAAAGCTTCGAACTTTCCCATGGGTGAGAGAATCAACAATGGCAACGGTAACACTGCGATTGGTTACTGTTGCAGTTACAAACAAGCTTTGATGTTGCCATTATTTTCATATTAATCATGTGTAATCCTGTGGTCCATGAAATTTTGCACAAATGCCGATCCATAGTCATCAGAAAGCTTACAGTTCCTACACTTGGGGATCATAACTACAAAGTAAGTCTTTTTCACCAGAATCTCCAATAAAAGAATCATGGTATCCACTGACTGATGTTTTGAGATTATTATTCCTTTTGAATGTCAAGAGTTCCATATGACATGCTAATTACAAATGACAAAACTATCCTTGGCTTTCAAAAGCTTAAGAAAACAGTGACAAAACTTTTTTGTCCTAGCACTAAGGACATATATTATGAAAGGACTGTCAATAATTGGATCACACACAATTTGAATAATTTTTGCTTATTTACATAGAAAGTCCATAATATGTACTGCGTTTATAAGTTCAAGCCCTTTCAAGGGAAATTACATTTTCTACTTATTCTGTTAACCTACTTTTCTTTCATTTCCTTATACTGTATATATGTGTGTTATTTACTTCAACTTAGGTAAAATTACCCATATGTAGGACTGTTCTTACACATACTAATACTAATGGTTGGACTAAAGTGGAATTTTGCACACTACATTTGTAGAGCTTGCTAGATTTTTTTCCTCTCTCTGAATATTGTATATTTTTTGCATATATATTTCAGAAGAGTATGCTTCATGTCGGTTCCTAGCAAACTGGCAGACAGAACTGTCTGGGTTGTTATATAACTATATTTCTTACATATTTTATCCACCAGGGTATTTGTATTTAAAGAGATTTATGTATGAATCTACTCCTTCCTTTAAAGGCAACCTCCTGAGAGTAAAGTAGAAGGAATGACCACTCAAATGAAGTCTGCATACACACGGGTTCTCAGTGCAAGGCAAGGTGACCTAGATAGAGTCTCTTTCTATTACACAAATATGCCCTGTGAATGGCTTAATATTTCACCTGGTCGTCAAACATTATGGTCCTTGAAGATGCCCCTCTTTAAAAATATACCAAAACAACCAAGTATCGCACAAACTCCATCAGCCAATGCAGGGACTGAACTTAACCTAGTTACAAAGTATAAGGAAAGGCAAAGTTTAGAGCACTGCAGGTATATCTGCCTTTGATGCGCAAAATCCTTACATCAAAAATGACTTGCGTAGTTAATTATGTAGCATTTTGAAATCTGATTCGGGTATTAAAGAAAATAGAAGATTTTTTTAAAAACAGCTTAACTTAGCATTCTATTCTTCTGATTGAGAGGTAGATCTGTGACTTCCTAGTGCCACAATTTCAATCTACCATTAAAATACTGATATCTACGTTTGTATAGTAATATATTTATGAAAAGATTGTGAAAAACTGATTAAAATAGATAGCAGTGAACTTTACAGGCTGATTTTACTATACTTAGAAATTACAGATTGTAACATCACTGTGCTTGCATTGTTGCATTGATGCCATTTTTATCTTTTCTTGTTATTAAAATGACCCAGACTGTTAAGCTACAGCTAGAGCAAAATGTATTATCAGGACACTCTTTATTTTTAATAGAATAATTCATCTTCTTATGAATGAGACACCTCAACGTAAATAAAAAATGTGTGGGATACCATGGACATTTCAGGTGCAGAAAGTAAAAGTCCAAACCAGGATTTAGTTTCAAGCAACCAGTTGAGTACTATATGGCTGTGAATCTTTATACTCAGCAGGTTGGTTGAAACAAAATCCTGGTCTAGATTTTTACTTTCTGGGCCTGAAATGTCCAGCTCTGTGGGACACTGACTGTGAAACCTGTATAGAGTACTATTGTACAGGCCTGTGCTTTTTGAAGCATCTGACATCATTACATAAGAAACTGCATGGGGACTGCATCAGGAAAGGAGGGGCGCTCAGCTTAGCTCTGGATGTCTGTCTGAAGAACTGAAATTATATTGTATGAAGTGACATATTTGTCTCTGCAGAAAAACAGATGAGTATATTGCAGTGTACTTTAGGACTATTTAGAGTGTTTGGGGTACAGTTAGGCACAATGGAGGATAGGTTGAAGCTATATAGCTCACTTTAGAATTAGCTTGAAGTAAAGTTAAAAAAAATTCTGAACACATGTAATATCTCCACGGTACAAGTGCTGGACTCATTAAAATGACATAGAGTTCAATTTTTTCAAACACCAATAGCTGTACGCTATACTTTTAAAACTAAATCAAATAAAATTTTACTTTTAGAATGCAGAACAGTACAGCCCTGAGAGCTAAATAGAGTAATATTAATATGTAAAAAGAGCAAATGCATAAAATTGTAAATAAATAAAAGTACAGAAATATGCAGTGTGTATATTGTCCATAGTAACAGTGTGAAAAGTAATGACTTGTCTCACTGCCGGAGGGTAGAAGCTGTTTGCTTGCTGAGGCCGTTTCCCTGACAGCAGTTTCTGGCAGGGCTGGCTGGGGTTCTCGGTGGATGGAGCTGGTCATCTTGAGGAGTCTACTTGTGTGAATATCCTGAATGTCAGGCAGGTTAGAACTGGCAATATTGTGTGTGGACTTCTCCTGGCTCTATAAGCATATGCAGTTGTGGGCTGTTTGGCTTTCACGCCACTTGGCGATGCAGCCAGTTAGGATACTCTATTTGGTGCACCAGCAGAAATTTCTTAGGGTATGGTGTAACATGTTAAACCTTTCGTTGGTTTGCTAAGGAAGAACAGGAGCTTCTATTTTGATTTACTTACTGCTGAGGTATGTAATGACCTGGACAAGTTCGTGGAGATGCTGACCCAAAATACACGTATGACCGCAACATATAGCTACAGCGACTGTCAGTGACAAGTTTTTGCAAGTTCTGCTTGGAGAAAATAAGTAGACATTGCTGAGACAGACAAACATCTCTGAGGCAGAAGGAATATGTTGACAATCCCGATGCTTGTGTACTTTAATTGATTCAAATATGGAATCATGAAAGGAAATCATCAATCGAAACCTGGAGAACACCACCAGCCATAAGAGAGAGAATATGGAGATCTAAAAAAGGAGATGCAGAGTGATGAAATAAAGTCAACGTGGACTATTAGATAATAATGCAATGAAAACAGACTGGAGCCAAGTAGATTCACAGCGACTGAAATTTCTGACATGTGATCAGCATGTTCACTCCGTTAGCCTGCATCAATTGAGAGGGCCATGTAACTAAGGGGGTGGAATGTGCTGGAAGTCACATTCAATTTTTGTATATAAAATCATTTAACACAATATCCGGCGTGATTCATTTTGCTAATCTTGGTATCAGATCTGCTTAATGTGACAAACTCAAGCTGGCTGTAGTCAGTGATGTGTGGAATAAATGGCTGCAGATCCTGCTTCTGATGTACTATCTAACCCTTCATTTTACAGTGGGTGAACATGTTGTCCTTTTGGGCACTATATGCCAACATAACCATAGGAATTATGACATCAAAGTCTGGCCAGCATATGATGCGAAATCTAGCTATCGATGCCAGTCATAGAAAGTCTTCTATTGAGATCACCTGAGAAATTAGAGAAAGTGGGTGGCTGGGTAACAGTGGAAAGTAAAAAAAATATGACAACTTCTTCACATCCTTCCAAGTAAAAGCAGCAGCTGATGCTGAAAAAAATGTGTGAAATAAAGCAGAACCCCTAATGATTCTCTGAAGATAGAAGGCTGATCTGTGACATCTATGGGATTTGCTTACTGCCAGCATGTCACATTGTCCCAAGAATAGCAGAAATGTCCTTTATGAGCATGGTAGGCAGAGATCTATTTCAGAGCACAAGGCATGAACCCACAAATCATCCTGGACTACAGTCCACCAAAGCAGGGGTGACAACCTTGATAAGGTGATTGCAATGTACAGCTTGGCTGCACATTGGATTTTGGCAGTTTTCCAGAATATTGTCAACGTATCTGCATATAACCCTTAAATCTTCTGACATAGAACCAAGCAGCAGGGATTTTATGGGAAATTGCATCAGTGGCAGATATTCTGTGAAGTTCTTGTCAATCCTCACATCCGAAGGCCAAAGCAGCTCCCTCATTGCCCTGCAGCTGCAGTCTCTGCGAGACATGGGCCAAGGCGCCCGGGCCGTCCTCACCAGAACCATTGGGTAGAGGAACCAGTCCCAAAAATAGAAAATATGCATCACCTCACTCATAGTGACCAGCACCAAAAAATGTCCCCACAAGGTCAAAATAACAGGTTTTTATCACATTGTGGGGACATTTATGGAGAAAAAAACTGAGCAGAGAAAATGTAAACAAAAAGGCCAATGGTTTACGTCAGAGTTTATGGGATAAGCTGAACATGCATACTTCAGGCTGAATGATCAGGACTAGTTTCAGTTAAATCGAATTATGATAAACTATCATCAAAAATAGACTTTGAGATAAAAATGTCCTTATACTGCTTCTTATGCTGTTATTTTCTTTATATGCAGCTCTTACAAAAAGTAAGAGTAGATTATTTTGTCAACTGGAGTATGAAAGTAGAGTATGAAACATTAACTAGTCTCAGGCCAATTTCACGAGAAACTGGCAAATGGCAGCAATTAATTCTACTAACTACCAAAAATCAACAGTTCAAAAAAAGTCCACTATGATGTTCTTGTCATTCATTTTTCATGAGTTATATGAGCCCTCTATAAAACAGCTAACCAAAAAAGCAGTAGAAAGGAAAGAATAAAAGAAGCTTAAAACTCCACTAAGCACTAACCCTGGTCAGGGTCACATTTTACGTGTTGCCACTGCATGCAGTTTGAAAATATGAGGCTGTGTATAGCCCACACTGGTAAACTGCACCATGACTTAAGAATAATTACACACTGACGTTATTTGAAATTGTTCTATTTTTGCAGATTACATTAGGAAAGTTTGAATTTGCTAATTGTATGCAAAATTATGGATGGGAAGTAAAATTAAGTGAATGCAAGCTGTTCAAGGTCATTGTTAATAGTGAGAAACTACAAGACATCTTTGTGTGTATGTGTGTGTATATACATTACTGCTACCTCACTGGAATCACAGTGTTCCATCTTTCAGCTACTCGTCCAACACAGGGGACAGGGTAACTCAGGACACCAGTCCACTGCAGGGCACACACATGTTCACCAAACCGTATGTCTTTGAACTGAAGGAAGATACCCGAGGACCTACACGAGTCCTGCACACCATGAGGGGAACATGCAGACTCCACACACACAGATTGTGAGGGAGGTTCACAGCTTCAGCCTGGGGGCATGAGGGACAAGTGCTGCTCATTGAGCCATCAGGCCCCCTTCATTCATACATTTTTTGGTAAATACACAAAGGCTAAAATCGTATAATATACAAAATCAAAGGAGTCTGAAGGTCAGCCAGCCAAGGTCATTAACTGGAGGTATCCTTCACAATAATACAAGTGAACATTACTTGAGCTTGTAAAGGCGAAAATGTGGTTTAAGGTTTCCACATTACTACAAGGGAAAGTGTTTATTCTGGAAAAGAACAACATAAAAAAGAAACTAATCAATCTAATATGAGGTTAAAAACTAAAAGTGATTATCAGTTTAAAGCAGTTGTAAAACCTGACTTTTTTGGATTATTACATTTTACTTGAGGCATTTTTACAGATTTCATTGTCATACATCACTTTTTTGTCCATTGCCTACATACTTTTACCATTTTTCAGGTGCACTGTAAATTATCTTTATGTTTAAGTACTGTAGCTATCAGCGTAGCATAGAAATGTTACCTCTAGAGTGTTTAAGCTTCATGCTCGGTTTGTGAGATGCAGCAAAGCAATTAGTTACTAATCACACACAAAAGCATTTTAATCATTGTTAAGTTTGGGCAACCATATTTCATAATTGACGATTTAATATAGAAATGTTCCAAAGATCGAAATTTCTCTTTAATCTTTACATCCAATAGATATAAAATATTTTTACAATAAATATATTCATCATTATTAGGCAGGAAACTGGAGATTCGTTTCATGAAGCTCTCAAAAGAAAACAGAAATATAGTTTTGTGAAATATGATGAGTGGATTAACTGTCTCATCATATACAATCCAAAAATACAGAAGAATTATTAAAATGTGAACTTTATTAGTGCAGCTGGTAGGATTACTAATTTTCTAAAAGTTGCTCTGTCTGCATTGGGCGCTTTCTTGTCCCAGGTCATGATTAGCAAAGACTGCTGATAAAAGAAAATGCAAATGTGCAGAGATAACCTTAATGCAAATTTCATAGGAACTAATTTTATAGAGAATTCAGTGGAAGTGCTTATAGTGATCACGGTTTAGTGATTAACAATTATGGATCAAAAAGCTTGGGACAGGATAATGCCTGTATAAATACTGCTTAAATACTGTGCTTATAGTAATCAAGTAGTCCACTTACAGCATTTATTTTGGGTCTTTTTAAACATGAAAACATTTGGAAAAAAAATTAAACTGCGGTAATGTTTTTTTTTTACCGTACTTTACTTCGATCACCCTACTTTGCCTTGCCATAACCTGTTTGCTTCTGGCTAGCTACCTGAGGCTAATGCTGCGTGCTCAGAAAACATGACAGGAAAAAGAGTCATTTTCTCTCAATGACATACAGATGCTCCTCTACTTACTAACTTTCAACTTACAAACTTTCAGACATATGAATGAAGAGGACTGTAAGTCCAAATTGTATTCATCGGGTTCCCATTTCCTGTCTGCAACATCAATTTTTCTTTCTGTGTGCCAGTACCGCCTAGTACGACTTTTGGCCGCTACTCCCGCCGTGCAGCACCATAGCGTGCAAACTCCCAGCATCCTAGTTCTTTGTACTTGCATATACCATTAAAATGATGCCATTATGAAAGGCCGTTCAGAACATATCTAATTCACAAGTAGAGGAGCGTCTGTATATAGACTCTTCAAAGAAAACCATCCATCCATCTTCCAACCGGTTAAAGTTGAAGGGAATATGGAATTTATTTCAGACAGCACAGGGCACAAGGCTGGGGAACACCCGGGTAGAAAGTTACTTCATAATGGAGCCCATACACACACACACACTAATTGTGAAGAAGTTAGTGATACCAATTAACCTTACCGCAACCAGGAAACCAGTATAAATCTAAATGTATGCTCACCAATGTTCATTATGTATGTTATTCATACATAATGATGCTGATTGTTGACCTATACTACAACATTCATCCAATGGTAAACTATTAAAAGCAAAATCAAATATCAGTCCCTCGATTTGTCCAGAAATAGGTTTTGTCACCTGAGCCTCAATTCACACAATGAAAGGTTACCTTAAGTCAAATTTATCCTGAAACACCAGTAATTCAGCAAATCAGATAAAAAAACAGCATCAGAAATATTAGGAAGCTCTTAACATCCTGTATCTGGTATTAGGGGCATTTATGTAACGTTTATGTAATGTTTTATGTCCTGTAATGATATAATGTACAACACTCAGCTATAACATAATTATACACAGTATGCTAATCTGCTTCACAATAACACATGCGTACAACATCTAATTTCTAATATAAGGGTCCACCACCAATCTGCTAGTTCTGAAATAAGCTTGCATTCATCCATTTGCAGAACTATAGAACCCTGCGTCGCTGCAGTTCCGTGTATTCCGCTTTCATCAATTCTGGTTTGTTGGTTAAACTTCTGTCCTGATGAAACTGCTGGCCTATAACGGCGGTGACATACTGCATGATGGTGCAGCTCTGCAAATGGATGCATCTCTTTAAAGATTAAGTATAAAAAGCGAATAATGAAATCCGCTCTTATAGGCGACTACTGTATATTACAGACATGGGATGGAAGTGACATCCTGAAGAATATCTAAAGCTTAAAAAGCACTGTGTCCATTTTATGAGGAAATGGGACAATGAGAATAAACAAAAGCACAGATTCAGCCATTTCAGCCTCATGACCTCTACCTCACACTGTTTTCCAGCATATAATGTCCTGAGAGGGAGGCATTACTATTAGTGTGGATTGCAAGGAAAGATGATTGAAAGAATATTCAGTTCTGTTCTTTATCTCTTTAGTTCTCTGTTACCAAGCTCCCTGTTGTCATAACAGTCTGAGCTATCTGTGTGATGAACAGGCAGTCCCCAGGGTATGAACAAAACCCATTCCCTAAGTATAAGCATAATTTGTAGGTAAGTCAGGAAAATAATAATACAAAATATAATGATAATTGTTGTTGTTATTATTAATAATATTATTAGAGTTGCTACTGTCGATTATATCAATAACCGAATAATCTAACGATAACGATGTAATATATACGATTACTCGATTAATTAGTTCAATCGTCGCTTACCAGGAAGCAACTAGCCATTGTATGCTTGCACATTCAGTCACTCCTAAAGGTGCAGTTTTTGCACTCCCATGTACAGTTGCATGTTTCCGTACAGTAGAAACAGTGGCCATTTCAAATGCTGGCATTTCAACTTCACCTAAGTCTTGCTCTCACAAGCTTGTTTATTCTTCCTGCCGTTAACTTTGCTTTCCACCAACTGAAGCGGGTTCTACCGCCCGGAGCACCCGCGCTAAGAGTCCGTCAGATAAATGTGTTTACGTTTGTGTTTCCCCTGTTCCCAGCGCACAAAATTTTAGCCCACATATATAAATGTAAATAAAAGCTACGTACACTCAGGGTGAACCTACACACTGCAGACACAAAGCGGCAATGTCTACTGCGCAATGTGCGATGTAAATATCAAAATGGCATTTCATGCCCATGCTGTTCCCAGAGGACCGCAATAGTCAAGTTGCGTTAAAACATTAACTCGGTCATAGAGAACAAAAAATAGCAAGCTTTGAAATTTAATTATGGTTCATTTAAAATATTATTTTTGTATATTAATGTAGTATATGTTTTAAAAAAACAGTCTAAAGTTTACTGCGGCTACGTCGGCATGAGTTCTAAATGCACTCACCGAGAAAATCCTCATCATTCCTGTCGTTACTGTCGAAGTCACAAATACACCTGAGAAATTGAAAGGCGAACAGGAACTATAGTGACGAAAATACATTCGTCTTCCGCTCTATGGACTTGTTTGTATTCCATAGAGCTAATATTGGGTAAAAGCAAGTGATTTGTCCGCACTGCTTTGCGCATATTGCCGCAACTGCCGGTGTAACTCATGTTTCATTTAACGCGTTCCAGTATAACAAGCCATTTAGTAATACCAGGAATCTGTTTCAGTCACCTTGCTTAGCCGGAAAACTTGAACGATTTAAGGTACCCCAATTTAAATACACTTTATCTTCCTTCACTTACATTTAGCTCTACCTTAAATCCGATAAGTTACCTGGCTTAGTAAGAAATCTTGCTTTTTGAAACAGACCACAGATTCATTGTTAGCCATTCTTAGCAATATCAATGGTTGGACAGTACTGTGTATATGACAGGTTTAATGAAACATAAATAAAACATACAGGAGTTGAACAGTGTATGAAACTGGAACACCTAGTTTTGGACCTCAATAACATATTAGTATTATGTAGGACCTCTTTTGCGGCCAACACAGCATCAGTTTCTATTGGGAATGACAAATACAAGTTCTGCACGATGGCCAGAGGGATTTTGAACCATTCTTCTCACAAAACATTGGACAGGTCACTATGTGATGCTGGTGGAGGAAAACTTTTCTCACTTGCTCATCTAAAACACCCCAAACTGACTCAATAGTATTAAGATCTGGTAACTATGCAGGCCATTGGAGATGTTCAACTTCGCTTCCAAGTTCATCAAACCACTCTGTCACCAGTTTTGCTGTGTGTATTGCTGCATTATCATCCTAATACACAGCACCACATTCTGGGTATGATGTTTGAACCATTGGTTGAACATCGTCCTCCATTATGCGCCCATCTAGAACAAGTTGTTGGCCTAAGGAATGCCATGATATTGCAGCCCAAACCATCTTTGATCCACCCCCATGCTGTACTCTGGGTACACAGCAGTCCAGGTGGTAAGCTTCTTTGGGACTTCGCCACACCGTGACTCTTCCAGATGTGGGAAAGACAGTGAAGGTGAACTCATCAGAGAACAATATGTTTCACATTGTCCACAGCCCAAGATTTGTGCCACTGGTACTACTGAAACTGACATCTGGCATTGGCATGAGAGATCAAAGTTTTGCCTGTAGCAGCACGACCATGAATATTGACCCTGTGCAGCTGTGCCAGTAGTTTTGGAAACAGCAGAGTCAAGGTGCGCATTTAATTCTGAGGTGAGTTGGGCAGCTGTGGTTTTATGTTTTTTGGATATAATTCGGGTTAGTACCTGGCCATCCATTCCAGACAGCCTTCGCTTGATTCTACAGTTATTCCTGTTGGATGTTGTCCATCCGACATGGTGGTCTGCCATGATTACCCCGGATACAGTGGCCTTCGATACACCACAAGTAATTGCTGTGCTGGTCACAGATGTGCCAGCGAGATGTGCAACAAACAATTTGTCCTCTTTTGAACTCTGATATGTCTCCCATTATGTTGTGTGGATCACAATGTTTTATGTACAGCTATGCTATTGTTTTGCTGATTCAGTCTTAACACTCTGCGCCATCAGTGAGGATTGGCCACCAGACATATATAGTGCATATATAGGCGTGAAACTTCTAACACTGTTGACAAAGTGTTTCAGTTTCATTGTCCAACACTTCAGAATGCAAATAAAAAATATACAACTTCAGCTTTAACCTCCGTTGATACAGGGCGCAGCCCAGTGCAGCCGTCTTGAATTGTGAGGTCAGGGTTGCAGAAATTCCTCTGCCTTTCCGAGTCAGAATTCCAATTTCAGGGGGCGTTCCAGTTGAAATTTCCAAATTGGAACTCGGAAATTCCAACTTTCGAGTTGAAATGGAATGTAGCATCAGACCCTGTGCTGTTTCCTTTCTCCATGTTGGTAAGTACCAGAAAATTTTAATCTATACTTTATAATTATTTGGTAATCAAGTAATTGAGTAATCATAACAACTATAATAATAATAAATAACAGTTTTTTTATCTAAATTTTTTATATATAGTTTTATCTCTAATTTTTAATATATACTTTTTTAATAATAGGCCTCATAGCAGTCTATCCATAAGTATGTGGTGTCTGAATGCTCTTAATTTGAGTACTGTCTGTAGTACAGATTCAAAGTATGTGCTTCAAAATGATTGTTTACTGTTTTAATAATAATTAGATTGCTAGGGTGCAGCTTGGCTCTGGGTATTACTATAGCCTCACACCCCAAGGATTAGAGGTTTAAATCCCCCTCCCAGCTCTATGTGAACAAGTTTCCTGAGGTTAGGAGCCCAGGATTTTATGGGGGAGTCTCAATGTGAAAGATTATAATTTATATGCTTGGGGAACATTATACGTCTGCCTTGCAAATTTTACCAAGAGGCATCTCCCCCACCACACTAGGCAAATTCATGAAAAGAGGATACTGGCATTCCATTCTGGGCCTAGCTGCCTGCCCTGAGATGGACTGGCATACCATTCTGGGTATAGTTGTGTGCCCTGTGATGGACTGGCATGCCATTCTGGGTATAGCTGCCTGCCCTGAGATGGACTGGCATACCATTCTGGGTATAGTTGTGTGCCCTGTGATGGACTGGCATACCATTCTGGGTATAGCTGTGTGCCCTGTGATGGACTGGCATACCATTCTGGGTATAGCTGTGTGCCCTGTGATGGACTGGCATACCATTCTGG